>OY754327.1:26809502-27347247 GCA_963573305.1 Pyrrhosoma nymphula | reverse complement strand
CGGTGGCGACCAATGGCGAAAGTTATTGTTCCATAGGACATGGAAATATTGCAGAGGATCTTAATTCGAAATTCCATAACTCCCTGATGTATAACGCCTTCTCCCCACGAATGGTAAGTTAATCCGATGCTGAAAATGGACTTAACCCTCATCCACAGTCAGTCAATGTCCAAGTGCATACCAAATATCCACCAGCGGCAATTTACAAAACAAGGGCAAGATTTTGATGTTTTCCTAGCCTCTCGTCAAGATATTGAGAGTAATGATGGGCGTTCTGAGAGCTATTATGCTGAGTATTAATGAGAACCTGCATTCAAACGGGCGTTATCTTTCAAAACTTCCGGGTTGAATTATATTGTTAAACATATTATTCGTTCATTTAAATTTGTGTGAATGTTGCCAATCTTTGTTAGGTATTGCATAATTTGTTTGTGATATGACTTTTTGTGATATAGTTTCACTCACTGATAATTTGGAATGATAGTTAACAGGTAACTTTTGAGCTGCTGTGAACCACTCTTGTAAAATCAGTGGGATGGGATTAGCTCTGATATTGAATTTCCGTTGAGTTCGTGGAAGTGCCTTATAAAAATTATCACATCCTAAATTGGGGCGCATTTAACTTTCTTATAGGTACTGTAATTCATTGTCGTTTTTCTTAAATGGATAAAGTAAAGAGTGCTGGTAAAATAGAAGAACGATATAAAATTCAGAGATCGTTAAAAAGTGAACGTTAGTCTATTCCAGGAATTATCGAGCGCCGACCAACCACAGGGTATCGTTAGCTAAAAAATCTAACGGCTATTTTTTGCTAAAAAATCTGACATTACGTGCCTTTGGTCATGAAATGGGACATTTTGTCTTTGAACAGTGACAGTGGCTCGGATAGCAGAAAGAACTACGAAGTCGGGAAAAGGTGTGAACGATTTTAAGTAAGAATTCCTTCTGGAAAGAGTGGGACGAAAGATCGGGACTATGGAAGTGGAGTAAGGAACTGGAAGTGGTGGTGGCCTTGAGGTGGCTCGATGGCGCAAAACGACCGCTCTTCCCGAGGTGTAGCCATCGCTGCTTCGAAGGAGGGACGGGCCCTCGCAAATGCCGGCGATACCCCTCGCCCTGGCCATACAACTCCCATCGGACCCCCCAACTTTCACCCTTGCCGACCCATGACAAGGCGTGCTCTCATCAGATGTCTTCCTATTGGCAAGACCATAGGGGGAGCGGGAAACTTTCCGTTGTCTGTTTCTACTGAGATGAATCTGTGCGTCGGAGCCTCTCTAGTGCCAGAGGAAAACGCAATGTACCCTTCTTTCTTGATTGTGTAGGTTAGACACGCCTAGGATATCAGTGTGAGATGATTACTCTACCATCACGGATTAAACCAACCATCTGCTTGTTTTAATGGCAAAGTGGAGAGACATAAGTTAAATATATTGTCACCCAACCGATCAGACTTCACTTCTGATGAATTGGTGGCAAATTATTTTCCCGGAGCTCATTTCTCTAGAAAATAGGTCATATTGGTGCTTCCCAAAAACAGTAAACTTACGGAATCAGCATATTTGAAGCCATTTACGCTGTTCAAAGAAAGAGCGATCTATGATTTTTTTTTAATTATGTTTTTTCTAATGTAACCATCTTCTCAGTTCACTTTTTAATTATGAACAATATTCTCAGCTAGCAGCTAATTTTATAGCTAAATGAACGCGATTCAAAGTCTGTTGCAGAAAATCAGTGTGTGTTGGGAATGTTCAAGACTGTCTGCTTAGATCTAATGGTGCAAGTAAGGGTTACGCGAAAGAAATTTTATAGGCAGTTCAGATATTTGGACAACTTACAGTGGGGGAAGGTTCAAGATTTATAGTGACATTAGTTTCTTAGCCGGCTATAATATTTCAGATTGGGACGGAAGTATGATATGAATGTCCCAGAGAAAGAAAGGGAGAAGTTATTCGCAGCCACTATCAGATGTTTTTCCTTTTCATTCCCTCGTCACCTTAACTTAATCTGACTTACTTGCTCTGATTTTCATCTACCCACTCATTCTCATTTTTTTACGCATCTTCTATCTTCATACGGACTGTTATTACCAAAGCATGCTGCGAAGTTAAATATTGCTCTGTTGAATGACCTTGGACAATATTGTAATTGAGAGCTCACGCACGTATATTAGAAGGAAATTTCGAAGTGATAATGTGCCATTATATGCTACAGTTATGGGAGCAGAGGGGCTATTATGTACGTCCCCGGACTTTCCGAGTGTCGACAGTGACAAAGTTTTGACGTCACAGTCACGAAAATTTCAAATAGGGCTATTCATAAGTTGAGATTTGTCGGGGCCTTTGACGTCACACCCACGGATTTTCCGAGGTTCGACCGCGTCGAGTTTTTACTGAATAAGGCACTTGCTCTTTCAGCTAGTAACCTATCCTATGACTGAAATTTAGTATAAATACTTTCGCTACCCGCTTTCCTTCTCATCGCCCCCATCTTTTTCTCCCCAGCGCTTTCCTAGCCTCCCTCCCCAATCTCCTCCCTTTCTCCCCTCATTCTTTCCTCTCCATCCTCCTCTCTTCTAGCCTCCCTCCAAATCCCCTCCCACTCCCCTGCCTACCCCTGATCCCCCCCCCCACGAACACCCTCCACCTCTCGTCCGAAAGCCTCCTCCTCGCCGCGATCCATCATTAAAGATTCTCCACGGTCGTTTTCCCTGAGAGCTCTCCTCCCTCCCTTCGCTTCTCAAACTCCCTCCTCCATTCCAAACCCCTGCCGCACCCCCTAAGGCGACACCCCCCTCTCCCCCATTTGCTCCCTCCCCTTCCTCCTCCCACGCCTTCAATCCTCTCCCCACTCGAGAAACCCTCGGCCAACCGCATCTCCCACACCTATCGCCATCACCCGCTTTGTTCACCTTTTAGATCCATTCCCCTTGAAGACGCTTGCTTACCGACCCATACGTTTCTTCGGGTTCCCCCCCAAAAACAGACGTGTTCACACCTTTTCGGGCTGGTGGTTCCCTTTGAAGGAGCGGACTAATGGAAAATTAATTCGGCATTGAGCGTGTAGGGCGACGGACGCGAGAAAGCTGGCCCGTGAAGACATCTTGACGCCGCGTGGAGGAAAATTAGGAGGGAAGGATTGGCATCAATAACAATCATTGATGCTCGTGAAGAACACCAAAAATAAGGCGTTCTTACGCTCACAGCTTTGAAGCTTTTGTTTTGAAGTAGAGAATCCATATCATTGGCGTAAAGTCCCAAGCATTTCTATGCACTTTATACAATGTATGCCTTTCATTGAGGAATAATTGCTTCTAGAATGAGAACTATGTGTAATTTGCATTAAGGTTCTAATTTATCAAGTGAAAGAGAGAGTTGGAAATTACTTTTACTTTTTAAAAACTACGTTAAAGGTTATGTAAAATCAGGAACAGTGGTTGATAGTTAGTTTTATGTCTTCGCTGGAAAGCTAATTTTCACCCAGAAATAATAACTTTATTCTTGTAAATTGAACGACGAAATTAAGTTTTAAGGCTTCTTGACACAGTAGTGAGGCATCGCAGATCCTTTTAAGTAAATTAGACTTCGTTGTTAGTTAAAAAAAACAAATTGCTGGCTGCTTTAATACCCTCGTCCACTCACTAATTTGGTCTCAATAGATTTTTAAGCAGGATTTGCAAAATTTTAGTAGCATTTTGTTTGTAATCAATGAAAATTATTTGTGTGGATGGTGAGGCTATTTAATGACTCAACCAGGAAAAAATTTCTGGTGTTTAAACCCATCGGAGTATTGGGTATTAATAACAAAATACTTAGCAGGGAATTAAATCTGTAAGCCCATTTTGCTCCCCTATTTGATGTTGTTTCTTCGAATCTGACATATGTTAATAGGAGGATTTATTATAGTCCAGGGTTTATGGAAAAAAGCAGTCATAAATTTTCACCATTTGCCTTTTAAGGGCACATGGGGTTTTTGGCTTAATCAAGTTTGATTGACGAGGGAACCCTATCGTTTCCGACACGTATTAACATTTATATTAGGTATCCATAAGAATGCCGTAAATTAGGAAATTCCGTCGGTGATGGTAGCGTCATCAAGCGACTTAATAATAAAGCCTCACTCTGTTTATAAGGTCCGTAGCTCTATTCTAATGTCCCTTAATCACCTCTCCTACCAATGAAAACACGCCACTCTTTGCTCGCCTTCGGTTTTCTGAAAAAAATATATATCTGGGCTCTGAAACATTCCCCATACCCTTGCCCGGCCGAAAGTATGACTTTATGGTCAATTTATTTCCCGTTCAGCTCGAGAAAATTAATGCCTTGCGTGTTCCTGCCGGGTCCTTTGTGGCTCTTACGTCCTCTCTTCATCCTTTTCACCTTTGCCTCTCATTCTCCTTGCTCGTTCAAGACCTGGCCCCCATTGGCTCTATTTTATATCTCCCAACATCCTTGGCCCCAAGCATACGTCTTTTTACTTTTTTATTTTGTAAGCGGCTCTCCTTTCTCACTCTCTTCCTGAATTCCTTTCCATCTTCTTTCAAAAAGGTTTCCTCTTTAATGCACTAATCTGGAAAAAGCTTATATTGTACTGTTATTTGATGAACATTGACTTGAAGTGTGCTATGATATCACTATTGTCGAGGAAAGTTTTGTTAAAATTTGATAGCGAATTTGATGTCATTCGGGTTAGTATTCTACAAATTAATTTTAAAATGCTTATTTACAAGATCACCGCATTCACGTATATATGACTTATAAAAGCTGTACCTTTTGAGAAAACCTTGGCGTACAACAACTTCACCTCTTATATTTTGATCTTAAAAAAGCATACGATACGGTGCCACAAATGAAACTGTGGGAGGCCTTGGGAAGATCTAACATAAGCTAATGCTTAATAATAGCCATCAAAAGTTTGTACAAAAATAGTGCAGCAAAGATCAAAACAAAAAACGACTTCTCTCAGGGATTTACAATAAATAAAGGTCTAAGATAGGGACGTTGTGTTTCCCCTACACTTTTTAAAATGTATTGAGATCAAGTGCTACAGGGCTGGAAAAGGAAGTGCAACTTCAGGGGAATAACTATGAATGAAAGTAACATATACCTGCACCTTAAGCTATGCAACCGACCAAGTTATCCTATCACAAAATTACGAATATTTAGAATATATGGCCAGAAAAATAATAGAAGAATAGCAAAGTTGGGGTTTTGCTATCAGCATTGACAAAACAAAATATATGTGTATGAGAAGAATGCAACAGGATCTTATTTGAGGATGTGAGCAACAATTAGGGCACTGTAAAGAATATAAATACCTAGGGATAAAAATTGCAGAAAATAAAACAATGAAGGCAGCCATTAGGGATACCTAGATGTAATAAAGGTAAAAAGACAATAACACTCGTGTGGGACCAGACCAATCCAATGAAAACAAAAAGAGAATTTACAATATCATAGTAAAGAGCATGGTAACCTACAGCTGTGAAGTATGGCCATTAACTGAAAAATCATAAAAACTATTATCACCCCCTGAAATGGACTTCTGGTGAATAGCAACCGTAAAATAAAAAAAGAAAGAATGAAGAATGGAAGGATCAGAGAAATTATGATTGTCAATGACACAATAGTAGATGAAATAAAAACACAACAATTGAGGTGGTTTGGGCATGTGCGACGAATGGGAAATGAAAGACTTCCCAAACAAATGTTGCTGTGGAACCCGGAAGGAACACGGCGGAAAGAAAGACAGAGGAAAAGTTTTAAAGAAGGGATACAGAAATAAATGAGAGAAAGAGGATTAGATGAAGAACTGTGGAATGATTGGGAGGCATGGAAATTGGGAATCGGAAGACGCAGGACGTCGTAAACCGATGTATACATAAATGCTGTACTAATCTCAAAATATTATTGCTGTTTCAAAAAAATACTTATGTAAAACTTGAATCACATTGCAAACTGAGATATTACTCGGAAGGTCTTAAGTAATCGTAATAAACTTCAAGTATCGCCCTCGATTCACAACTAAAGGAGGTGCAGCCTAGTTTCAATCACATTAAATTCAGTGATACGCTTCATATGTGGCACACTATCAATTAATAGTGTTTACCCCTCTGAAATCTCCGCGAAAGGTTCAAGGTTCATGTAAATGTTTTTCTCAAGTAAAGGAAAACTACTTTTTATAAGTTTTCAAGTCTTATAACTTCTAAACATTTTAAAAATAGCAAAATCAAAAGACTTACTTTTGAGAAGGAGTGGGACCTTACGCTCACACAAGCGACTATTTGCGGCCACTAAGCGAACGACCAAGAAGTCTCCTCATTGGTACGCGATAGGAAGGGGTCCCTGTGATAAGATCCTTGATCTAAAAAGATTTTCAAAGGTTGCTGGGACAACATCAGGATTAGGACCTCCTATATAAAGGGGAGGGATATGGGGGAGGGAGCTGTACGGGGCGGGAAGGGGAGGGATGTCTCCCTCCACCAATAAGTAGCCACACCTAAAGGGGAGACGCCTCAAAAACCCCCTTCGTCACACCCATTCCCATGTTCACCACCCTTCCTAATTTCTTCCAGATCGATAGCTCCCCCTTCACCCCAAACCCTTCCCTTATAAATAATCCTGGCAAATAAGCCATCTCTCCAGATTCCCCAATCCCTGCCATCTTCACCCTTCCCCATCCCGATCGCAAAGCCCTCAACTCTCCTTGAGGGATCCATCTTCGCAAGGGGAGAATAAGGGTGCACCCTTTTCCCTCCCTTCCCCCCACCCTGGTCCCCTTCCACGCACCCCTGGAGCACCGGCGAGCGCCTGCTCCCCAGCACACCTCCCCATGAACCAAGCACCCCTAAACTATTCACCATCTTCACCCTTCTCTACCCCCACCAAGCCCATCGCTCAGCCTTTTTTAACTTCGCGCATGGAGAAGAGAGTGAGGTTTTTTTTTCATGAAAATGCGACCCCTTCACCTCACCCCTCTCTCTCCCTCTCAACCACCTCCGCTCTTGACAAGGAATAAAAAAGGATTTAAAAGAGAGCGAGGGAGATTAGGGTCACCTTACTCTGGACGCCTTTCACCCGGCGAAACCTTCCCTAAAGTTCTCCTCCTCGTACCCTTCCTTATTCACTCGGGGAATTCCTTATTTTTCTATCCTCCCATTCCATTGGACCCTGTGAGGGCTTCTTCATCCCTCTCGCCAATCACATTTATTCTTTCAAAGCATCCGTCTCCCTAAATCTCCGCACGATTTCTTCTCCCGATATTTTTTTCCCTCCCTCAGCGTTCAGTAATTTTATTCATTTTTTCTTCCCGAACCTCAGGCCTCCTTACGCACCTTTTCCTCCCTCCCCCCTTGCGCCCCGAACCTCCCCCCCCACCCTCACTCCTCGGCCAAATTTATTCCCTCCCACAATCCCACCTCACCTACCCCCTTGCTTCTCGTCCGACAATCCCTGCCAGACATCAGGTTCACACATCTATCCCGGCTCATGTTCCCCTCCCCCCTTGATCCTCAGCCCCATATTCCTTAGCCTAACATTCCTTAGCCTCAGCACCATCATTCTTCTGCTCACTTATTATAAGCTATTCAGCGACTAGAATTGCGGCCTTATGACGGTGTGCCCATCATGGGTGAATTGGTTTAGAATTATTATTTCGCCGAGAATATTACTAAAAGAGATTCTACGCTTGCCGTAACAGTTACCGCAGTATTTCCATTTCAGATTTTTTTTAGAATCAAGATTATAAATCAAGGCAAAATATCATATAAGACATAATAAATAGGAAAAAAAGCGATAAAATCATAAATGGTGGCCACTCCACTCCACATTTTAAGAGCACTTCCGTGGTCGACCGAGCCATGATATACGCGCTGTAGTAAGTATCTGCAATTATTTTTAAATGCTGTAAATATGGATGAAATATGTACATAGGTATTTTCTGGAGCAGAAAACTTGTTTTTATAAAATTAATTTTCATTTTGCCAAAGTTGGTGGCTATAGTAAGACAATTAGTGGGTGCCCGCTTAAATTCAACGGGTGGGAAAAAAATTTAAGCATTGTATAGGATTGAAATAATATTCCACGTGCAATTCCTTCCAATTACACGTGCATATACAATGTAGCAGTTGCAAAAAACAAACGGAAAGGGTGGTTAATGACTGCTGCATAACGTTATTGGATATGAGTCAAATATTCTTCTCAGTGTGAAATTCAAAACTCATAAGCAGTCTTTCACCAAACATGGTGAGGCTAGGGTGAAAACACCCCGAAAAATAATCTTAGATATTCTCAGATGGATCATTCAATCTGAGGCTTTAATAGTCTCTGACCAAAACTCTCATTTAAACCGTATGCTGCAGTTGCGAAAGAAATGAAAACTTCAGTTATTGAAATCGTGGTAAATATGGACGAATTTGAAGCCAAAAACACAATTTTAGGCAAAAACGTAGTGCATAGGAAAATCGATCGCACAAGTCTAAAGCTTCATTATATTTGCCATGAAAACGTGAAAATATTTACTAACTTGAATGCTAGTAATAAGAAAAAAAAATGAATCCCTGCACCATACACAAATTTTTTTTGATGGGAGTAAAAGTAAATAAATATGTGTGAAAAATACCTCTGTAAATTGTTTTCTTGATGTTTTTAATGTTTTTTCGGTTGATTATGGGTCACAAACTGATTTCATACCACACTTTGTCTTCTTAGTCACCTGGAAGTACCGTAAATAGGCATGACTATCAGGAAATTCACATCAGTGAATTAGTAATATGAGTGTACAGGCATACTACTAATATGAGTATACACTCAGTATACACTATTAATTGACTAATGCTAAATTCCACCGGAAGATTTAAAATGCTTGTAGAGGATCAAATGAACCCTTCAAATTGATGTGAAAAATATAAATACCATACAGCAGTTCTTAATAACACATATGGAGAAGCTGGAAGCTCCCGTGCAAAATATCGCAACAATTCTTACATTCATATTTAACATAATCCATGAAGGCCTTGGTTTAGGTTTCTTTTCAAAGCGCATACTGAGGTGGCCAAGGAAATGAAATTTTTTATCGTTGATATAGTGAGAAATTCGTGATTTAGAAGCCAGCAACGCACTTTTTATGCAAAAAGGAAGCCTATAGAATAACCAATGCAAGAATTGAATACTTATTTTAATCAGCCATCAAACAGTGAACATTTTTTAACTATGCTTCTTGAGTCCCATCTCATTTAAAAATACAAAGAAAGAAATCCCTGCGACGAATGCAGTGTTTTTACTATAGGAGTCAGAATAAACAATATGGGATAAAAACAATCCCTGTAATTGTTTTCGCAATTTTATTATTTTTTCGGTCGGGTAAAGATCTCAACCTGTATTCGTGCCAAATTTCAACTTCCAAAACTGCCAGAAAGTTCTTCAAATAAACGTAGCTGACAGTCAAACAGACTTTCGAAAACTGGTGACATTTTGAAGCTATCGAGAGTAGAATCTTATGCCGACTCTAATAATTTTTATAAACTTATTTGGAACAAGCTTCAATCACGCAACTACTCATTTCGTTTATACAAGCCTGTTGTTCAGAATGAAATCCTGAAAGGTGTATTTATCTGGATGACTGGACAGTGAACATAATTTGTGAAGATTTTAGAGCATCTATTGAAAACAGAATGAATGTAAACCTTCACTGAAATCCACGATGATGAGTATAAAGCCCTTTTCACACGATGCTTGATCCAGCACAAGACCTTGTATGCTAGCTGGTGCTTGATATTGAGGACGGAACACAGTATGATAGAAACCGTGATAGAAGGTTTCACACGATCCTTGAACTTGTGCTTGCGATGAAGCGGTACTGTCATCCACTGTTACGAACTTTTAACAGAAAATGGAAGATTTCCACAAAAGAAGGAGACTTTCGCCTGCTACAGTAATAGCAGGGATTGTCGAGCCATTCACTGCACATTTAATTCACCACCAAAGAGTGCGTAACACCCGTGAATAAGTGAGGCGCTGATTAAAACAAAGTGAAGATCGCACTGCGACAGTAAAAGCTAACGTGATTGGTTGACGGCTACTAGGTCCTACTGAGAGCTAGTAGTAAACTAGTACCGCATGAATTATGAAATCAAGTAGCTCGGCCAGTATGATAGCGATTATACTGGCTACCCAGCATAGTGGTTCTATATCACACGATACTGGAAGCTATTAAACTAACGAGTATCCTCGAACTTGTGCTGGATCAAGTATCGTGTGAAACGGGCTTAAAACGACTTTCAACTGGGTTGAAATGGGGCTGGGCTGGGTGGAAAATTTCAACTGGGTCAAAATTCTCAAAATAGCGGAAGCTCAATTCTTTTTTCTTATTCCCAATGCGTCTTCCTTTATGTTCACGTCCCCTCTTACTCCTACTTGTTCCTGCCTGCTTAGGAGGTGCTTTGCGATTGGGAATGACAAGGTTCATGTCAGATAAAGAAATACTATGGCCATTAACCTTCCGAACAAATAAACTTAATGGTAACTTTTACCAGTGGAAATATTTCAATATAATTCAGAACTTGCAAGATTATTTAACAAAGCATGTAAAACGATTTCCATGCCCAAGACCCAAGACCCATTATCAGACCCAAGAAAATTGAGCTCAATTAACGACTTTAAATGCAGTGTTCCACAGAGGAAAACAAATTCGTCTTGACTGGGATTTGAACCCGAATCCCTTGATTTTGCATCGAGCGCTTTAACCTTAGCTTAACTGGTTTAGCATTTTCATTTTCTATTCCTTCACTTTTGAAGCATAATTTCAGGTAGCCACGTAGCTACCTGAAATATTTACCCATTCCATACATGTACCAGTTATCCATTATTATTCAATCCATGAACGTGATCACGAATCTTCATAACGCGTCCACTCGCGTCATCGTTATTTTTCTTACTTACTTACCTACTCCTCGGCGCTACAGTCCTTGTAGGGCCTTGGCCTCTCTGACAATGTTAACCCAGACATCACGGTATCCTGCATGAGTTCTCCATCTTCTTATTCTCATCTTCTTTAGATCATATTCTACATCATCCATTCATCCTTTCCGAGGTCTTCCTCTCAATCTTCTGCCACTAGGATGTCCAAGGTATATCTTTTTCGCCATCCTATCCTCAGGCATTCTCTCAACATGCCCTAACCACCTTATCCTGTTACTCTTAATTTCTGCCACTATGTTAGGATGATTGTAGAGTTCCTCCAGGTATCTATTCCTCCGTACCTATTCTCCACAGTCCGTCTTCCTTCACTGCACCAAAAATATTTATTTGCACTTTCCTTTCCCATCGTTTTAGTAGTTCTTCTTCTGTAGTAGTCATGGTCCATGTTTCTGAACCATACATAACCACAGGTCTAATCACTGTTCGATTTTATTCGATCGTTATTTTTAAATTGCGCTAATAAGGGAGAAAACGTGATCATCATTCTGCAAATGTTGTCTGATGCTTGCAATCACCAGTTTTGATTGGATTGGCTTCTTAGGACGGTGAGAAATCTCCTTCTAGAGTGGTTTTCCTATTGAATGACAATGATGAAAACGAGAAAGAAGGAACCGTAATCCCACCTTAGGTCAGTTATTCGTATTTTCACTGAGATGTTTTCCAGAAGTGCTCAGCTCCTAAAAGACCGTAGAGGCTTGGAACTACATTTTTGCGCACTTGCATTATGCATCCACGTCGGTAGTCCTAAGCAATTGGAATTGCATGATTTTGGATGGGTTACTTAGGCGTCTGTTGTATCTCATTAAAATATTTTACCTTATTATACACGAAAAACAGGAGTAAGTTATGAGCACCTTCTAGAAAGAGCACTGGATGATATTTTGGTTATTCTCTGTTTAATCGCGATTTTAATTACGAAGGCTCTTAAATTAATTATAATAGGACAACATAATTCATGACATGATCATGGAAAGATGTTTGTTTTTATTTTGGGCGATGCAAAATTCTGTCCTGATTCCTTTTCCCCCTGCACAGTGAGAAGAAGCGATCACAATACGTATATAAACCTGCCGTTATAGCAATAGGAGATTATTTGTACCTTTATTTACTAAATGCATTAAAGGAGCTGAATGTTAATGTATTATATTATGAAAGATAGGGGCATGAAACGCGCGTTTTATTTGTAAATGAGCTTGATCAGTTTACTGTTGTTCTGCATGTTGAAATTAAAGTTAGCTCAATTTTCACACATATATCAGGTGAAAAGATCTATCAATGTGTTACTCACTTTTTATTAATTATTAAGTACAAGTAAAATAGAAAAATCTTGAAACAAGATCCATATTTTAAGCCAGACACAAGAACCGGCTAAATTCAAGAGTATTTTTCCTTTTATTATTTCATTTTTCAATCTTACCTCGCGCTTAAATTGGCTTAGATATTAGTAATGTAACATATCAATATTTACGACTCCAGGATTTGAGGGACATTAATGTAGCGTTTAAAGAAATATCCAATTTCTTTAAATGATAACACTCTCACTTTCGATTATTATTATTTTTGAAAAATATATTTATTTCTCATATTCATGTTGCTTTCTCTCCCTGTCTAATTTTGAGAGATTTATACAATCACACAAAGCCGGTGAACATTTATCATAAGTATTTCGACACTTGACATATAAACATCAATAGAAACACTCATAACCCTAACACTTGGCATATAACACCAATACTGTCAAAATCCAAACAGTTGACATATCTAATCATCAATAGGAACACTCAGCACTCAAACACTTGGCACATAACACCAATAGAAAGATTATTACCTTTACACTAAATGCGGACACTTGATCCAAGATACATACTGGTTTTATGCCCACGTGTTCACGTATCCCTTTTTGTTTCCTCCTCGTGCTATACGGTTAACTTGGATGACGTGAGATTGTCCTTTCCCACTTCTATGGTGTTGTTATTCTGTCTGGTCAGTTATGGCAGCGTCTTCAAATGACAGTCCCTCAGCGTTCACCGCGGGTTTACTTTTTACTCTCCGCGGGAGCATAGCCACTGGCTGCACCTTTGTAAAGTCGACTGCCACGGGCATTCTCGGTCTCGTGCCTATATACCACTCTCCTGGCGGTATTGTTGCTATTATCCCTCCCCCGAGAAAATTATATAACCTTCGTACTTCCGCTTCTCGGATCGCCATGTGCTCGCTTTCGCCTTTTGTTTACAATAAAATTTTGCTTGCCATGCGGTCGGCAATATGGCGGATTGGCGCCTATTACAGAACAGTATTTCGAGTGCCTTTGATTCTTACAAATTAGCCCGCCAAAAAATCCTCCTATTCCTGTAATGACTAAATCTAAAGTCAATATGACAAATATTAACTCTGAAAACTTTTCTTCCCGGCGCTTCACCGGTCTCGTTAAACCTCTATAATCCTTCTGTCACACTTTTACATCTCTTTATCGACGCTCTTTTCCCTTCTCTCCTGTAAGTATAATCGCCCCCTTTGAATATAAAAACTTAACGCTCAATATACCTATATGTATGAAAAAGGACTCAGAACCTGCTTTGTTTTCCATCGGCATACCTGAGGAGCTTCATCTTGGACACGGTATTATGTCCTTATATTTTCTTCATAAGAAAAGTTTGGCGTGTGCCAATCCCTAAAACGCGGGTCCTTCCTCCTCGTAAACCTTCGCCGAGAAAAATAAAGGAAAATATTGAGGGAAAAGAAGATCCTGGAGAAAATTCCTCGTGTGACATGTTCCAACCTCGGAGGCTCGCCCTCCCTTGTTTCTGCAGCCTCGAACCTCTCACACCTCTCCACCCCCTCGTCCTACTTCCTTCAAACCTTGTCCTTTGACTTGTTCCCCACGCTCATAATCCCACGTTTTCCTTTCCTGTTCTTTTTTTCCACACGCCCCTCCACGCAATCCTCCTCGCATACAACCCTCCCTCTTCGCGCTGATTTCCCCCTCCCCACCCACCCCCTCCCACCCCCACCCCTTCGTGCTCCGACGGGGATTGATGAGGTCGGGTCATGGCGGAGCCCGTTGCTCCACGAGAGCCGCCGTATCATTAGAATCGATGTGTCTTAATCACGAGGTGGGACTTTTCCCATTTTCGTCCCTCCGCCATTTAAGCCACTCTCTTCAAACCGACTCCTTCGGAAAAAGGTCGTGTCGCTCCTCCTTCGTTCTATCCCCTTCTTTCGTCCGCCCTTCGATCTCTGCGCTCACTCACCCACGGAATGAATTTCTAGATCTAAAATTATATATGTTTCCGCACGCTACTTATACCTTACCTCGCATATACGTTCAAAGTAAAAATATCACTTTTTAATTGCGCTCAAGTGGTCCATTTCTTGTCGTTACACGTATACCCGTACACACTTGCTCCAATGTGGAAGAGGTGATCGCGAGTGAGAAGGTATTATTGGTGATAAATGTTAGTAGTCAAACCAATCAAGTCTCTTCTATCGAAGGCTTCGAAGTAACTGAATAGAATAGCACATTGAACGTGATATTACTGTTTGGTTTTCACTCTAATCGCACTTCAAAAAAATTGGATCGTAAAAGTATACCCTAATGTACATACATACTTAGAGCCTCCACCAGGGCACGTGGAAGGTGGTGTTATGGTACCAGCCATGAGGAAATAGGAAAAAGGAGTTGGAGGAAGGGAAGCACAAAAATTAAGATGTGTTTTGACCGACTAGACTTATAAAGCTATTCTTGTAGCCATTGTAGTGAGTGAAATGGAGGATTTTAATTCATACTTTTACCATTAAATATCCTACTATGCCACTTCTATCAGCATTAGAGGTATATTACGTGGTTAAAGTGATATCACCCTTCTTGTGACCCTAGAATGTAAGTTATCTTTATTTTTCAACTAAATTTAACTATGCATGTAACTGTTGAGTCTTTGGCAACTCCAAGTCATGACCTTCCGTCAACTGTTGTTGCACTTTATACTAACATATAGCTCTTTATAACGAAGCAAATGACTTTCCATTTCATTATATTTCGCGTGAAAAAAACTCCCTGTGCAGCATACGAAATTCCTACGGCGTACTCGATGTGTGTCCCGTTATGAGCAAAGTAATAGCTCTTATAAGTCTTCTCTATCTCAATTCGCTTAATAAATCCTAATGTCTTCAATGAGCACCACAAATGTGTATAATGAGGGTTTACCTACGATAGATTTGAAATTATATGCTATAAATTTCAACTCTCTATTTTGTACTTCAATCCTTATACCTGTAGTTAGGATTTTGTTTTGCTTCGAGGTTCCCTGTCAAATATTTCCTTAAAATCCAATTATAATGCATCAACTTGCTTTATCGTTAGGCTAAATTGGAAGTGCATTAGAGCCTCAGAACCCCTAGGTTGGCCTTTTTAAACCAAATTTTGCAGCCATAAGAAAGGCATGGGATTCGCTATAGAGGTTTCTCCTGTGCTTTTTAAATTACTTGAACTCTTGATACAAGCTTGAAAGTTTTCATATCGGAAACTGCAAGAACAAAGTTTTTGATCATTGCATTTGATCTGGTACACACTTCTTTTTTATACAAAAAAAAGTTTTTGCCACAAAAATCAGAAATATTTTCGCTAATTCAGCAATATAAATTTCTATTAATTGCCAACCGTAGTCGTAGTTATCACCCCAACCTCTCCATATGTGGTTTATGACTTTTACAATGTAGAATGTATTCGCAATGTAGAATCTACATTGTCAATGCATTATGCACGTTATATTGGGAGGATATTTTAAATCCTACGCGGCACTTTTAATTTTTCCACCTTCATAAACGGGCACAATCCTCTAGTACCTTGTAATTCATAAATTTAATTTTCTTATTTCTTTAACTCAGCTATAATTAGTAATTAGCGTTAATTTTTTCATTGATGAAAGCTATGCCAACAGTAATTATTAAATGAATGATCTAATTATATTCCTTCACAAATTGCTCTGAGCACCATTAAGGTACTCGAAGAGCTGGCGTTAGGATAGCATTTTCCTAATTTATACCTAAAGAGACCTCATAACAATTTAGCGATACATTAGCGTTTTGTAAATTTGTGTATTCCTATTTGGCATAGGTTCGCTGCCTTATGTATAAAATAGAGGAATGGGGATTCAGCCATAACCAATATCACCTTTCTTGCAACCACCTTGTAACTAGCAGAATAAACCTATTACAGGAAATATCAATTAAATGTTTTTTCCATGCTGTATATTGACAGGTCAGAATATAGTGACAAATAATAGAGGCGTGCGGTGATAATATTTTGGTCTGAGAAGTAGCTTTTATTTTGCATCAATCACAATCAGAATACTAGATGATTGATGCACCTGACTAAAAATTATTTCCCCCTTTCGGATGTTTTCCCACCCTCACCTTTTTAAGTACGAAAACATAACTATTAATATTTTAATTAAAAAAACATTCATGCTATAAGTTGTAAAATTGATACGTAGTACCATATGCTCTCTTCCGATCTGTGCGGGAATTTATTTGTTTGCCATATTATCTCAGTAAAGAATGTGGAATTAAAATTCAATCAAGGCATGAACTATCAATATTTTCAGTTTTCCGAAAGATTGCACTCAAGTTGTGCGATTGTAAAGACTCGATTTTGACCGTTTAAGTATCAGTGCTACATGAGCAGGGTCATAGAACTAGGCTAGAGGGTTTAATCTTCCTTTTCTCTCGGCCGGCTATCCGTTTCTAATGCTGGCACTGCGTACTAAGTCTACTACAGCTTCATGGTTCCAATGTCCCCCGCAAAATATGGACTTAGGTTTTGATTAGTGTAATCTCAGAATTTTTTTAAACGTATAAGGCATTGGGAAATAACGGTGCGTCAATATTTGTAAAAAAGTTTCATATTACCATTATTTGCCATTTCCTATAGTGTAGTAGGGGGCTTGTTCTCGGATATCAAGTGCTGTTAAATTTTAAATTATCTCTTGATAAAGATACATGGAATTCGTGGACATATTAGACTTTTATTCGTAAAATACTTCATTTATACATGCTGAAATCACTGTAAATTGTATGAAATTGAAATATTGGCCTATGACGAATGTTGATTAGGGCATTCTGGACTTGTTGATAATTGTTTCTCTGAAGAGTCAGTTTTAAGACGTTTTCTAGATCAGTGTTTTTCTCGTCAAGATCTTTAGGGCTGGCACTACATTTTCGTTACCGTTTTAAAATTTTCTCCTCTCTAACGGGGCCCCAAGTTATCTTATCTGGTAATATTCTCGCCTCGTTGGCGAAAGACTCGTCGAAGATGGCCTGGAATGAACAACGCCCTACGGGCCCGTGAACGTGGAAGGGAGTGAACAGTTGGTCCTCCTCATTTTTAGGCCCAAAAAGCTGCTTGCTCTAGGTTCGCTGATCTCGGCCTAGCCTTTCCCTCCGCATACCCTTTGGGTGTTTCGCCGAACCGTAGCCCCTGCTTTCCCTCCACCGAGATCCACCTTCTCCTTCTCAGGCAACCCAGATGACGGAGCCCGAGCCACGGCCCCGCCCCCTCACTTATCTCCGCCACCTGACTTTCTTGCCTTGACCGACTCCTCCCATCGTCCATCACATCAAATCCTCTCCATCCGTTTCCATCCTCCCCGAACACCACCTTATCGCGAAATTCGCCTCTTCATTTGCCTGCTCTTTTCCTTTTTGACACTCCTTCCGAAAATATCTTCCATCCAGGCGTAACCCCCTCGGGAGAAGGAACACCTCCACGACCATCCCCCGATATCACGCCGAGTGAGCCTCCTGACTCCCATGCCTGCCTTTTCCCACCCCGCTACGAGTCGGTTTTTTTCTCCCGAAGCCAATGGAGGAAATGGCGAGAGAAACGCATCAATCCAGTGAAAATAAAATTTAAAAAAAACAAAAGAGAGGCGTGCGCGCATGATGGAACGGTCGGGGCCCGTTGAGCATTTGTTTGCTCTCGATCCGTCGCCGCTGATTCGAAGGCACGCCGAGTCGCGGGAAAAGCGCAAACTACTCCCCTACCCACCTTTCTTTTCTCTTATAATTTTTCGTGATTTCTCCCAGGCAGCCCCTCCCTACCTCCAACCTCCGCGCCCAGAGGTGAGAGAGAAAGGATTACCCCCTTATAATGCCTTTTCTCACGCTAAATTCACTCCTTCCGCCCTTTCGCCGAGCCGTGCGTCGGTATTCGTGCTCTCCGTCGATGACAATCGCGCAAATTGCGTCCCAGAATGAAAAAAAACATAATCTTTGGATAAGGTTTGCGATATGCAAAAAGCTTGGCGAGCGAGTGAAGTTTGTGGCTTTCATGACGTTATCTATAGAGAAAAGGTTATCCAAAGACGAAAGAGGTGTATACATCACAACTTTATTATTGAGCATGAAGGACGCAAAGGTGAATCAAATGGAGGTTGAGTTTCAACTAGAATTAGGTAGCTAATTCATGATATTGGCCTGATTCAGCACAATTTTCCTTGAAATTCTTTACGGTATAAGGAGAAGGTATAAGAATTTATGGAATACAAATGTCTTCTTCCTGTTTGCACCTTTACGAAATGAGCGACCGATTACTGAATTGGTATAAAACCTTTGATATCATGACTACAAAATTGAGCATTTTGCAGCACAGAATACGCCTCTTAAAACACTGGAATTGTAACCTATTCATTGATTTAATGCCACTTATTAAGACAAAAATATCAATATGTAAAATTTTAAAACAATCGATTCTTACAGAAAGGACGTAAAGTGTTCAAACTTTTATAAAGAGTGGGTCTTGGAATATGACATGGAGTTACAGGAGCGATGGTCTTCCGAAGCAATGTTTCCTATGGCATATTCTCCAGACGGACCTTTCTCATCGCAGCCTACGTCTACACTAGTTTGCATACGAGGGAAATTCTCTTAATGTTGAAGGATATTCTGTTGCATATAAAAATAAAATTTTATATCTTCATCAGAAGTCTCTAATCCAAAGATTGGTGAGCTGTAGCTCTCCACTCCATTGATATAACTTTATTTCTTCATAAGTTTTCATTTTGACGTCCTTCATAATTTTCCCTCTTGTTTAATCCCTTGCCTTGTTCGATGATTCTTTGCATTGGTTGTTTCTTTCATTATTGATTAAAATACGCCTTTCTGCTACAGAATGTGTCCTTTAAGTTAATTTAGCTTGTAACTTCTGTATCGCAAAATTTCCGTTAACCTCCTTTTCTCCTGAGCTCTTTGACTTATTGACGGTTATCTGTCATTAATTTGACTGTATTCGACTAGAAATTATTAGAAAGATTAGAAATTTGACTGTAAACCCCGCAGAAGCCTTTGTTCTAATATGATTGTCTGTCTGTCTTTGTCCTGTCTCTGTCCTTTTTGTCTTCATATTTCTTCTTTTATACCCCCCTGCCACACATCCTTGAAGTGGCTTGAAGGGTATTATGTATATTTATGATACTTCAATTCTATTACCACCCATCTTCCTTTATATGCTGCTTATATACTTCAACCTTCACGTCCATGAGCAGGTATGCTCCAGCTATATGTTTCAATGACGAGCTTCCTTACTTGAAATCTTGCAGATAATAAATCTATCGTCTTGTATATTGCCTTAATAGCAACGTATAAGCCACTCCACTCTTAATATATTTCTTTCTTCTTTCATCACTTGTGATCCAACTTCCCAGGTAGGAAAACTCATCCATTAACAACAAATTTTTGCCTTTCGAGTCTCACGAACACCTTGTCTTCCTTATACCTTTCACAAAAGTTAAAATGTGGATCGCTGAGCAAATATTAAGAAATGTTGACCGCATCTTGATGCATTCATCAAATTCAAAGCAAAACGAAATAATTCATGGGATTTTGTAGCATATTTTACAAATTTTATCTAAGCCAATTTTTTTTTAAAGTAGACCGTTTTATAGAAAAAAACTACATCTGCTACTAATAACTTCCATTACTCAAATTTTTCAGCTATTACTGTATTTCAGGGACTTAGAAATCCGGCGATATAGAGTGATACCAAGAATACCTGCACATCCCGGCGAGTGTATTTTTTTATGAATATATTTCTAGCCCAATCGGGTTCAAGTACGCCTTCGTAGAATTAAGTCATATGATTCCCAGTTCCATTATTTCCAATTTTTTCTGCTATGAATATTTAACAATTTTGAACTGAAAATAATATTTTTGTAATGCTAACATTTATTTATTCAATGCGGCACATTATATCATTACTACATGTTCATTTCAGGTTTTATCAAGCAAAAACGTCCTCCCAGTGGTACTACAATTCGCCCTTTTATCCTATCGTGGAGTGTAACCAGTTTATCAGTAGATTATTGTACAGGAAGTGGATCAATGGATACCTGGACGTCATTTTTTTGGTGCGGGAGCCAATGTTTCTGCTCAAAATCCCGAGACCAAACTCTTCTTTAGGATATAGAAAAAGCAGTGACTTCGGCACCTTCACAGACAAAGTGCTTTAAAATTGCTTGAGCATTCGGGAACGCGCCCAGTATTTTTTTATTGCCCGCCTTTGAGTGATCTTTGGGACTTTTTTTCGCGGGCATCCTCCAAACTCATGGGCCAACGTCAAATGGAATCCTGAGGGAGACTTCAACGGCTGTTTTTTTTTCCTTCCAACAGAATCTCGCCCTCACCCCGGCAATCCCTCTTCTCTCCATCGCCTTATCCGACTGATTTCCCCTCCCTCGCCTCTCCACCCCTTCCTCTGCCTGGTATGTAACTCCTCCGCTTCCGTGCCACCCAAATAGTGCGGCAAAAACCAACAAAGGAGATGGATAGCAGCGACGGTTTGTGGAAGGGAGCTCTCCATTCTTCCTTAACACGGGCAGCACTCATTAGCGGAGCAGGGGACAAAGCATCCAATCTGAAGATTGGAGAACGGGGCACAGGCGATGGGCGGTTTGTCAAAGTGATGGGGTCCAGAGGGATCCGGTGGATCGGGAGTTTTTTTCAACCCCCCTCGTCGCTTCAATCTGAAGCAGGGAAGAAAAATCTTCTCAACGCCGGTCGTCATGGTACTAAGTCCTTTTGGTTCGGCTCGGGAACACCCCCGCTCCCTTCAGCAACAAACACCCCGTGGAGCAAAAGGGCGCGTCGAGGAGGAAAGAAACATCTCTCTCCCTCTCTCTCTCCGAAATCCTTCCAAAGAGGACGAGGAGGAGGCGGCGTTCGCCATCACCTTCTGCGCGGTGGGTCCCCCGGTGGCGGCCGCTATGTGAGCCCCTTTCCCCGGCCACCGCACTTCCGCTCCCCGCAGACGACGCCGAATGAGCGGAACGCATCGGCGCTCGGCCAGCTCCCAGCTGGATTCCGCCTCCTCCCGCCCCCTTTCTTTTTTTGCCACCGGATTCGTTCTTTCCAGCACACCCTGCCACACACCCTGCTCCGTCCAATCCAAGTCTGCGGCGACTTGCGTTCGTGTGCATTCGACTCTCGTTTTCTTCTTCCGTTTCGTTCCAGGCAGGCCGGCAAAACCTCCGATAATCCTTTCGATCTCAACCACAAGGAGTAAAGCAATCGTCAAGAATTCAAGCCCAGTGCCTCAGCGAAACAAATTCAACCGCGGATAGGGTGTTGGGGGACTGTTTCTCTATTTTCTTCCATTAGGGAGCGACTGAAACTAGTAGACTGTGTGATGTGCGTTTTGCGTTTCCAATTCAACGTTGCTTTTTTACTCATACTTTCTGGCTTATATCTAAATATTCGAATAAAACTCCTAGTGATTAATAAAATTTTTAATTTTTACTCTTTGCGGACAAAGTCTTATTTCCAAAATTGAATTAATTTTCTTCCACATCCCTATTGAGGATGTCAATGGGACCCAACTTTATAGGTTTTTTGAGCCTTTCGCTGAAACCAGTTCAGTAATGTGATTTGGGCCTAGTAGGGCTAATTAGGCGTTTCCAATTTATGCAAACTGATTTCCTTATCAGGGTATTCGCTATACTAATGTTTTGAGTGATCACAGCCGCAAATGAATTTTCACAACATATCCAAAGAAATTCTTTTGATAAAGAAGAGCGCGCGTGCGTGAGCCTTTCCTAATCATGTAAATTATTAGAATATATAAAAAGCAGCTCATTAATTTATTTCTACTGCTTTATAAGCGCATAATATTTAGAGGAAAAAATAGATAATTTTATATATATGACATGTGTATTATGAGGTTTAATGAATAGAATTATCCCTCCATGATGAGAAAACCACCTTTTTTATTTCCACAAACTTTCTTACGCTGCCACGACGCGCGTTTCACCACACTGTGGCATACTCATGTGCCACAGTGTGGTGAAACGCGCGTCGTGCCAGCGTAAGAAAGTTTGTGGAAATAACAAAGGTGGTTTTCTCATCATGTATATCCATAGTTTGCACGAGGTCAGGCCTGAGATCATCAGTTTTAATAGAACTATCCCTCCCTCTATCTCTTATTCTTAAGAAATCTCCATTACACTCTAGCACTAAAAGTCACCACAAAGTATTTTGTTCACGCAAATCATTAATATTGCTTCCTACATATTTACGTTGAAGTAAATTTTTGTGTGAATGCTAACTGATTAGTACCTAATAATATTGCGACCATAATTGGAGGGAAAGTACAGTGGCTTGCCACGATGGAAACACCGATTCTCGCTCGATGTAATTTAAGTATTGATGGGTACGAGCACATTTGGGATGGTCATTCAATTCGTCTCGAGTTCTGTTTCCCCGAGTAGTGGCAGAATGATTGAAAAATTACCATAGCTGTAAAAGCACGCAATACTTCAGTTCTACCACTACCGTTTGGGTTGAATGACGTGGAGGTTACATACATACATATATATATATATATATATATATATATATATATATATATATCCTATTTAGGAATATGCTTTACACTCATACCATGTAATTTTGCTGCGCGCAGATTAAGGTGGTTTGAGTGAGATAATTCACTAGTCATAATTGAGACCTTATTTGTATTTTATTTATTGATATCAGCGTCTGTAAGAAGCATGTAGTAAATATTGTAATATTAATGGCGCAAAAATATTGCTACATATGAGAAATATTCTCAGTGTGAAATAAATATAACTGTAAAAGTATCTAACTTGACTCTTTTTTCACGCCATACGGTGAAAGCGCCTTCAAAGCTGCAGTTTTTTGCGATTCTGTAAACATTGCATCGGTGAGTAATTGATTAAATGTCATAATTAGTTGAGAAAACATATAAACTACACATCGATAGTCTTTTACGAAATCCAAATTTTAAAAATTCCTAATTTTTTTCAATACTCTTATTCTGGGGCGCATAGCCGTAGTCTATCCCATTAAAAACAGTTTATTTTATTAATCAAATTGCTCGAAAAGTAGTTGGGCAAGGGGTTGGAATTTTGATATCATTGAATAAATGAGAGTTTTATCCTTATTAGTGAAGTAAATTCATCAAATTTTAGGTGAAGTGATATATCGCTCAAATTACCTCAAGTCGAGAATTAGTATTTGGCCATTCTTGCACGTGAGTCAAGAATTTTATTCTGGAGAGCTTAACCAAACCTTTCCTATTGCGCTTTCCTTCCCTGTCGGAAAACTTACTAGAAAATTTAACCTCCGTTTTCCCTATAAAATATATCTATGTGGAATATTTTACAAATAATGAATTTTCCATGGGAAATGCTTCTGAAAGTGGGTTGCAGTGGCTTAGAATATGTTTATTTTACTCCAAATATTATTGGTTGTGAGAGGTGATTTGTGATAACTCTATGATTGTATAAATGAAATTATGCTGAATATTTTTTTTGTTTTTATGAATATATATTTTTCCTTGGTAGTAATTCGCTCTATACGCCGCACACTGCACTGAATGCAATCGCTGCTTTAATTTTTCCTATGCCTCAAGGTTTTGCCTAAAGTAGCATTTCATTCTAAGGAAATTATTAACCGAAGTCTGTCATTTTTTGGAAAAAAGTTCTAGGAAAAAAATTCCCTAGAGTTTAAGTCTCTTTCTTAAAAAAAAAAGTTTTTCTAAGGAATTTTCAATTTTTCCCTTGCTTTTTCCTATGTTCTAGGGAATTCTTAAAGGGAAATTTCCATCAGGGCTGTCTCTTTCGAGAGCACAATTTCGGCGAGTGTGGCGAGCCGAAAGCGAGTGCAATTGGGAACCTCCAGCTTTCGAAGGGTAGAGGGTCCACGAATTCCTCACCTCAAGACGCCTGCTTCCGCCGGGACACCCGCCGCGCCCAAATGGCCACTCGTGCTGTTGCTCCAATCACGCCCAATCCTACTCCCCGCCGCCCGATTGAAAAAAAATCTCGCTCGCTCGCGTGTTTCCTTGGGCGGCTGGGACTTGGAGGACCCTGCGGTCGGGTCCTCCCCGAGCTGATGCCTCCCCCATCCCACCCGCTCTCCGCAACCACTCGTCCCGATATTGGCCGACCCGAATTGAGCGCACGCTTGGCGGTCGCGTTTGCGCCCCGACCACTACCGCCTGCGAGGATTGCACTCATGGTTGGCTCCCAAAGAGGAGAATTATCCCTTCCTCTTTCGGATTGTTATTTTTTTGCCGCGTCTCATTCTCCTCAGATCATTTCCTGAAGAGATTCCGCTGCGTTTGGATATAACTTTGAAGATTATTTGAGATAGCGCATATTACTTCGTAAAATCTTGCTTCAATACTTGAACCACCCGTTATAGCATCACTCTTTCGTGGGTATTCGTGGATATTTCGTGGGTATAACTTTATACTCCCGTGCCCTGGGAGGTGGAAATGTAGTTGGTAAAGCGTACATCAACTGAACTTTGGGGATTGGTCGAGTAAGCTTCTTGTATGCTCCAAAAATGTGTTTTATAGAGCCACTGCGGCCACGATAAAAATCATATCTTTATAGCGGAAGGGAATTAATATGAATTTGTCTGATGGATACAAGAAAGGAATTAAATTCGCCATAAAAATCATTAGACTTGATTGGAAGTCGAACCTTAATCTCTCGATTGTCGGTCATGTGTGCTAGGCAGTTACTCCACTAAACTATCTTAATTCAATGCGAAATACATCACAGGTTTATACAACCTATATTTACTAGTCTCCAACTCATAAGTTGTACAAGAGACCTTATTGTGCTTCATAAGTCACTATCGTGGAGGACACACCCTAGATTTTCACTTCAGAACGGCTAACTTGTTTCCCTATGACTTCGAGATACACAAATAACAAGGCAGTCGTAAACACGGATGCAAATAGAGAAATCTCGCCATGAAATACCTGGAAATCTCCATGACTTTGGACCTAGTGTGGAGAAAACACTTCCGAAATATTAGCGGTGCTGAATTAAAGAAACTTGGATTTATAATGAAAATAGCAGGAAGGTCCTCGGATGAAAAAGTAAAAGAAAGATGTGGCTTCGCTATGGTTAGACCACACCTCGTACCGCGAGCATTTGGGACTCTACCCTGAATGATTTAATTCGCGAAATAAGTAATGCTCAAAGGAAAGCTGCACGATTCCTTAAAACTGATACCAGCAAACAGTGTAGCACAGATGGTGGAAGCCGCTAGAAACTCGGAGAATTATATTTAGGCTCGCGTGAGCATTTCAGATCACGCGAGTTTCACTATGACTCGGAGGATATTTTTTAAATCCAGCACTACATCTCCAGAAATAATGGAAAAGTCAAAATAAGAAAGATACAGAGACAAACTTTTTACACCATTTGCGACTGTAAAAAAAACAGTAAAATACTGAGACACTACGTTATTTAACAACTCACTCTTGTCCTCTCCCTCTTTCGATAAATTTACCCTTTGAATAGTATTTTAACTTACCTGCCAACCACCCCTGTGGTGGCGCACAGGGTACTATGTATATATTGATGAAAAACTAACTCTCCTGTCCACAAATAATGCTTTATTTTGTGTGGATGCATTGGATGCCAGTGAGGCCTGTCCTTACCGTTGCAACTTCTCTTCGTATCCATGGCTCTAACCCAACATAAGTTGAAGTAGGTACACCATTTTTCCTGTATAATTAACTAGAATATGGTGCCCGTACAAGAAGAAGAGCCACATTCTTAAACAACTGAATGCCCCTCTTAGGAGCCCTAGGGTCTTTCGTATATATCCTATGCCATTTTCCATTCTATTGTGTACAAATGGGCAACATTTCAGGAATATTGGTTCATAATGTCATCAGTTGTAAGGTAACTTAAAAAGCAAGGGCCCAGGGCCTCTCAAGGTCCCACATAATTCTGATATGTTGGTCCTCTTCATGGCTTATATTTTCTGTGTGAAAAGGTGTGTGTACGTTTATGTTTCGCGAAATCCTTGATAAGCAACATTATAAATCCCCGGAACTCACTTTAGTGCCCTTGGGTCCCTGGAAGATGGTTTCCGTTGAATTTAAACGGGAAGAATAATGAAATAAAATTGTTGCATTAGATTAAAGAAACAATGTAAGGTTTTCAAGTTAAGAACAAAGTAAGGTTTTCAACAAGCTGAGAAGGTAAAAGTTTCACATACCCCTCCATGTTATGTTCTGGACTTACACAAAAATCAACTTGGGAGAGCAAAAATTTCATATATACCTCAATTAATGGTAAGCATCCATTTTAGACGTGCGATTTACACTCATCCGACTGAACAGTTGGTCGATAATCACCTCCACAACTAGGACGGTAGCTACTCCATCCAAGTATGGAACTTGGCCACTATCGATGGAGAACTCGAATAGAAGTTGGTATGGTACACGTCCAAGTCCACCTTCCAAGTGGACTCATATAGGTGTCAACTCCTGAGTGTAATCGCCGCTTTAATCCAATTTTTAGATGAGAGTCTCCGATAGGATGCGATCAATATCAGCGTATCGTGATGTAGCTTTGCTTTGACCATTGTCGTGAATCGCGGTGCTAAAAATTTCCCAACATCTCAAGCTAAATGCAGTGATAATAACGGTGCCAAACTTTTCCTCTTCCCTTCTCCTTTCCTCCGCTCCTTAGCCGACCCCTTGCGCACGAACCTTCCCCTCCTGAACGTCACGTTTCGAGCAGGCTACTGCCATCGTGTTTCGCTACCACTATAGAGGGGTACGAGATACCTACTGCTGCTGCTTCTATTCGGGATCAGAAAATCTCAAGTTGCGCGACTGCTTGGTTTGGTTGTAGAACTCGCCGAGCGGAGCTAAAATTAGTAATTTTTTATGTGCCGTGAGTGATTAATAATCTATTAGTAAGTAGCAGCCCCTTTTTCGCTTTGTAAATTCCTTAGCATGAAGGGAAATTTCACTAATAAACAATTAAACTTAAGAAGAAAATAAGGAAAATGCAGGAAAGCTCACTGTCTGGCCATGAAGATCCGGTTATCGCTGTAATATCTCTCGTTTATATCGTCTAGATGGCATTTATGAGTATCACTTTTATTTTTTGACGTATAAATAAGTCATAAGTTTGCATAATTTTATGCTTCTGGAGACGCATAAAAGGAGCAACAGCGTCGTGGACAATGGACGTCACAATCTCATCCCATCTTCCGTTGCCTCGTCATCGACGAACAACTTGGAAAGCGAGACATCCAACTCGGCCACTTCCACGCGAATGGCCTTAAAATACAATATTTTTTACTCTCCCCCGGTTCTTAACCACCCGCCAGACAAGAGAATGCCATCGCGGGAATGAGACGACGCGAGTAGAAGGCGTGTGCCCATCCGGCAGCTGTCCCATCAAGCGCGACCTGGAGATGAAACAGGACATTTTCTTCGCCGCAAATGCACGAGGATTCTTATTGCAGCTTCCCCGTTCTCGTTTCTCCATCTTTTCCCTGACGTCGCGTGCTTCTCCCCCTATTTAAACGTTATTTAGCACTCCCCTTACATATGTTGTTACGTGTTCGGCAATGTGTTGAACACACGAGAAAAACGAAAGATGTTTGAGAATTATCTCATGACACTATAAGAGGAATATTTTGTAACTTATCTCCATTCTGTGACAGCACTTAGTGCAGAAATTTACCTGAAATGCCCATTATTATTATGGCTAGCTATGTAGCACATTATTGCTAATAAATGTATAGTATGTTCAAACGGACGTGGAGAAGTTACTTACCTCTATTGAAGCTTAAGATACCTACTGTTAGTTAAACACTTAAAAAAATATTAAAATCACGTTTAAGATTACGTATACTATTCTATTTACTGAAATTATTCTCAATTGATACATTTTTTCTACTCTAACGTCTCAGAGAGTATCGTCTCACAGGTTAACATATTTGAAGCTGGGAAAACTCTCTTGTGCATAGAAATAAATATATCAGAACTTGATAACGCTTGCCACCCGACATTTTGAGATCCCTCTGATGACGGAACATGAGGAATTCTGGTGCAGTGGTTTCTCTCGCGGGTGGCTGTTGGTTAGAATGTACGACTGCCGTCTGTTACATGGAGCGCGTGGGTCGGTCGCTCTCCCGTGTAATACGAGCGTGCCCTTGTTCAGCATAAAAAATGCGAACCCACATCTTTCGAGGGCTGTTCCCAAGATTGTACCGCGCTGATAATGTCTTTTCCCAGCACACAGGGCTACGTCTCCATAGTAAATATGAATGGCAGTTTTGTGACTCAATGGTCTGCCTGCGTAATCCTGAGAAGAGATCTTTGTTTATATTCATGATGCTTTCAATTACGAATTTTGCGGTGCAAGGTATAAAAACGGGGACAATTTCGTCTTCAAGCCTTTAGCTGGCTATGTAGCACATTACACCGTAATAACATATGAAATGTCTATATTGCCACAGTGTATGTTACATAAATTATGAGGAATTACTGCGGCAAAAACTAAGGAATTAAAGTTAGAAATGTTAATATTATACAAAATTCCTAGTCATATTTTTTCTCACCAAAGAATAAAATATGCATTTAAAAAGCTTAAGAGCATGAGTTTTTTGATGACATCGACATCCTTGACCACTAGAATGTTTTTTGACGTAAGTATTTTATTCCTCCATCATTCTCTCAACAACAAGCAGCAGAGTAAGTTCAAACGTTTAAATATTTATTTGGTGGAAGGTCCTCACATTTATAGTAAAGCGAATTTTGTTACTTCCACAGTTTAATACAGAATGTACAACCGGTTTCGGCAGTTATGCCATCTTCAGGAGCATGACCTGATGTACCTGATGATTGTATCTGAAGATGGCGTAATTGACAAAACCAGTTGTACATTCGGTCATAAACTGTGGAAATTACAAAGTTCGTTTTACTATCAAAAGCAGAGTAATTTAATCTGACGAAAATAATCCGCAATATAAATTCATATTCCACTGAAGTTGAATCAAGAATGTATTTGATGGTTTTGTAGAATTCGTTTTTAATTTTCCTTACTCTATTTACATAGGCATTGAAAAGCATTAAATGCTATTAAATTATAGTAGGTACAATTAATTGGAGCATTGTTCCAATATAAGTTGTGAGCATTAGCTATCCGCAAAAATAGGATGCGGTAAATATTTTGTTTTGCTCCCTGAACTCACGTTTGATATGATCAAGAAAGCATTTAAGCCTTGTAGGGGAACAGCTGAATTGACAATATATTCGCACGAGTAGAATTTCTTTGAGGATGAAGCATCCATCACGTTTACCATGGCTTTTTCACGTTGGTTTCATTTTGTTGTCCAAAAATATATTCATCGCCACTATCCAAAATAAAGCCTAAATATTTCGTGAATTTAATATCAATGGATGGATAAACAAGAAGTAGGCTCAGGCTATTCCAAGTTAATCACAGGAGACTTCGGGCAGGGCACTTCAGAAACTCCTTCCATGAGGCCTCGGAGACCTGAAACAAGAATTCCACGCGGCTAAATCTCACTTAGGAAATGATGTTTTGACTCCTTTTTACGATCACTTATGGAAAAAGCAGGAGTAAAGTGCGTTGTGCGTATCAGCATCCATTCAATATTCCATTATTGGCATGCGGGGAACAGGTAAAAATAAAAAAGTTTTTTTTCTTTCAGTTACATGCTGGGACCTCGCACTTCAGGATTGAGAGATCCTATTCTCGCCGCTACTTCAGCGAAGAGAGGCGTCCACCTGAGCACATGAATAAGTAAGGTAGGAGCTTAAATTTTATCACCTTCCCACTTTATTCACTGCCTTTCGTATCCTCGCGGGCAAATGAATTTAAAATAATAATGCCTCCCAAAGTGACAAAACCTTATAGCCAAACTTCGAAGGGATACGCGTTTTCAGGTACGTAGCTACAACTTCTCGTTTATGCCCTCCAATCCCTTCACCTATTCCCTATCAGACCAGTCGGAGTATTAAGAGATATATCCTTGAAGTAACTGCTCGTTCTCCTTCCTATTCCGCCTGAAAGCCTTTTAAGTCTGTGGTACACGATGGGTTTCGTTTATGCGGTATTTACTTTGTAGGGCTCGTATTGTAGGTTCAATTGATTCTAATTTATTTCTTATGTTAAGCAGAGTGATAGATTAGCGCTGATACAGATCAGGAATACATAAATATTCATTTAGAAAGGAATGAAAAATATTTCACACAGGAAAATGTCTATACATATTATGGATTTTGACCGATAAAAAAAGCAAAATTTACGTGCTGAAACTCGATTAATAGTTCCATTATAAAAATTTTTGTCATCTTAAATCCTAGACTAACACTAATAAAAGAATTGATAAATGGGAGTTGACTCCATCTTGAGTATTGCAACATCATACGATCCTAAAGTCCTTTTAAATATAGAGGATACCATTGTCCAGGAATGCTGAGTAGAAAACGGCGATAAAAATGAGAGAAAAAATATATATTTGTAGAAAAAATATTGTTTTAGCTTGGGAATACTTCTTCTGGAAAGAGATGCGTAGTTTATCTTGCCGGGCAGAAATATCTGATGCGGCAGGGGTCCAATGTTAAGTGTGAACAATAGTGTAGGCTAAGCTTGAAAACTGGCTGTCTTTCCTCCTAACTGGATCGTCCATAGCAATATCAGGGTGTTACTATGTACCCATAACACATGTCAGAATAACAAGATTCAGCCGCACAGATTTTTCTAGCAACTTATAAAAGGTAACTACAGAGGAAGGCCAATGCAGAGCATGACTGAACTTCTTGTTTGGAGTTTTTACGCTGAACGCTTTACGATGTCTAAGTTAAGAGTTAATCAGATACTGGAGACGACTTATCTCCGTAATATCCCGGTAAAGGATAAAACTCTTTCGGATGAGCTGAATCAATGTGTTCCACCATGTAGACGAATGGAGCCCTAAGGAAACCGTAAGAAAAAGTATGTTCTGACAAAATGATGCATGAAGAACCAACTAATTTGATAACTTAAGCTGTGTCATCAATTTTGTATTGCTTTGTAGTAACAAAGCTTGATGACAAAAGGACGTAATGGTTTTTCCGTTAATTTAGAATGACTATGTGAAAAATCAATATTATTCGGAGACTACTCTGCCGCTAAAATTTGTAAGCCCATATTTATAAGAACCACTAATCGTAGTCATGCAAAAAAAAAGATACTACGAGCATACGTCATATTAAACTAGTCACAATAATAAATAAAATTTCACATTTTTAAAAAAGGGTTAATAATTTCACTCTTCCCAGTGTCCTTTATTTATCGAGATTCTAGGAATAACAATTCGTCCTTATTCGGAAGAGGTTTGATGCTGGATTCCCGTACTGATATAAGAGCAAACTGTGAAGCTTGCATTATAAGTGAAAAAGGACTTTTTTGCACGATTTTGGGCGGTAAATAACAAACGATGGTTACGTAAAAATTTGTAGATGAACTGAATTGGTCGTACCTAAGTGGTTGAAAGATCACTACTACCTTTACTACATATCCATATTGAACAATGTACAACGGTAGAAGCGATCACAGGAATAAGATAAAGGTAATTGATTTCAGAACCGATAGATTTAAAATGTCATTTTTCCCACGCACAATAAGGGAGTATAAAACTTGCGATTGATCAATCATATGAAACTCCCACCCTCAATAGGTAGCATAGAATTTTCACTTGTGCTTTATAACACAACATCATTACTAACACTTCACACCGGTTGATTTGTCTGGCATTATTTTATTTTATTCTCTGAATGAAGTAGTATCTCGTAGCACTCATGAATTAACAGTATTAATAATTTTAACCACTAGATGCGTGTATAGAATTGTTCTGCATGTTTGCATGTTCATTTACGTATCACTCTCCCAGTTTATGGTCGGACTGCGCACTGTTCTCCTGACTGCTTTTTGGCCTGCGCCTATCGGCTGGGGGAGCGTGCGAGGTTCTGATTTGTTCTGGGACGAGTGCTGCATTCCTGGTGTGGAATCACCCCGTGCCACACACCCTAGTGGTGACTTGCACGGTACTTCGTAGATGTAGATGAACTAGTAGCTGCTCACTGTCACTACCCCAACTAAAAATTTTCTTTTATCGGAAACTACCACTAACATTGATTTCAAAAGACCCATCGCTGCGTGTTTGGTGGACGTGAGAGATTCCAAGAGTAGATTTTAGGTATTACCAAGGGTTTTTTTCATTCTGATTTTGACTTAACAACAAGTGCCAACCAAAAATGGAAAAATATACGGTTTCAAATTTATAGCCGTAACATATATGGCCTTTAACTCCCTCGATGAAATCGATGGTTTCGGGCTTCACTTAGTGAAAATCCATTCTAATAAATTCAAAAAATATATGTACTTTTTTCACAGATTTTTAATATATTTTTCACATAATAAAAGTCTGTGAAATAGTACCATATATTTTTTTAATTTATTTAATTCTCTAGTCATCCCATTCCGTCTTCGAGGAAGCATATTTTAATTTTTTATTATTATTTCATGTTAATTTAGAAGGCCACAATCAATCGTTTATAACACTTTCATGAAATTTCTTTCTTGAGTAGTTCCTGACGTTATCAAATGAATGTTTTTACGCCCTTTTTCTGGATAAGGGCGATTTCTGAACCCGCAGTGATGGGTAGTTTTGAAATCAGTATGAGAGATGTTTTCATATAAAAGAAAATTTTGAATAATGATATTTATTTCGGCGAATTATTTGAATGCGTCGATAGGAAATAATAGCTGCGTGATTATAATTATCCGTTAAACCGCTATGCAGCAACAATCGTTATTGTACTCGTATTTAAATTTTGTTATCAGAACCAAAGGAAAAATAGCGTCTTTCCTAGTCCTCTGTGCGGGAATACTATGTGGGTAGTAGAGTAGTCTCTGTTAAACCTGGAAGCCGAAGACGTGAAGCCATAGCACAGTTATTTTTACTTTGATTTGACCTAATTCAATTTTTTTTCAGATTGAGTAATTTAAGATAGTGGAGCAGCGAGGATCTCTCCATGTTAAATCCAATTAGAGGAATGTAGAAGTTTTTTCATTAGCCATCTCTCGTCCGATAGAATTTACTGCCCTGTCCACAAGTTACGCAGAAGATACGACCACTACCTTTTTGTGCACCGCTTATCTGGAGGCAGGTTTGTTATCCTCGGCGCGGTTTATTCTTTTCCTTCCGAAAATCTGCAGAACTGCGTCCCAAAGACTTCCATACAGCCGCCGCTTATCAAAGTTATTTATCGATATCGTCCCTCTTTGTCCGACTTGTATTCATCCACGCCCCTCCACAAGCCGGTCGTATTGTTTCCGTTTCGAAACGCCTCACCCCTCCCTGTTTCCTCGCCTCCCCCCCCCCCCCACCCTCTCCCACCGCTCACTGCCACAACCCCTCCCATCCCTCCCCCTCATCCTTCGCACTTTTTATCGCTGTTCTACGGCGACATCGCCTCATCCCATTCCACCTCTCTCAATCCCACTCCATTGTTCCAGACCGCGTCTCTCGCCAATTTTGAGCACGAGCTCAAGGAAGTAGTAACATGCCCAATACTTCAAAGCTGTCGTTTTTAAGTTTTTCTCGCCTACACTTAAACTACTGAGCGCATGTCCTTTAAGGGCTCGCGTACCTCATGTTCGGAACCCAAAGGCTGTTTTACACGAGGCACTTAATTGCGCAATTTGATGTACAGAAATGGTGAGAACGCGGGCATGGAATTAGAGTAAAGGCTATTTTCCCATTTGTCGTTTATGCATTTGCGCATGCATTCTTGCAATTCACCGATTTACACGACGAAATTTTCAAAGCACATCCTTACATACATCAGATTGCGCAATAAAAAGCCTCGTGTAAAACGGCCTTTAGGTAAAGTGAATGAATTATTTCATTGCATTCAGTCTGGCGTTGTCTCTCAAAATATGTAGACGAGGCGCCATGATATAGAATTGGTGGCGCGCTGGTTGGTGATTATGAATGACTAGATATGTACCTAGATAACTCAAAATAGCTTTTCAATGAATACATATTTAGCAAGGACTTTGCAGTCTTTATGCCCATAGTGAGCAGTTGTTAGCATTTACTTTTCCTTGGAAGCTCGTGTGCACGACATTCATTTTGCCAATATGTACTTAATTAGAAAGTCAGTGTAACGATTTAATCATGCCGTGGAATAAGGACAATCAATGTTGTTGAAATGCTTCTTAAAATATGTACTGCGCTTCAAGGAAAGTATACGACAAAGGTCCAAAGTACCTGAGGAAAGATGTGCGAGAAGATGACCCTGAAAGAAACAGGGGGTAATGTGCCCTAACAGTAATTTGGTAACTTAAGACAATGTATAAAATGTATTCTGTCTCAGTTCTTTCAGTTTTTTGCGCAAAATTCTGAGTTTCATTCTCTAACGTAATTATGTTAAACATAAATGATGTGTTCATGATTAACTATGTGAAATTGCTAACAAACTACACCGTGGTTACACGGTACAAGGTATCAATAGTGTTCCAGCGCTTTTCCTCTTTATAGGCCGAGTATAGCCCCTGGAAGGGCCTTATTATTCGGTTGTTAGTGGCTTAGTAAAACGTTTTTCGGATAGAGCAAAACGAGGTAATTGTAATCATTGGATTATAGAGACTAAATGCTTAACTTATGCTTAATTGATAATATGTTAATTTACTCGATAATTTTGGAAATGGTAAAATTGGCCTTAAATAAAATGACTAATCAAACAAAACTCTGCTCCGCTTGTCGAATAGCTTTTCAAATGTAACTACTTTTTTAAATCTAATTCAGTTTTTCCTGACAGCATAATAGAGAACGATCAAATGTGGATTCATTTATGCCAATTTAAACTCCAATACTTTTGCTAAAGATGCATAGGTCACATGGTATTTCATGACTTCCTTTGATGCGTAATTCCTCAAAACTCGACTATTAAGAATTAAATATCATGGGTGCACTGATAAATGGGGGCATCAACTTGAATGAAAAACATTATGAACAAACTAATGAAAAAAATTGAAAATTTTGTTTTATTTGAGAGTTTATCTATCGGCTCCATGAAGTGTATCGGGAATACAATTTCATAAAATATATTATAAATTGAGCGTCTCCATGTATCTCTGGTATGATCATGGCCATCCATTCTTTGACCCCAAATTGGGGGTGCTGTTTCTGCATCTACACGCTTCCACAAATTGTATAAAATAAATCTATATCCGTCCCCCTTCTTATCGGGTCCTTCGTTTGCTCTTTGCCCCCACGTTTTCTCTTCCACAGCCCACCCCGTTCTTCACCCTCCACACCATCCCCTCTTCTTCCCTCCTTCCCTCTCCCTCCGCCCACCCCCTCCCTCGATGTCTTTGGGCGATAAAGGATACTTTCGCCCCTTAGAACTCTCCCCCTCGCATCGCAATCCCCAAAAACTCACCTTCAACTGCGATCTCCGCTTGAATTATAGCTTTGGAAGTGGCGCCGTGAAATACTGCCGCAATTATGGCCCGATTAAAAGAAGGAAGGGGCGGGCAATCTGATTTGAACAATGAGATATGACGTTTCTTAAAGGAAGGGAATGGAATATTTTGCTGGCACCTCTCTGCTTCCTCTCCTTATCCATTGATATCTCTTCACTTCAGTGAAATAATCCCCGTCTTCTCGCTTTGTTGCTCTGCACTATTGTTCATATTTCATGTTACATTTCAAAGACCGTCGTGAAGATACAGGGAGTAGTGAAGCGTAGCACCACAGCTGCACCCATTTTTACATTCCTTTATCCTCTTTCTGACCTCATTTATTCCATTCATATTTGCACGGATGCATTATCTTCTCTGATGCATGAACACACATATTTCATATAAATAAGGTTGACTTAGGGCAGATGTGGTAGAATTGATTCATTAGCAATGAAATTAATTAGCAGTTTTCCACTTTTTTATATTAATTATAGGTATATACGACCAGTTTCGATGCATTTACATCATTGTCAAGAACCGTGCTTGAGAATGATGTAAATGCATCGAGACCGGTCGCATTAACCCATAATTTATATAAAAAAGTGGAAAACCGCTAATTAATTTATTTCCCAGACATTTCAATTGTCCATTAGTTACCCATCTTACACTCGGTATGTTTGAAGAATTTTCTCCCTTTTCCTCAATAAAAATTGAGATAAAACGCAGAAAAACGCAGTTACATTTGAGTAGCAAATAATATTTGCTGAAAGTAATCAGTTTTAATGTTAAGAACCTAGTTTTTATATTGATAAGCTATTTGAGAAGCCGACTGGTATCCGAGGTTATTATCGCCTTTTAAGAAAAGTGTGTGTAATGTGGTGGTAGTATTCTTAAGGTAGGGATTGGAGGAAGTGTGGAGGGAACTTGCGGCTCTTATTAACAAAAGCCACCGATGGGTGTATTGTTAAATCCATCTTCAGAACGCAATATTACGCTTGACGTGCTCTCCTCATAGTAATGGAGTACGGATCGGAATATCTCTGAAAAATCTTCACCGTCGAAATTCTAATTGGGACCCACGGGTTTGGAAACCACAACATCAACTTCATCCCCCACTTGACTAAGGCACTCCCACGTTCATGTGATTATGCTTCCAATATATGATAGTAAAAAGAGATTTTCGCAACTCGTAAATGTAAAATTAAAACTTTTCGCCTTTGTCATGTCGACGTATTTTTAATTTAGAACCCTACCTACTCTTGTAAGAGTAGATTTAGAATCTCAGGTACATTCTAATGCTTTTCAAGGCCGTATGCAGAGACGTCTCTATGGGGATAACTGTACCGATATGACGTCAGAAGCAGGGGTGAACCGATCCGACGTCGATTTCTTAGTCGTCACTATACGGTTGTCGGGTCAACTCTCCCTTCAAATAAGCTTTCGTAAACCGATCCTTCCCGATAAGTTATAGGGTGGTCTGGGGCACCCTATAGCTGTAAAGGGATGGATTTCTGCGTCAAGATGGTGTAAATGCGGCGATCGCCTCTGTAGTTTGGCAATTTTTTCTTGACGTCTGTTGATGTCAGCGATTCAAATGTGTTTAACCTTGCGTTTTTTCAGTTTGGCGATATCCAATCATTACATTGTAATTGCCTGTTATAATGAAACGTCCGAAAAATGTTGCACCTTCCTGCGGTTGTTGCTGTTGTTGAGCTGCGGTTGTTATGTTCCTAAACAAATATTAAAATGGATGAAACACGAGATTTAGCGATGTATGTGTTGTAAGAACCGGAAAACAAGATTAACGGGATTTTTGGTTCACAGGATACCTTAAAATATCCCAACCGAGGACGAATCGTCAGCAAAACTTGAACATCATAAGGAAAAGTCGTTTACTCCATCGCATGAAGTGAAACAGGTGTTCGAAAGGAACTTTATTCACACTTCTAGCATGTCAAGACGAAAGTCGTGTTTATCTTTGATAGATAAGAAATAATAGCGTTGTATTGTCAGGCAAGCGAATACATACTACATATGCTGACCAGCCATTTTGAACGCTGAGTATTAATACCTAAGAGGAACACATTAAGTAAGTGGTAAGTTTGCCTAGCGGTGACGTGCCGGTTTCCTGTTCCGAAGGTTATGAGATCAATTCCTTCAGGTGCTAGTTTTTTCTCTTTCAGTTTGATGGGGAAAGAAGGTATTTTTACCACCGAATTATGTAACTTCGTACTAAGACTTCAGCGCAATATTTTTTTAATTTCACTTGTCCCCTTGCCGTACTCCAGTTTGGATTACTGGACGGCAGATAGCATCACTTAAAAGGTAATGGATTGCTTATTTTACCTTCTGTAAATCCTGTATAAACTCTCCAATCTAACACACAACAACACCAGCTGCTTCTTTTACCTACATTTTCGTAATTCTGAATAGGTGAAAGCAGCGAACAGTTACATTCTGAATTAACATTGCCAAGGTACGAATAGGAAACTACATTCAATAATCTTAGAATGCAAAAAAGTGCGAGAGAAACAAAGTTAAGTGTTAGTAAATAACAGACGGACCGAGCAGGAGTTGGTTTAATCCTTTCACTAACCTCAGAACTAATATATTTACAAAATGTTGAACCAATATTTTCGACAAAAATCAACATATACTCATTTATTTCCTGCTCTCGCAGGAAGTGGGAGTGCAGCCTTTGGGGTGAATATCGTAATATAAATAATAGACTTTGAGAAAAATGTTGCACCAAGGATATCGGACATATGATTACGGCGTATTTGGAAAAACCACAGCACATTAGCGTAGTATTTACATCTCCTGCATCACATAAAAATGACGACTTTAAATTATTGTTAGCGTTTTTATCTCGAAATTCATCAATTTTTGTCCATTTAAACAATACAAAATTTCCTTGGCAACCGGGCGTGAATATCCATTTAATAGCGTTTTCATGAATGGTTATTCACTCCTGCAGCATTCAAGTGCCAGGTTCAGTGACTAATTTGATAGTGTAGCCAAACGAATACAGTTCCCCGTTCGCCTTGCCTTCTCCATGACTGTCAACAAGGCACAAGGTCAATCGCTTCAAGTGTGCGTATTAAATCTGGAAAATCCATGCTTTTCTCGTGGTCAATTATATGCTCACGTGTGGGACAGACCAGTATTACCGAATTCAACACCGGCTGATGAACTCAACGCTTGTCTCAAAGCGTCGCATCTTTGGAGACGTGCAGAAACTCATGTTAACGACCAATATACGCGTAAATCTGCAGCGCAATGTGTCAACCATATTTTAAAAACAGCTATTTGATGTTGGTAATAGAAAATTACCAGTTGATGCCTACACAAAATTTATTTCAATTCCATTGAAATTTTGTGTCATTGTTCCATCGATCGAGCAATTGATTCAGAAAGTTTTTCCACAAATTGTCATAAATTTCAAAAATCACCAATGGCTTTGCTAACGTGATATTTTGGCAGCAAAAAACACTGACGTCAATGCAATGAACTATGCCATCCACGAACAGATTTTGGACGAGTCTGTCACATACAAATCGAATGACAGCATCATGAATGCGGATGAGATTTTTAAGTATCCAATTGAGTTTTTTAATTCGTTGGATCTTTCTGGTGTATCACCGCACAAATTGTCACCCAATCTCGGCGCACCAATAACTCTTTTGCACAACATTAATGCACCTCGATTGTGCAATGGAACCAGGTTCACTTTCAAACAACTGCTGCCAAACGTCATCGAAGCGACAGTTCTGAATGGAAAGTCAAAAAGTGAAGATGTGCGTATTCCACGTATTCCCATCATTCCCACCGACATGCCATTTGATTTAAAACGACTAAAGTTACCCGTTTTTCTTGGCATTCTCAATGACAATCAACAAGGCACAAGGTCAATCGCTTCAAGTGTGTGGATTAAATCTGGAAAATCCATGCTTTTCACGCGGTCAATTATATGTTGCATGCTCACGAGTGGGACAGCCGAAAAAATTATTTATTTTTGCAGAGGGCGGTAGGACCAAACATATTGTATATCCGAAAGCACTCGAAAAAAATTTGCAATTCTCTTTTTAATACACATAATATAATTTTCTTTCCTTAATTTTGAACGTGAAAATGTGTCTTCTTTGTATATGTGTGCCTACTTAGAGAGAAAAAGAGGCATTGAAACGCATGCCGGGCACAGCTAGTTTTGTTATATATTATAGCAGTTATATATTTTCTATGCAGCATTATATATTTTGTTACATATGTCAGAAGTTTCCTCAGAGGATTTTGTTGAATAACATTTTTCATTCATATCCAGATAAGATTAAAAGTATTTTAATGTCCGCTTGGGATATTCGTTTATTTTTATTAAATGAATATTAATGTCTCTCCATCTCTTGGAAATCATTAATTTTTATTTGGAGAGGAAATAAAATCGTGGAAATTCATTTAGGGTTTCATTTCAAACCGGAGGGCAACTCGTGATGATATTGCGGCTCTATCAGCACTGCAAGAAATGAGATTTCAGTACAATTGAGACATCTCTGCTTGTTTCAGTCATCTTGAAAAGATTTTTTGACAGAGTAAAGAAATAAATATAGGTTTGTTGGATTTAGAAGTTAAATAATTGATGGGAAAAATCACTGTCAACTCTTATTTATTAAATAATTCGCAAATTCGGGTAGCAGGAGCATTAGAGTTGGTAATGGTAGATTGTGGCGTTAAACAGGCTTTCCAGTCATCTCCATTGCTTTTTAGTAGTTTTGGCGAGAAAATGCCAAAAGATGCTTCAGAAGAAACTAAAAGAATTTGAACTTTTTGGTAGCATATTAGAGGACATTGGATATAATTAAGAGAATTGCACTAGTCAAGGCGTTCGCGAGAAGGAGATTACCAATGACTGTGGCCTTATCAAAGGACTTCGTAAAATTATCTTATGAACTGATTGATATGGAGCTTGGCGTTGTTTTAGCTGAAGAACTAACAATGAGGAGAGAGAATCGAATGAGGTTGGCGGTGTTAGAAATGTGAGTGTGTGTTCCGAAGGCTGGATTGGGAACGACGGACGGAGAGCAACACAAACGACGGAATGCTAGGCATGGTGGTTAGGATGGGAGGCCGCATGAGGGAATAAGAACAAACGAGTAAATTACAGACGCAGCAGTAGGCAGAGCACATGGATGCAGATGGTAATAAGGGGAAGTGGGGTATTGAATTCGGTAGTTGAAGGGAGAAGCAGGTGACTAAAGATAGGGAAGTTTTTTTTAATGAGATGAAGTGGGATTGTGAATATGCCTAGCTGAGGAAACAGTTTGTGTGATGAAATGGGCTCTTGCGGTCACAGAAGATTAGACGAAAGTACATTTATTTCCATCCATGGCTAAGTTTGTCGGTAAATGTATACCATTTATGAGAGTGCTTACCAGCGGGAAAGTACTTAGCCTAGCATTTGTCAGGACATTACTTTGCCGCATGGGGTTCTCCAATGAAGAAAAGCTACTGTGAGTGGAAAAATCAAATCAACTTGGTACCAGCAATTAAAAAGAATCCTCTTGTACTTGGATAAGTTAACGCCTGTGGTTCCTGGAATGCAGACTGGTTTTATGTTATTCCGATTATTGTTTCAATACGTAACTATGCCAGCCTACAAGCCCCTTTGGCTATTTTTTCTCTCCCCTCGGCAAAAAATAAAAATAATCCTAGTTTGTCTCGTTACGAATAGAAAAGAAGGCACTATTACTCTTTGATTTAATCGGCGGAACGGGACTTAAAAAGTAATGAGGAATGAAATGCGACATAAAGGGGTTGGGTGAGACCAATCTCACACGTAGGTAGTCTTTAATAAATTCCATCATGATGTAAAGGGTTGCAACCACAGCGCATGCATGTGATAATTAATGCGGAACCGTATTCGGGTTAAGGCCTCTCCACAGCAGTACCGCGTTGAAATCTGATTCATGTTCCCAAATTTGCGGCCGCATATTCCGGTGATACGCTTGTATTTCCTAAAATGTTGCACCATGCGCTCTCTTCGTTCATTCAATCGAGGAGTAAGCACCATGGGCTTTTTGCGCTGCCTTTGTGGCTGGTGAGTGACCATCGGCGAATTGCTTGGCAACAGTGACTCCACACATGGTCGCCAGTAACATTGTTCCGCTCTTCGCTCCTCCCATCCCTGGCTCCTTTTGTCTTCTTCTTCACTCCTTCCCCCATCTCTCTCCCACTCTCCCCTTGTCTGTTATCTCTTTTGTCCCACCATTTATATTGTTTCCTTCTCATGATTTACGCCCGGAGCACAACCCTCATATTGAGTAACTCCTCCCTTTTATTCTCTCACTCTGTCTTTTTTCGCCTCCCCGGTCTCCATCCCAACTCGAGACCAGCCCCTCCCCCTTTGCCCACTCGACCCCGTGACCCCTCTCCCCTTGAAGGAGAGTCCCTCCGAAATGCTCCCTCTCTCCTCCTCCTCCCCTCTTATCCCTCCCGGAAGGGAGGGGACGAAGGGAAATCTATAACACCTTCTTCCCAACGCTCGCTAATTAACCCCATCCCGCCGCATAAGCAGTCTCACAATCTCACGTCCAAGCACTACATTTAGTTTCTTAATATATCTCTCTCGTTTTATTGTTTCGATTTAATGTGAGTGACTAATGGCCTTCCTCACCGTAACCTTATTGATGGGGCGGAAGAATTGAAAGAAGAACGGGACGAGGGAGGGCCTAGGGGGTGAGGGGGAGGAGAGAAGAGGGGTGTATGAAGGGTGTAAGGCATTTGGGTGGGACGATCGTGATGGGCGGAGAATGGGCGGTCGCCCAGAGTTATCCTTGGAGGAGGGCGTAAAAGTTTTACATTTGCAGATTTATATTCACTATAAAAACATGTGTACGCATGTAGATGCAGATACCTCTCACATTATAACCTGGAGGCAAGTGAAAATGCTTACGAACTGAGCGTGTTCTCCATCTTTCCCTTTCGCTCGTTCAGCCGATTCATACTTCTTTTGTTTTGTATAGGCTGTAGAATCACGTTTCGAAAGCGTTTTGGATTTATATCTTTTTTTTATTAATAGGTGGCGTGAGGTTTGTTTGGAGGCCGTGAATGTCCGTTGGAGCTAATGAAATAATGCACCTCTACCTTCCCTCCTTTAAAACACCTCCCCGCCTCCATCTCGTCCCACCTCCCCCGCCCCCCCTCTCGCGCGCGGTATAAACGCAAAGTGAACGTGGTCGTGCCCTTTAGGCAGGCAGGCAGGCTGCAGTCCGGCGCGTTGTCATTATTTCTCGTTAAGGGCCCGCGAAGGCAATCATTCTTCGATCTGCCACTTATTTTTTTTGTTCCCGCTCGTTATTGAATTTTTTAAAAAAATTCCGCGCGTGCGTATTTAATCATTCTTTCAGAGGGAGAGAGAAAGGAAATATCTCCCCTTTGATTGGTGCTGCCCACAAATCGAAGAGCTGATCCGAAAGGCGCTACTTGGAAATAACGACTGCCTATCCTCGCAGATTATCTCACCTCTCTCAGGAGCACAATCTAAATGCTTACATTAAAGGTTGCATTTGTATAATTTTGAAGTATATTAAACCCTCAGAAGTGGATTCTTGCCAAGATTTTGTATGAAGGGATCGTTGAAGGAAAATGTATCATGCGCTAACATCATCTCATCAACTCTTGATATACTCAGAAATGACGAAATGTCCAAAATTATTTTTATGATATTCTCTACTTAGACTATGAGCGGTCAAACGGACGGATAGAATCGCCTACGGAGAAGTCCTACGAAGAGTTGGAAAGAAAGGAAGTGTCATGAAAACTATAAGAAGAGGAAAGGACGAACTTTTTGGACGCATTATGTGATACAAATAGCTTATTGGTAACAATAGCGGAAGAAAAATAAATTGGAAGAATCACGGATGAATATCAAGATTGGAATCCATCAATCAACTCATGAAGGCCGTCAAAGTAAATAATTATGTTGGAGTGGAGGTGTTGGCTGAGAGGAGAGAGGAGTGGAGAGATGCAGCAAACCAATCTTCGGATTGATGACTGCTGATTGATTGATCTCCACTTGAATTGTGAATGTAATTCTATGATGTCTTAAATAAACATAATTCAAATATTTACCATTAGAATCATAGGCAACGGCGCAGCGCCTACTTATTCTTGACTAAACCCTCAAAAACCAGCCTTTATCAATTGGAATCATAGGTTGTTGCTAATATTTTTGATCAAATAAAATATGGAAAAATTCTCAATTTTTCTCACTTATACTGAAAACCTGCTAATTTAATTGTAACTCGAAACTTAAATCTCACTAATATATTCTTAAAATGTGCTGATTTTGCGCTATCCTCCTCTTTCTCACATTTTTTATAAGAAGCACAATTGGCTATATCGAAATGACCGTTTCAGAAAGATTTATTAGTAGTACTCGTTAAACAATGCCAGAACATACGAATTCAGATGCATTGATCAGGTATAAAATGATTTCAAACGGGAAAAATCCGTGACGGCAAAATCCTCGGGTGCAAAAATAACTCCCTTCCCATGAGTTTCTTCATTGAACCAATGGTTGGATGTGTGGAAAATGTGGATAATTACGCAATGTAACTCTTTGCCTTTGTACTGAGTGACTATTTTAAGGCTTCGATTTGTGAATCTGATCAGTATTTGAAATGGCAATACAAAAAGTACGTTAGGAGTTGAACGCATGATTTTTATCTCCTTACCATTAAGTGAGGAGGGAAAAGTTGTTGGTAATTAGATTAACATCAAGTATCTGCGGTGAAAGTAGGATGGATAGGGCTAAGTATGAGTGGGTTATGAAATAATGTGAAGTGGATGCTCCGATAATGGACACGTATGAAAGGAGTGCGCATTGTTGGTTTGGCCATGTGGAATGGATGACAGTCGAAAAACTAAACAGATACATTGCAGTGGGATGAATGGCGTAAGAGGAAGGGATAGACCGAGAAAGTCAAGGGTGAATGTAGTGGAAGAGACTCCTAAAACGAGGAGTATTAGGAGTCTTAAATGCGAGAAAGCGTGTATGAAGCAATGCAAGAAACGGGGCAGAAGCAAAGGAAGTTTTATGGATAGAGTAGTATAAAGGAAATTATTAAAATAGAAAACAGTTCGCTAGATCTCATGTCAAGTTTTAAGCTCATTTTACTATGCCTACCCCGAAAGGGAACGGCGTGATGGGTATGTATATGCCAATAAGTGACGACAGTTTCTTATCGTTCAACTAAAGATGATATCATTGTTGTCATAGGTGGTGGAAATTAAAACCTCGGTGAGGCTCACAGGCTTTGTATTCCTCAGTTGTAGAACACCCTGTGCGCCCAGAGAAATACAATAAAAACAAGCTTCATTTTAACAGACCCTGCTCTGTGGTACAACTCGTAGCGCCAATTAGTCAACCATCTCATTGTTCTTATTCATGCATAAGAAAATTATCAGTGGATTGGGCTTATTTTACCACGTTTTTATTAAGGTGGCTGGTACAAAATTTTGAAGTGTATAGTTTTTCTTCATAATTGCAGCATTTGTTCCTTTAATTACGGTCTAAAATTCTACGGAATAAAATTGGTGGGTTTTTGGTGCATTTTTTGAGATAGGTATTTAAGGTGTTTTTTAACATGGGGCCATATGGTGCACCCCGCTTCGTAATAGTCAATTATGTATTATTTAGGTTTCTACGCAACAGATTTTCACCAGAAACTGAAATAATATGGATATTGGTCAGCAATTATTATTCTGAGAAAATCAACCAGTGTTATCAACTTATTTCCTCCGTATGTACGAAAGAAATCAAATATGCCTTAGATTTTCAAATATTGCGCGCGATGTTTTGAGGTGCATTTGGAAACGTCGAATCGAACGAGTGGAATTGTGGGAATTCAGGATTCCGCAGCAGACAGCCCATCATAAGCGAATCATATGTAAATATTATTTTAAATTAAAGAAAACTTATTATTTTCATCGGATCATTTAGATTGTCATCCAAACAAGTCCCGTATTAATGCTAATATAATATCTAGAATATTTGTTCACGAGTACATTCATATAAAATGTTACGTTATGACTAAGCTGAGGACATTGCCTAAAATGCCTATTTTTTCTTTTACTCAGGAAACCAATTTTATGAAGTTCATTTAGGATCATTTATGGCGAAATTAAAGCGATTTGTTACTGCCTTAAAATGCCTATTTTACCTGTTTACGCCTTTTTCTGTTGGTATCGTCTATTTAAGGGCATAAAAAAGCAATATTCTTTTCAACGTCGCCAAACTTCTCTTTAGTGCAGAGCTTGTCTGTTATTTCAGTTCCTTTTTTAATCTATCAAGGTACAAATAATGTCATTAAACATGCATAAAGAAAAATCATCCAAAGAATTATTATATATATAGTAGAAAAAAACTATGGTTATTTTACGTGATGCGTACATGCGATGGTTTCAATTGCAAAAACTTGTTTTTGAAGGTACCACTCAGTATTGCTGAGTGTAAAGGCAGATCAACTTCAGGCAGTATGCCTTAAGTTGATCTGCCTTCACAGCCAGTATTGATATTATGGGGAATATGGCTAAATACTGCATTATACTCTGCAGATAAAATTATTGAAATACGTGAGGTATGTGATAGGAATAATGTGCGCCTCCGATACGTCAGTTCGAACGTCTTTTTCACCCACTTAAAGGTACACTATTGGGTCATTCCATGCCAAGTGGTCCCCGCTCGACCATCACGGATTTCAATGAAATTTTGTATCAACATTCACACATATTCCCAATAAACATTTGTAAAGTTTTACGTTCGCCGATGGTATACTTGCTGATATATAGTAATTTGTTTGTCCCCGTGCCGCAGCCTTCTTCAGTATGATTATGAGATTTCGGTAACTTTGAGGTATAGTATCTCAGGAGATATTTTGATAAGAGAAACAAAAATTGGCTATCTTGTACAAAAGTTTAAGCTCTATTAAACAACATAATAAAATATCTGTAAAAGTGACCTCCTAGAAAATTCAGGGCGAAACTGACCCGAAAAATTGCGGATCGAAAAAAATTAAAATTTTGGCTTTTTATATTTCAGTAATTAAAGGTATAATCAACGTGAAACTTTGAGCATGATAACATATCAATACATGGTTTATGAATATCTTCATCTTCCTAGTGATTTCCATTATTTTAAAAATCGAGTCAAAATGTGACACTTTTTGTAAAAACGCCAAAAATATGGTTTTTTTCTCCCCGCTTTTACAAGAAAATACCCTATGGAATTTCTTTTGGATCATTTTCAATGATTTCAACCCTCTAAAAAAGTAGTTCTATTTTTTCATCGCGGGCATATTAAGCCCTAAAAATAGGGACAACGTTGAGGATGACATTTGTAAAACCGACAAAAATAGGTTATTTTCTGCCCATTCTTACAAAAGAAAGACCTTCTGGATATTCATTTGAATCATTTTCATTTGAAAGAGCATGTTTCAAACATCTTAAAAAAGTATACATGGTTTTTCATCGCGAGCACATACGGCCCTAAAAATATGAACAACGTTAAGAACGTTGCTATGGTGGCGCCAAATGCATTCTGTTGTCAGTCGTTCTATTTGTTTTATGTAGATATTTTTAGTATATTGCGTTGGTCCATGGTGACATTGTCCCAACTAGTTCAGGCATTTGAACCCGTAACCCCATCGCCGTAGGGGTCGCGCCCAATTGCCGTGCAATACCAGCCACGGGTGGGTTTCTTGGTTGAGGATCCCAAGCCTGCAATTTGGTTTCTTCGACAAGGTTCCAAATCCTTGTATAGGTATCTGTCTGGCTCCAAAGCCAAAGGTTAAGGCAATGGTTAACCCAAAGGTAAAGCCACCTGAAGATTACGTTATAGTACGTCGAAACCCGGGTCGTGAAAATAAAATTATCATTGTGGAACCACAAAATTTAAGTTTTTCATTTATACTAGGTTCCCAAGCCTAAAGTTTCCAATCCGAAGCTCGTATGGTTTTTTTTAGACTTGGGTAAGGAGACTATACTAGAGCCTTGGGTTAAGTCGTGGCTGTGTGGCCGTTCTGTATTGAGTGACTTCGAGTTTTTTTTACATGTGAGTGATGCCATGTATTAATTTCTTGGATCCTTCAAATTACATCTGAATGAATCAGTTATTCCACTAGAGGTGCTTCTAGAATAGTGACAGCTGATACTGGTATCGAACAACTCTTTAGGGCCAAAGTTAATAATTGAAATTTCGTAGATTTATCGGTTTCTTTAATTTTTGCTTTAATATCTTCGGTTAAAAAATATTTTTAGCGCCTATTTTAAGTGCCTATTTTGAAATTTTTAGTGCCTATTTATTCATTTTTAGCGCCTAAATGTCCTCAGCTTAGTTATGACTGACAATTTTGATGGTTACCAAAAAGGCAGTAAAATTATTTAGAAGCGACTTCAATTGCTAACAAATATCAAGGTTAAGAAGTCAAAACTATTGGATTAATTATTTGTATTTTCGTTACCAGTGAAATTAATTCATCTAAGTGATTTAATTTATTCCTCTTAATCAAATTAAACAAATATTATTTATAAAAGAACGCAGAAATCTAGCGCAATAATTGTTTATGTAATTTCCGACCTTAAATTAATGTGTTGTGATAAAAACTACGGTGCTTAAAAGCAGCATGTTTGATCATATCCCTTTATTATCACGGTTTAGAATTGACTCATGCGCATACTGGAGAAAGAAAGTTATTTTCTTTGCTCTCACCAAAACAAACTTGTATTAAAAATCATGCCCTAGTCCACAATTGGTCATGCATGCACCAAAAAAATTACATATTTAGAAAAAAGCTTCCAGAATAATATTGAGCATTCCTTAAATGTTGCATTTACTAAAACAAATATGAAATCAAATAATAAGCCAGGTGCCAACTATGGATGGAATATGCTTTTCTTATAATTTTATGAAAGATTTCTCCAACAGATAATTTATCCAGTAGACCATAGATTTTCAATGAATGATAGCTCAAAAAGGAAAGTTACCTATCAGAAATATTTACAACATAACAAGAGCATATTCTCTGAAATTAATAGTATTCAGGAACATTCTACATTCGAGTGTTCTACGGAACATCATCCATAAATCCAAAGGAAAAGTTCATCAACTTAGCCTTCCCAAAATAAAAGATTCAGGATACAATTTCTCTCAATGTCAATTGGATTGCCTCTTTCCGCAGTTAATGTACCAAATGTCTCACTTCAACTTAAAGGCAAAATTCCCTTACAGAAAAGTAGGTACCTCCTGATTAGGATTACTAAAGGCATCTATATTAGGTCAAGTCTTCTTCTTCATGTACAGAAACGATTGGTCAAACACTTTTGAGGGGTTGATCGGGCTGAAGTCATACTCAATGCTGATCCTAAACTACATATCTTTATTAAAAATTCTACATTATCCAACGACTATCTTCGAAAATTGTGTCAGAAAAATGTTACACCTGTACATGAGATAAACTCAAGGAAGGAATATATTACCTAATAAATTAGGTTAAAGAGGAGGTCTACATACCATACCGAATTTCACGTTGAGTCACCAAGAGAAATCCAACAAAATCGTGGAAAAACGAACGCACGAGAAACCTCAACAAATCACACCACCATGAACACAGCACAAAACCAAGTGCCTACGCAACAGAAGTGCCGAATTTCAGGGATTGCGTTGTTGCCAAGTAAAAAAGAGAGATTAAATAAATGGTTTAAACAAATGTGAAAGATAAACGTTTAATCACAATTATTTTGTCACTGCAAAATATACGAATACCCCTAGCAAAAAGTTATGAACATTTTTAAATCCAAATATAAAAATCAACGTCTCCGAGGTCCGAGGATTTGTACATAGTGAAAACGTTCAGGATGCCTAGAAACAGAGTCAAGTCAAGTTTTATGTTATGTTTCATGTCAATATTTAAATTCAAAAGAGCAATGTTTCATTATGACTTGAGAATTTAAGGCATCCAGTTAAAATATTATGTGATTTAAATATGTCCAAATAACTTTTAGTGCCAGTGAAATTATATGAGCACTAGTTCTCAATGACTCACGATTACCGAACCAGCCACCTTAAGTCGCTTTCTTGTTTGTTTGTTTGTTTGTCCTTCCGGGCAAAATCTTGCAACTTAAATTTAACCCACTTCCCGATTAGCTATCGACTTAATATTTTCAGTACAGATCAGATCCAGATGACAATGCATTCTTACGCTATATCTAGCTCTTCAGAGGCAATATGAGCTGCTATTTTCGACAATTTACATTTGTAATAATCGCTCAGCTGTTTGATTTGACAGCCATTTCCTTGCGTTGCGAGGTGGCCCAGGGAAAGGAACTGCCCCCCTACCCTGGATGTGTGAAACTCACACGCCTTTGGCTTGGTCTGAGGTGTGCTCTACCCTAACCTACCCCAAATCAACCTTCGGGTTGAAGCACTGAGTCAGTGAGTGAGCCATTTTACCACGTTTGTAGTAAGTCGCTTTCTTGTTTGTTTAAGTCGCTTTCTTGTTTGTTAGTCTTTTCGACTTGCCACCCGACAAAATGATCGCGAGGGGAAGGCGTCTGCTGCTCGAAATCGAAATGAAAGCGATCAAATTTCTCATCTTGCTAAAGATCGAAAGCGAAAGTTCTTAGCTCGACTGAATGAGTCTCCGGATACCTATGTTTCTCGCCTTGCCCCACAACGAGAATGCGCTGCTGAGACTCGAGTGAATGAGCCTGAAAACCAAACTGTTTCTCGCCTTGCCTCTCAACGAAAATACGTTGCTGAGGCTCGAGTTAATGAGTCTGAAAGCGAGACTGATTCTCGCCTTGCCTACTAACGCGAATATGTTGCACAGGCTGATTCTCATGTGCCACCTAGCCACTGATTCTCATGTGCCTACCCTCATCTCCTCGTGGTGGGCCTGGTACTTCAAAATAATCAAAATTGGCATCCAACGAGGGAGGCTATTAAATACAATATTCTGTATTTTTGCATATAGGAAATAAAATAGAGAAAATATATAATACAATAGATTAAAAAATAATCTAAAAACCACGTTTTTATTTAAACTAGAAAGAAGAAAATAAACCACCCTCCCTTGGCCCAAGGTCCCACCATTAAATTTACAGATAAAAGACTATGTGTTCAAAACCAAAAACGTGGTGTGCATGAATCTCAAGATCTTGAATAAAATTCTTGCTCTGTAAATATTCATTACAAAAGCACAACTAAAATATCAAATATATGATGATGAATTCATATCACTCCACTGTCAAGTGTAAAGCGTCATAAAGTTTGCTTCAGAGCTGAAGTATAAATCTAATACTTATGAAATTTCATATACCTTTACGACAATACGATTTTAATAGTGACAGGAGACGAAAATGAGAGAAAAAACAGACAACTCGATTTTTTAAAGCTACTTCTGGGAAAGTCACTTTATCATCAAGGCAGCTCAGGGCTCCATAATAAATAGAAAATAAAATTGATGCGCATCAAGTTTTTTGTTTTGAACATATAGTCTTTTATATGTAATATTTAATCGTGGGGCCTTGGGCCAAGGCCCCAAGATTTCCAAGGGCGGTTTTTTTTTCTTTTTTTTTAGTTTAAATAAAAACGTGGTTGTTTAGATTAATTTTTAAACTACTGTATTATATATTTCTCAGTTTATGCCTCTATGGTTCACGATTTACTTTCATGAAATTGACCCATTTATACAATACATAAGTGATCTTATGAGTAAGGCCACTCAATAAGTGGTATTGACAGAGTCTGGATAAGCTCTTATGTGCATTTGGCTCTGACTGCTAATGGCATACGTTTGTCGCTAGCCTTTATCGACCCCTTTTGTTTTTTAGGGAAACAGCTCCGATAAAGCTCATATAAACTCGTGCCTCACACGTCTCCCAAGCAAGTAGAATCCATGAGAAACCTTTTCTAATTTAAGCTAGTTTGAGCCAGATATTAATACGCATAACATTTAATGGATTTGGACTCATAATTGAGAAAAAGATCTCAAATTTCAAATAAAAATACTATACCACTTATCAAACTACTTTTAATGATGTTAACCAAAAATATAAGCTATTTTCCGTGGGATATGGTACGAATATGCGCTCCGTATAGGCATTATTAAAAATAGAATCGACAACTTTTAACGCACAGCATTTATCAGAAATGTAACGGTGTGTAGTTTTTATGTTGTCATAATTGCTTAAAAAATAAATTTATTACTCACCAAAATACTTTTTATGAAATAGCAAAATACCAAAGGTTTATACGCGAACGGTCTGAAACCAATTAAGTAAAGTTCAACCCTCAAATACGTACATATAATTGGTTAGAAGTTCAGTGACATAAGACTATATAAGTGTTTGCGTTGTTAATATCAATGTATTTGCTTCATGGTTCTTACTATTGCTTCCATTGTTAGATGAATTTCGATATGGTTTCTATTATGACTAGAAAAAGAACTCTCTCCAGGCCCAAGTGTTGGCCCACGTCTGGTTCCCCTCACCTTCGCCCCGCACCAAAACAAATCCCCCCGTATTGTAAAACCCGCTCCTCCAACTGCTCTCTCGAAGGGGCCATGTCCGACGGACACCCTGTCGGGCACCTCATCTCCTCTTAATCCCTTCTCATCGCCATAATTCCCTCCATCCGTCTTCCACTCACCGCCTCTGTCCACCTCTCACCCCCTTCGCCTTCCTTCTCACCTCCCTCCGGGGTCCGACGCAACAATGAAACCAAACGAATTGCCGTCCGTGCCTTAACAAGGTGACCCCCGGTGACCTCAAGGATTAAAATGTTTCCAAACACTCCACCAAAACATTCATTATTTTCCCTTCGCCTCCCTCTCTCTTTCTCTCTCTCTCTCTCACTGACTCCTTGCGTCGCACGCGTAATTTATTTTTTCACCACGAGGAGGAGCGGGAAGCGCTTACAACCGCCATCAAGATTACGCGACATTGTTCTTCTCTTCTTATTTAATGCCCACTCGCCAGCAACACGGTGATGGGTGAGGAACTGCCCACTTCCATTCCCTGCATGCTTCTCGACTTCGCCATTTCACCTTCGCTCACGTCCTCTTATCTCTTTCTCTCCCAAAAGTCGAAATGTTTGACATTTGCAGGCCGTTTTCCACTCCAAGTATAGCCCTTAGTATATACCATGCATGTACTACAATGAGCTTGTATACACTTGAGGTGTACCAGCGAATTGGAACGGACAGCGCGGATGAGGCCATTGACGAAATAAAAACAAAACATATAAGCAAGCGTCGTATAACGGTGAAGATCAGTGTCAGGCGTGACAATGATTTCTCGCAATTTCGTTCGCAACGTAAACATTTTACTGGCCTTCCAATTATAATTACATTTAAAACGTCTATCAAACAAATGTTAGCAGGGCTGATCGCCATTAAAACGTGACGTCACTTCCGAAAACTGAGGAAAATGTAGTACGGCTATTATGCCTTGATGTGGATTGGAACACGCCACAGACCGGTTATTTGGGAGAGATGACCGACAGGTGACATTTGAGCTGTAAGGATAAGAGGGGTTGGTTGGTAATGGAAGAATAATTTGAGGAAGGGTGGAGAAAAACCCGGCGTCACCATTAGCCTGCTCTGAATACAAGGCGCAAAGAGGTCACCCTGTTTATCATCCCATACGACAAGAGTACTGCATTTGAAATGCTCTCTTCATAGCCCCCAATACGGGTCGAGATTCCACCGAAAACTCTCCGCCACTTCCGGGATTCGAACCCAGGACCTCGGGATGGGTACCCAGTACTACTTGGCGACCGAAGTTGCTCCTTTCGGCCTCCTTCAATCCTTTGCGCCTCGTCCTTGCATATGTAGTATACCCAAGTGTGATATGAATGTACCAACTTATCAATCGGGGAAACAGGCTTCCGCCGTTCCCTCCCTCCCGCTGCCCAGCGGTCAGTCCCGACTCGAGCATTCCGCTCGCCATCTCCCGCTGAGCGCCTTCAACTCCTTCCGCGCGAACGCATCGCACCTCTGCATTGACTCGTGGGTCGTCCCCCCTCCTCCCCTCCCGCCTTTGCCTTACCCTCTGGGCCTCCATAACACCCCCCTTCCCTCTCGCACACCTGCCTCTGCAACTCCTCTTCAACCGTTTTTCTCCTTTCTTCACCCCTTCCATTTCCTTCACTCCTCCATCGCTCCTGACCACCGCACGATTCGAATTCAAAGCTTTCCTAAATGCGTCCTCCACTTCTTCACCATAACTACGCTTGGCAATCAGTACCGGCGATTGTTTCTTAGTAGACATACTTATTAGCAGTAATGGAGATTGAAAATTCGTCAGCATCGGTGATGGAAGAGACGCATTGACCAGAAAAAGCTTTATTGCACCATTTATAAGTAAGATTTCCAAAAGCAGTCAGGTGTGGTTACCTCTTACTATTTTCCTAATTTTCTCCAGCACAACACTTCATTCTATCTACATTGTATTTCTTTGGATGTCATAACTAGCAAAAGAACGAATAATAATTGACATGAGAGGAAAATATCGCAAAACATGGATTGCTCTAGTGGTACACGTTATTTTTTAAACTTCTTGAATAATAAGACTACGATAAAACAAGCAAAGAAGTTATTCATTACGCCTAACAATTTGCCCAAAATACGCAACGTAGTGACATTTATATGACCGTATATTTGGAATACTTGGTCCGAAAAACCGTCTAATCAATTTGCTTGACCATTGTTCCTTTACTCAGAAGCCAGACTATAATATTCACGTATCTCGACTGTTCTTCTGAAAGAGTGCCTCTATGGTATTTTCAATGTTTTGGTATTAGGACTGCGTTCATGAAGTAGCACACATGGTCAACCATGATTATTTGCTGAGATCAACGAAAGCGAAGCAAAAACTAACCCTTCAAACAGTCTTCAGTTATTCTTTCCAGCCGTAATATAGCCTGTCGAAAAATGCAGTGTAATAATAATAAGGCTTGAAAGAATGGCCAACATATGTGAAGTCAAGGTTTCTTCGGTCGCCAAAGTTCCCGCGTATTTACTTTCCAGTTAAACGTCTTTAACGTCATTTCGAAAAAATGACGAAGGAAAACTCCTTCTCGCAGAATAAATCGAAAACTCACTATCAAGAATCCCATACCAATTCAAGATTAATAACTTTTACCAAATGCATAGGTCATAATTAGTCAATCAAGCTAAAGCTATTCGAGCTCAGAAGTAAAGGTCGACTAAGAAGTAAATAGTAGCCCCGCAAAAGGTATAGCGATCAGGTTCATAAAACATTGTGTATGGCAGAGGCATGGGACGTATAAGAAACCAGCTCGGAGGATGTCGTTTAAGGGAGATATAAATATTATAAATAATTTTCATACACTTTCAAGGCACTTAGTTCGCGGCGGCTAGTTGAAGACAATACCTACACATCACTTCATATAGTAATCCGTGATTGATGTAATAATTAATAATCGTTTAGAATGCCATTGATAGAGATAAAATCCTGATCTTAGCGGAAGGGCTAGGCATTGTATTCGTAACAAACGTTAAGGATAAATCGCGCTATTGCACATAAATACACGACTCTAAAACAAATTTACCATCCACGGGAAATAAGAATGCGAATTAATGGCCTTTGGTTGGCCCAGCAGGCACGCTATGTATCGGATGGTCAAGACCAGTATATTTCAGCTTTCTGACATGATATTCGCTAGATATGGTCCTACAAATTGCAATAATATCTTCAAACGATCTCATTTGCTCGCCAACTAAGTAATCAAAAAACATTTATAGTGGAGATTAAGAAATAGGGAGCTTATAATTCAGGCACTTCCTTATGCATCTTTTAGACACACTCATGGTATTACTATTGATTTCATCGTGAAGATTTTATCATTTTAGTTTTCGTTTGGAGAGTAAAGCCTTTATTATAATATTATCAGTGCCGCGAAGTCCCAATTTACATTCTAAATTTACTCCCAAGGTTTGTTATCACGGAGGTATTTTTTCACTGCCGAGGATTGTTTTATTCATAGCTCTTCTCTACTTTCTCTCGAGATTTTAGAGGCAAGAGAACTCGAGAGGATGCAAAGCGTGGAGATAGTCTTGTCTTGCCAAGTAGCGGTATAGTCTCGAATTTCGGACCCCGGTCTCGTCTCGAGTCTCATGTCACGAGACGAGAAAGTCTCGAGTCTCGCGGCAACACTATCTTTGGTCATGGTTCAAAAGAAAAACATCTCCACTTCGGATTCTCCACTTTCCTCTTCTTTTGACACCTGATGCATAATCAGCGAATTTGTTGTCTTCCCCATAGATATGACCGAATTCAGTTAATTCTGAAGTTGTGTGATTAATTTTGAGGAAACCGGGACTAGCCACGGTATTACCTTTTACGGAGTCACCCATAAGTGCGATATTCTACAGAGGAAAAAGCACTCGCTTTGACTGGGACTCGAACCCGGATCTCTCGATTTTGTGACGAGTTCTTTAACCAGTTAAGCTACCGAAACGTCATTCTCCCCTGTAGATTTTCGAGGGCTCTATAGGAGAAAGGTGTTCAGGACTGCTAGACATATGATGTCAGTATGCAGTCCAAAGCGTGCGCTCAGCGGCACAGTCCGCGATGATAAAGCCAAACATGGAACACTGTTCGATATTTTGACCGATTTTGAGGATACTGGGACTAGGCACGGTATTGCTTTTACGAAGTCAGCCGCAAGTGCACATAAGTGCCAATTCCACTGAGCAAAAAACACCAGAGCAAAGTAACATCTCTTCTTCTTCTAAGAGAGCTTCTGAGATAGCATTTGTGGCAATATCTCGGTAGATGACGGCATCGACAGCAAATAATATAATTTTGCTACTTACTCCAGAGTTAATTTCGTTTATATAACAAAGTAATAAGTGTGGGCTGATCACGCTACCTTGAGGAACGCCGATATCACTGTAACCATGCTGGAACTAATGCCGGAGAACTTTTTGTTTGCGGTTATTTGGAAAACCACGGAACTAAATCACTATTTTTTTTACCCCACATTATTTCTCTTTGAATATTAGTTTTTTCGTGAGAACTCTTGTCAAATGCCTTATTTGAATCCATAAATTACTCGTCAACATACTTTTTTTTGCTTCACACCATTGTAGAATATCATGGATGTGTCCTAGCTCAGTTTCGCAAGATCCCCTGCTGAAAGCCATGTTGACTGCAGTAGAAGAGGTTTTGATTGCACAGGAAGGTCATGGTAGTACTAGCAATCATTTGCTGAAGAATTTTGTATGAGTTGACGATGTAGGTCTGTAGATGCCTGAGTCTTGTTTGTTTCCTTTTTTAAATGTTGTAGTGATATTGGCTCTATCCTAGTCTTGTGGTACTTTACCTTCGGATTATGACTTGTTAAGTATGATTTCTAGAAATGGAGTGATGTACGGGGCCAACTCCTTGAGCACGAGTGATCTTCTTGACCTGGGGACTTTTCACATTTTATCGAGCGTAATTGTTTAATTATTCCATCCGTCTGTACAATTTTTCCACCCATTAGTTCGCTAATTACTATGATATTAGCGTCATACATGGTTTTGTACTTCGTGAGTGCACTTTCAAAGAAGATATTTAATGTTTTGTCTATGCCGATATTGTTAGTGACTACTTTGCTACTTTTGTCCGTCTAAGGATTTACATTTGAGCGCTTACCCTAAATTTATCTCGTATAAGACCAAAATGATTTAGGGTTTTCAACTTCTAATTCACCTAGCACTTTTTTCCTCAAGTTTTTTAGAGTAGTACGCATTATTTTATTTGTTTTTCACCGTTGAGTAATCTAGTTTTCTCTTGTTTTGAGTTTCGTAGATTGTCACCATTTTTGATGCTGCTTTTTACGTTTATCGTGTGAATTTCTCCACCTTTTGAGTTTCCGTCTTACTTCGTTACTGTATGTAACTGCGAGGTTATTTGTTCTCACGTTTCAGCTTTATTGATACAACGTTTTTATTTAAGATATAATCCATGTCAAGGATGGCAGAGAAATCTATACTATACATAAACTACATTTGGTGGACACGATGCCCTTATATCGGTCATCGATCATCTTTTACAACTTTCAATACTCTCGTGCAAACTCTTCTCTGGCTCTCCACCGGTTTAAAGCATTCATCGTTGCCGATGTTTAAAAAGACGAATCATCACTCATTTTCAAGGCAAAAATGTCGACATCTTTAATTTAAGCCGATTAATTTACTAACAATAGGTCTTTCTCGATTGGTGAGAATCCGAAGCCGACTCCGGTGACCGCTAACCAGCGGTGGAGAACCCGAGAAGAGTTTATACATATAATTTGCCAGGAGAACGTTAGATCTTTATTCGGTACATTAATTTTTTCTAAGTTTTAAAATCCTCAGATATTATGATTCTCTCATAGTTAAAATATTTTTAGTACAAACTCTCAAAATAATTTCATAAACGTATCCTGCATTGAGTGGTGGTTTTAAGAATTGGTTCCGAATATTCAGCGACCAACCGTTATGTTTTGCCTTCATGACCCTGAATACTTTCATTTGCCATTGAAGTGGTTTAGATGACTGAAGTAATGGAATACTGGCTCGGAAAACTGTTTTTTGACCAACTATATGTATAAAAAAAAGTTAATATTTACGATTAGTGCCAGGAAATAGTTGCTGATCCTGAATTTTGGCAGGTCGTGCTACACCTTTAAGCTGCTTTCCTTTAGTTTTTGCGTCTAGAACTTGTGCATGTCTCTGTGTGGCTGTGTGGTACTAGAGGCTCCCTAGGTAATTACGAGTAAAGACAAATAGTTTCTCAAGATCCCGCGTTGCGGTGGCAATATTTCGATTGGCCGCTTCAGTTTAAGCTTAAGTTAACCGTGACCGAGGACACTGTGTCTGCACAACTGCGGCCGTGCCACGACACGCGCGTTGATAATCTCAGAAGAATACACTCAGAGGTGATTCACGGCTTAATCGAGTCTAGCGGTCTATACTTGGAAACAAGAAACCAGTAGCTATTATCTGGGATCGAAAAAATATTGAGTTTGAGCAAGTACTGGTGGCACGATTGCTTAGCCTGCCATTCTCTATTGACGATGACACGGCATCCCCGATGTCATTAACTTTGCGTGGCTTTCAAGCTATCATGTGAATATGGAAAAATGGAATCCCCAAGCAATGAAAAAATGAAGATGGGTAAAAAAAGTACATAAAATTTGGAGGACAGTATTAGAAATCTTGACTATTGTGTCAAAAGAAGCTAAGCCTCCATAGAAAATCATTAAAAAAATTATCCTCGATAAAATTGCTTTTATCGAAAATAAAGGTCTAAAAGCTTTCGACATTCCAGATGGATAACCAATGTTCTCTGTAAGAATACAGTGCTTTTGATAATTTTATTTCAATCAGGTATTACAATGAAACAGTATTAGGTAACTCTTAAGAATCAGCCTGTATTGGTTGGTATTCAATTCAAACAAAGAAGCGGACTTAGAACTGCCAAAATATTCTGAAATACTTATTAAATGCATTCACTTTTACTCAATTTTATTAGTTTTACATGCCATGTTACAATGATTCATTATAATGGAAAATTAATTTTAATATAAAATTGTTGATAAATCGATCCCGACTTGCAAATTAGTATTTTATTCTAAGAATGACATATACATGTGTATCATATATCAAACTCAAAACTTATTATCCATAAATATTAAAGGGTTAGTCAATTTACATTAATGGTAAAGTGATCTTACGAATCAGTATCAGAAAAATGTAGATGCACATTTCCATTGCAAAAATGCCATGAGGGCAAATCCTTCAGATAATGTTTTCTTTAATTCTTAAATTAAGGATTGCCTGTAAAATTAAGTGCTGGCTGGAATATTTCACAATGAGTTACAACAAATCGCCACGGCTCAGGATGATTTTTCACATTTCTCAATTTTTTTCACTAGTAGGAAAATATTTATGAATAACCCGCACTTAGGTCAATGATACAAATGTTAGTAAAATACCATAACTTTGAATTCTTATTAATAAAAGTAAATAATTTTTAAAATCACTTTTAATAGAAGTAATAATTTTGCAAAACTGGATAGTTTCAACACATATATATCCTGAAACATCAATATGTACTATACGTGGGCACTTTCTTCAAGATATAATGACGCACACGAGCAAAAAGATCAATAAATAGTTCGTTGTGAATTTAAAACAACCTTTTAAAATGACTATATTAAATCACAAAAAAACATCGGATGTTGGCAGATGCAAATCTGGTAAAATTAACTCCCAGAACGCCTCGTTTTGTTTCTCTTTCTTACTTCAGCCTGGCTATGCTTGCTCAATATGCTGTGAATAATGACTTACTGCTCATAAGGAGTGCCTCTGGTTTCACAACTCTGGTGCTTCTGGTTTTATAAATTAACGAAAATTGCAAGCAACAGGCGTGGCCACTCCCATATAATTGGCGGTAATGGCTTCATACTAGAGATAGAAATATTAAAAAGTCTTCAACTTGCTGTGAATCGCCTGATTGAAGCTGAATGTATATCTTAATGCTTATATGACAGAGGGTCTAACATTCTAGGCACATTTAATACAAAGAAGTGCCTTAGATGTAGAATTCCTTGATATTTTGAGTTTCTGTAAGGTTCTATCGCATTTACTCAGTCAAGTATATTTCATAATGTTTAACGCCAGCTAAGTAAGACTACCGGTCGCAAATATATTTTATTTTGTGGAACAGCAAATTCTTTTTCTTACCCTTTGTGCAGCATGAAGGAGTTCCACCATGTTACGCCACCCACCATCGCATTTAAGTAAGACTAATCTAGTCAAAACCATTTGGGCTGGAGTTATTTGCATTAATGCCCTTAGACCAGAACTAGCGGGTGCAATAATTCTAAGTTGCTCGATAAGCCAAAGAGTGCAGCCCATTTCTTTGTTAATCGCTCGCTAAGAAGGGCACATATAGGTAGGCCCAAACGGCAGTGTTGTGTTAAAAGTGCATGAGGTAGGAAGCACCTTATTTGATCTTTCATGTAAAACGGCAAGTTTTGATATGGCCTCAAACGAAATCGAAATTTTATTAAACTACTATCCTCCTTTGATAAGTATTTAATGGCTTGCTAAAAATATTATCTTGCCTATAGCGTCATTAAAGACCATGATTCAATTAAATTAATTTTGTTCCATGAATATTATCTAGGTGCATAAGGGTGTGTTGAGTGCTAGATTTTGTGACGTGTGGAGAAAGACTTCCTCAAAATTATGTACTCAATGGTAACTATAGTTTCTCACTAATGAAAATTAATAAGGCATGTTTCAGTTCTAACTGTTCCCATCAATAAGTTAATTAGGCCTTTGCATATGATTATCACGAGTGATTTTCAATATTATTTTGGAGAGTCCGAACATCCTTAAAAGTAAGATACTTGAATTGAAAAATTATCCTGTGTTAGCAAATTTTATTTCTACTAAGAAATTTCCCTCACATTGGATATCCGATAGAAATCAACTGAAAACCAATTGCTATTATACGCAAATATTTGTTCATTCCTTAAATAATGTGTAATATTGTGGAGATTACTTAGCATTAGAGCTTCGCGCCTTATATGAATGACATTGAAGTCTGATCATAACAGCACCTTCTGATGCTACCGATTTCATTTTTCATTCAAAACAAGATTGTTCAATGATCTTGGAAACCTGTTATTAGCTTTATTCTTCTCGTAGCGAATGCCTCAACTATTGTCGACACCTCCCACCATCGAGGGATCATAAATAATCTAATAAGCGTTTTAAGTGTCATGAAATCCTAACCAATTCTCCCTCTGTTTCTCACTTCGATTACATATGCTGCTGTTCGTAATCAGTTATTCTGAAATCAAATTGCTTCTCCCATTAATGTCTCCTCGGAAAAATTATGGTTTGCTACTCTCACGTGCTTTTTTTAGAGAATGCGTGCAGCTAAGTGCCCCATAAATGTTTTGTGTTCATTTAAGACTTGCCGTTCAAGCAGTAAATATTTATAGTTGATTAATCGCTTTCTTCTGCACGATACTAGAAGGTTTTTAAGTATAGAGTCAAATGATCCAGCTGAAAACGCTCATGCTGTGCATTTCTCTAAGAAATTTGAGGAATAGGTATGAAGGTTTTAAATCTACTCTCTTTTTTTAGTTTCTCGGCTTATTTCTAGTTCCACACGATAAAATCGATTTTCATACAGGAATCACTGATTTATAGGTTATATATATAGAATATATACCTTGAATTCAACTTTGAAAGGATATAGGTACCTTTGGTTGCGTAGGAAAAAGCGATAGGAATTCCGTAATGAGGAAATTACCCTCTCCTATTTCCTGGAGCTAGGAAGAGAACGAGCAAAAAAAGAGATTTTTTAAATCACCAACAAGGTTTTCTAAGCAGCTATGACTCGCCAAATAACTTAGCTCGCGTAGCTATTTCAACACGCCCGCGGGCAGCAAAATAAGAGTTCAAGGAAATGGGCAAATGAACCGCATCATTTTAACAAATGAAGAAGGAAATCGTAGTTTAAAGGGAAGCAAAGAAAACTAAAACTACATTACCAACAGTTCAACAACGTTGAGACTGCCAGACATGAACCCAAGAGAAAAATCCGCAATTCTGGCAGCAACTTATTTCCATCAAGCCTTCTTCCGTGTTAACATGGTCACCGTTTGGACTACTAGGTTGCTTAGGGAACGCTGTGGTATTCTGTAATTTACTCCCTGCCAAAAAGACTTCCATCTCAAGTTTTATGAGGTTGCGTAAATTGGTTCTTTTGCCTATCGATTCGCATTATTCCGTCAAAGTAATCGTTTTTAGCTTTACACTTGTGAAACACAAAATTTTAGTCCGATATCATAACTGCTTATTGATATTTTAAAATTAAGTGTTAGTTATGTCTTTTTTTTAGAATCAGTCCAGAGTCATTTTTATGAGCCATATTTCTAATATCAACTGGTAAATTTTTCAATTTTAAAATTCGGCCGAAGATTCATTTTTCCCTCGACAACATTGAATGAAAACTGTGCTGGTAAACAAAGTTTTTGTGAAGGTAATCACCAATGTAGATACAATAGAATGGTAACTAGAAATGCGATATTTTTGTATGAATGACTGTTGATCAATAATGTTCCAGATGGTATTAGTTGAAATAAGTGCGGGAACTGTAGTTACATTTGATAAAAATTGAAGTTTAACCAGGTTTTACCCTGAAAGTCTTCAGTTTGAAAAAAAGTTCCAAACACTTACTAAAAAGTGAGTAAATTTTAAATGTATTCAAATAATTTTCATCTTATTTATAGCTCATATTATTTCAGAATGAAATTGTTTATCTGCAGTGTTTATGGGAAAATGTGACAGAACGCATGCTAGAGATATGTGAAAAAATATGGGTCGTTACACAACTAACATGTTTCAAACCCCTCTGTCAAAATTAAACCTCGGACAGGATGGATGTATTTTTAACATAGGTCACTCAGAAAGAGTCAGGCCAAATGAAACAGAGATTACGACATTTTTATGCTTGAATCAACCTTAGAGGGTCGAAACGAAAAGGAAGATTTCTAAAACTGAAAAGATGCATACATAGCAACGGCAGTGGTTACTTCATCATAGTGCGCTATATACGCTTTTTTAATGCACCCATGAGTTTTGAGATAATGTCTGTATTAACTATCATTTTCTATCAAATGCTGGCTAACTTTTAGTCCGGTGATCGTATGTTAAGTAAAAATATAATTCTGGAGTGACTCAAAAATATATAAGTAAAACTTTTACTGAGGTGCAACCTTTAAAACCGGGTTTTGATATTAATTTGCTTGAACGTGAGTCAGCACAAGACGGAAATATTCGTTTGTACTCCTTGACTCAAGACTGAATGTTGGCACATCTCAGATTTCAACTACTAATGACCTAGGGGCACGGTTTGGTTTATATTGATTGCCTGCTTGGATAAAGCTGTCACTAAGAAGCTTTGCATTCAGTTGGAGTAAGATATAGACGCATAATTGAAATAAGTGAAGGAAAAAAAGGTTTTCTGGGACAGAAAAATAATAATTTACCTACGGAATATGAAGTTACAATTTGGCATGTTGACAGCTGGCGTAGTTTCAATTTTCCTACAAACGGAAAGTGAAAGTATATTCATTGGCTGTTTTTCTGAAAACTAAGCGATGTAATGAGGTCATGGGAGTGCCGAATAACAGGATTGAAGAATCACCACGTGACATCTAATGGTGTGCTTCAACTTGTTATCCGGCTTCATCACATAATCTTATATTTATATGAATTTAAATTAGTTTTCGAAAGAATGCACTGCATTAATTAAATATATATTAAATAAATACATACTAATTAAATACACAAAATATATCTACATGTAAAGGAGACATCACAAATTACAATTAAATCGTAAAAATAGCGTCATAAGAAAGAAAAAAATGTCAATGGAATGGATGGATGATCAATAAGTAAAGCCGACGGCATATCATACAATTTATTATAAAATTATACATAAACTGCAGAAAGATAAGTAGCCATCTGGAAGAAGTAATGCATCTTGGAAGAACTACCTTACGGTTGACACCGTCTATAACGCTTGGAAAAATGCCTCGCTATTTTAGCAGTTATTTCTTTTTACCACGTTTTTATTAGTTCGGTTTCCGTCATGTCTGTCTTTCTGCCCGGGGGAATATTGTAACCGAGTTTAAACTAACTACCCGATCCGCTAGAGACTTGAAATTTTAACCATAGCTCAGAAGTGGATGACAATGCAATATAAGCTCTCTAAGAAAATTTGCTGTTTCAGGGTGTATTATGTGAAATTTTTCCATGTTAGGAAGGTTAAAAAATTATGTGAATTTCACAAGAGTTGGTTTATACCTGAAGATGACATAATGTGTTGAAACCCGGGTCGTGAATAAACCAACTCTAGTGAAATTCGCATAATTTTTTAACCTTCCTAAAATAAGCTCTCTAACCTAACAATTAACTGATTAATTAATTAGCAATTAATTAATTAACATATTTCCTGATGTGCTAGTAGAGGCTTGTAATTTTAGCCATAGCTCATCTACATCTACATACTACCCCGCAAGCCACCTCAATAGGCGTGTGGCGGGGGGTGTTAGGACGCCAGCCGTTTAAATATAAAAAGGAAACGCTCTAATAAAATTACGCCTAGCATTTATTAAAGTCCCTTATTGTTCGGGGGAAAAACGAATTCCCATACCTATCCGTTCGGCAAAATATCTCTCTTAATTATCGTTTCTGTCGGACCTGGAAATATAGTGGGGTTCTAATATGATGTTCTCCGTGTCTGTGGATGACAATACAACCTTAGCTACATGTTATAACAATTAATTAATTAATTAACAATTAATTAATCATTTCAATTCCACACACTGTCAGCTGAACAGAATCTGAAATACATCGGGAATTTCCTATGTGCCCCTGTCAGAGTCTCATCAATATGTATAAAATCGATTGCAAACTTTCACCCGGGCATAAGACTAAAAAGCAGAAATTATTTAATTAAATAATTTTTTTAAATTTAACACGTTTTTAACAAGGACTAAAAAGTATAAAATAATTTTCCCTGGGCCTCTCTAAATTTTTTAGGGTGAGTTTTTAGTGGCTATGGAGATATTCTTTTCCTTGAACTACAACCTTGACGTGGTGGAAGGGCTCGTACGTTTCAATGAACCCTAGAGCCGGACTGGCAGGAAGAAGTACTATTGCTCCTGGTAGGGCCACCCATGCCAGATAGGTCGAAGGGTAGGAGCCAGACGAAAGGTAGTTCCGTGATGGTGTCACGTTAAAAACGCTGTTGAGTGGCGTGGGAATACCTCTCAACTATCACTTCCCAGAATATGAAGGTCATTCAAAGAGAATTGATTTCTTGCAGCTATGGGACGCCACTCACTAGTGTGGGTGTCGTGCCCGGCAGCGGGGGAGGCAAGGCCTCCGCGCTCGTCGTCACACGAAATCCTTGCAAAGCATCATCATCGACGGATACAAGGGTTAGGAGGGAGAAGAAGAAGAACAAGAGAAAGAGGAGGAGGAAAGCAGCGGTAAAAATAGGAACTTGGAACGTAAGGACCATGATGAGGGCCGGGAAGCTTGAAAATATTAAGCATGAAATGGTAAAAGGGGATATAGATGCTTTGGTATTGTGCGAGGTGAGATGGAAGGATAGCGGGGACTATTGGATTGATAGTTACAGGGTTATCTATAGTGGAGGAGACGAGAGTCAACGTGGGGTAGGTATGGTACTGAATACAAAATTGGGGCTGAAGGTAGAAAACATTGAACAGGTGAGCGACAGGATACCAGTGGTAGAAATAAAAGCGCGCCCGACGAATTTCGTACTGGTCCAGGTATACATGCCTACAAACAACTATAGGGAGGAAGAGGTGGAGGAGGTGTACGAACAACTAGAAGAAATAATTAGAGAAGTGCCAGGAAAGAAAAACCTGATAGCGATGGGTGACTGGAATACAGCGGTGGGGGAAGGGAGGGACGGATTAGAGGTGGGAGGGTTTGGGCTAGGAAGAAGAAATGATTGCGGTGAAAAGGCAGTTGAATTTTGTAGAAGAAATAATTTAGTAGTATGAAAAACTTAGTTTAAACATCACCCCAGGCGAAAGTGCACATGGAAAATTCCGGGTGATACTAGGGAATACCAAATTGATTACATAATGGTAAGGCAGAGATATAGGAACAGTGTAAAAAACTCGCTTAGCTTTCCAGGGGCGGATACGGACTCAGATCATAACTTGGTGATGATGAAGTGTGAAGTTAGATTCAAAAGGCTTTGTAAAGGTAGGAAGATAAAGATGTGAAACCTTGAAGCATTGAAAGGGTTGAAAAGGAGGGAATACCAAGAGCTGGTAGAAAAAAGCATAGGGGAAGCAAAGTGGATGGGAACAATAGAGAGAAGACGGGAGATTATAAAAACAGGGATCGTAGGAGCGGCAGAGAAAACAATAAGAACTGTGGAAAAGAAGAGGGTTAAGAAGCAGTGGGTTACAGAAGAAATGATTAAGAAAATGGAGGAGAGAAGGATTTGGAAAAACGACAACACCGACGTAGGCAAGAGGAAGTACAAGGAATCGAATAATAAACTCAGGCGAGTGACCAATCGGGCAAAAGAAAACTGGTGGATGGGACAATGCGAGGAAATTGAAAAGCTGCAGGAAGAGGGGGAAGTGGGCGCTTTGTACACCAAGGTGAAAATTTTATCGGGTGCTAGGAGAGGGCAAACGATACCAAAGGTTAAGGATAAAACAGGGAAGATATTATTCGAACAGGAAGATATCCCAGAAAGGTGGAGAGAATACTTAGAGGAGCTATATGACAGCGAGAATAGACCCTTGAGCCTAGATCTAGAGGGTGAAGGAACAATAGATAAAGATAACCTCGGACCGGAGTTACTTGACAGCGAAATAGAGAGGGCATTAAGGGACATGAAGGGTAGAAAAGCCGTGAGAACCGATAACCTACCTTCGGAGACCTTACCTACTGAAGAATCTAGGTAGTAAAGGGAGAGAATCGTTTTTCGAACTTATTCGCAGGATCTACGAGGAAGGAGTATGGCCAGAGGATTTCGTGAAAACAGTATTAATACCTATCCCGAAGAAGAAGAAAGCGTCAGAATGCGAGGAGTATAGGACAATCAGTTTAATTTCGCACGCGGCAAAAGTCTTGCTTAGAATACTAAATAGAAGGTTGGAGAGCAGAGCAAACTGCTATTTAGGCGATGGCCAATTGGGATTCAGGAAGGGGAGGGCAACCAGAGACGCGATTGCGGTAATAAGGACACTCATAAATAGAAACATAGAGCATAATCAGGATGTTTTCGCTTGCTTTTTAGATTTCGAAAAGGCGTTTGACAGAGTAAACTGGGGGAAACTAATGCAGATACTGGGGAAAATAGAAATAGATTTGCGTGATAGGAGACTCATCCGAAACTAATGTATGGGGCAGAGGGCTCAGGTAAGGGTAGCTGACGGTGAATCAGGGTGGGCAGTTATAGGTCGCGGGGTGCGGCAAGGGTGCCCGTTGTCGCCTTCGCTTTTTAACATCTATGCTGAGAATATGGTAAGAGAGGCATGGGATGAGCTACGTGTGGGAATCAAAGTAGGAGGCCAGCGGATAAAGTCGGTTAGATTCGCGAACGACCAGGCGTTGGTCAGTCGGTCATCGAAAGGATTGCAAACTTTAGTAGGTGCATTGGAAAAGCAGTGCGAGAAATACGGGATGAAGATCAATCATGAGAAAATAAAAGTAATGAGATTCTCTAGGACAAAGAAGGCGAGGCTGGTGATAGGAGTAGGAAGCCACAACCTCGAAAAGGTAGAACAATTTAATTACTTGGGTAGTACGCTAGAAGCAACAGAACATAGTAGCAAAGAAATTAGGAGGAGAATAGCGCTAGCGAAGGAAGCTTTCTATAATAGAAGGGAGCTAATAACGGAAACTTAAAGTAAGGATGTAAGAAAGAGGCTGGTGAAGAGTTTGATGTGGAGTGCGGCGTTGTATGGGGCAGAAACGTGGACCCTGAGAAAGGAAGACGAAAATAGTCTGAAGGCGTTCGAGATGTGGGTGTGGAGGAGGATGGTGAAGGTGCGTTGGACGGAAAGGAAGACAAACGAGGAAGTGCTTGACATGGTGGGTGAGGAGAGGAAACTTGTGGATGAGATTAGGCGAAGGCAGGGTAGGTGGCTGGAAGCGGTAATGAGGGGCGATGGTTTGCTGAAGGCCGTGATAGAGGGTAGGACTAAAGCACTCGGCGCGAAATCGAGGGATCCGGGTTCGAATCCCGGTCAAGGCGAATGATTTTTCTCCTGTGGAATATCGCACTTATGTGCACTTGCGGGTGACTCCGCAAAGGTTACTACCGTGGCTATTCCCGGTTTCCTCAAAAAAGAGGGTAGGATGTTGGGTAAGCGGGGAAGGGGAAGAAAGAGAATAGGTTTTATGGACGGGATGAAGAAAGGTAGGAATTATGCTGAGATGAAAATGGAAATACTATAGAGGGATAGGATACGGCACGTGTAAGAGTCTGTTGGATATTCTCTGACTTTCATCATGACCTATATCTAACCGGTAGATTATTCTAATGAACAGTGGCAGGCAGGCACAGGCAGTGGGGCACAGAAATGGGGCACAGGCAGTAGATAATAGAAATATATAATCCGGATGAATTCACAACCAATTTCAGAGCATTGCAAATGATATTAATTGTGGGAGCTAGCTCAACGTCACCTGGTCCCTTTACTCCTCCTTAATTATCATGGGCTGCCTGCGCCCCACGTTTTTCTCTTCATGTATTACAAATATCTCCATAGCCACTAAAAGTTCACCCTCAAGAATTTAGAAGGGCCCAGGGAAAATTATTTTATACTTTTTAGGCCTTTTTAAAAACGTGGTACATATTAAAAAACATTAAATTAATTATTTGTTCTTTGGGACACTGCATGGTGTATTATCAGCATTATCAAGACCTCGCGGTGGTACTTGCGTCGGATTCTCAAAGCAAAATGCTATATTAGAATATTAATTTGTTTACATTTTAGTATTAATTAGGAGACATTTCCCAGTTACATTGTCAATGGCATTGTAAGATAGCTAGAGCACTGCGGAATGCTATTGTTGTCGATTAAAAATCGAAATTAGCTGTGTGTAAAATATTTTATGGCAACGGGAATAGTAATCGCGACTCTTCGATTAATAAAACCAACGTTTAAATTGCTTTTTATCGTGTTCCATGACTTTTCTCTAACCATCGGCGAAGACGTTTTGGCAGAGGGATCAGATTATTCTACAATCGCCACATTGGTGTGGAAACTGATTTCATGGGAAGAAAATATGATGTCGTTATTAAATGTTCTTGAGAGGAAAAATGTTTTGCGTAGAACGCCAGCTGAATATAAAATCGTTCTAGGGTTGGCTGCAGAAATTAATTCTGCAATTCTGCCCTAAGGTGGAACCACATTATAAGAATTGAAAGTAGTTATTGAAAGTAGAAGGGAGAAATGAAAGAGACCGTTCTTTTATCTTAGAGAAAGAAAGAAATTAAATTTTAAGTAAATTATATAAAAGTAAAGTAAATTTAATTTCTTGAAAGAAATTAAATTTTAGCTTCGAAGCTTCTAGATTCACGACCTAAAACCTATCTCTAGATATAGCAGGTTAACAAAGTTTGCTATTTTTTTTACATAACTAAGTGGTGGTATTATAATGCTCTTTTTCAATCGGCGCTGTTGTGGCTGGGAAGACATAGTGAGCATCTACATCTCCAAGATCTTCATGCTACCCCAGTCTTGCTTCACATTCGCGAGATCCGCAGGTATCTAAAAGTAATTATACAATTATAACAACCTTGTGTAATCCTTTTAGTGGTCATTGCACAGAACTCCTAACAAATCGTTAGATCGCCCAATGTAAACGCAGGGAGGTCTGATAGTCCTCACCACATATATGTTCTCAAGGTAGAGTGAATTCGCGTGGAATGAGGCGGGAGGATGCTTTGGTCTGGAAAGAGGTTGGAGGGGTGAAGTTAGTCGGACAAGGCAGCTGGGGAATATATGGAAATGCAGCTGGGAGAAAGAGTGGGAAGGCAGAGGAGTATGGGATGGGGCTGGGGGGGGGGAAGGGGGCAAGGATCGGGGGGGAAAGAGGTGGTTGCGATTTGTGAAAAGAGATAATGCGCGGTTTGGGGGTCGGTGGGGGGGGGGGGGTTGGGAAGATAGGATGGGACGGGTAGACGAGGCTTCGAACCAAGGCAAAAGGTTAATCTATGCAAGTTGGGAATGGAGAGGTTGCGGCGTTCACAAACGTTTCCATTAAGTCCCTTCCCGCGAAAGACAAGGGACATTATCTTGGACCGCATCGCTGAAATGTTTCCTTTGATGCCATTGCTTGCGTCTAAACGTTATTGAATTATTTGCCTCATTACGCTCTACGAGTCGCACGAGGTCTCTTATGATGTTAGAGATTGGTTTTTTAATTATATTATGAAGTTTATTCATTCAATACAGATTAATTTTTTTCCACCAGAGTTTGTAAGCAGTAACAATTATCACCTTATGTTTCAATTTAATTGCTACATAGAATTTTACCATTCATACTTAAGTTATAAAGTTAGAAGTTCCTTGATTAGAATAATATTTATGCATGACTATACCAAGGAGTAACCAATACCACGAAAATAGCTTAATAAAAACACCTCACCAAACTGTCAACATAGCTTGCGCTCAAACATTTATTTTCTGAGCTCAAGGCATGGCTGCGAGACCGGGTGGTTTTGAACGAGTTGATATTTAGCTGAATTTATCTGTCACTACAAAATTTTAGCGCCTCGGAAGTATTAGTGGAAGAGTCCTTAACAACTTTCTAAAGATAAGCTTGGATATATGAATACGTATCTTTCATAATCCTAAGAAAATAGTGACTTTGCTTGGCAGTGTATCAAAAAAGAAGTTTAAGAAGTTTTTAAAACACGCTTCACGAGTTGTTATGACCTTGGAGTGCTATGTATTTTAGTGCAATGGTATAAGACCCAATCATAAAATCGTTGCATGGAAATACCATCAACGTAAAAAAGAAGTTTTCATTTTTCCATACATGACAAATTATTTTCCCCTGCACTAGATGAGGAATGTTTTAAAACCTGTTTCACGTTCTTCTGTATTCACAAAGATGAAGGCCGAAAGATTAGCGTATAATTTCCGTAATTTTTCTTTCCAAGGAATGGCGAGAAAAGTTGTAATTAAACACTTCCCCACAGCAAGATGAAATATGTTCGCAGATAATTTTAATAAGTTTATTAAATATGTCCATGAGTTAACATGAATATTACCGACTACGCCTCGAGATTATCGGCGTCATTTTTCTAAGGCTCGTTATTAATTTCGCTCCTTCGCATCGAATGGGTTTTGGTACTCGAAATGACATCAGATATGCGGCTTCGAGGCGAGGCATTGCGCTTCCTCCTCCTCGACTATCTTTTTTTCTCTTTCTCTCCCCTCTTTGCCCCTCTCTCTATCTCTCTCCTCCCACTTGCCTTCTCGAGAGAGAGAGAGAGAGAGAGAGAGAGAGAGAGAGACGGCTGGAAGGCGTGATAAGTTGGTTTGTGGGCGCGCGGAGCTCAAAAGATTTATTGACGGGTCGACAGTTTGAAGAGAAAAAGAATTAGGATTCTCACCCCTTGCAACACCTTACTCTCTCTCTCGTGCCTATTCAATCCTCCTCCTTCAAAACACTGCCGCATCCTTCTCCTCCTCACCCCCTCCCACATTTTGCCTTCAAATCCCCCCCCCTCCCCACCAGTTCCACACTTCCCCCTCCTCCTCCACACCTCCAATAATTTTTTTCGTCTCAACCTCCTGGAATTTATTCCATATAGATTCCTCCATCCGTTTTAATGACAGGACGACATTAGTCATGGAATGACGAGGACAGTCAAAAGGTGTGAATTCTCGTGATGCTCTCTGTCTTCCTTTAATCGTCTGTACACGGGAAGTGCTTGTGCTCGCGATGGATTAGACTTCAGCTGCTACTACTGAGGCATGACATCGTGAGGGGGGGGGGGGGGAAGATTGAATTAAGGCAAGCATTTATCCTTTAACTCCTAATTTCCATGTTTTTCCCATGTCAATTTATTTTCTCTAATAATGAAAATGCGATCAATTTTAACTTAAGGAATGAATATAAAAACTTCAATCCGGACTGTAAATTAATAATATGCAGTTGGCTTAAGGGAAGATTATTATTGACATCATCCATAAAAAAAGGAGAATATGACATAGTAAGTTACCTTTCCTGAGTCGGCTTCTTGCCCTGGCTCGAGCAATCCGATTAATGGTTTAATAGTGATTCCATCCTGTCAGTAACCACCATGTATAAGTTTTGCCCGTTTGAGGTAATGGAGCCAAGCAAATATTTAAGCAATCAAGTGAAGGATATTATCAGTTTTTTTGTCTTCAACCAGGAAAAAGAGATCTTATAGTTTCTCCTCACCAAGTGATGTATAATATAGCTTAGGAAAGACAGTGTATTTGCTAAAACTCATGAGTAAGCCATTAAAACCGGCCAATTTTCCTGAAAAGTGTTAAATATTTCAGCAATCTTGTTAAAGAATGATTTTATTGTTCTTAGATGAAAGAAATTTTCGAAAAATTTCGAAAAACTTCTAAAATTCCTTTCATCTCATCTCGAAATTATGCTCATGTCCCCATTTAACTTCATAGTTGATAGCTCCGAATCACAAAATACGACTAGGCTTCATTGAAGACTTAGACGTTTCTGGTAAGATTATAAGAATTTACCTTTATTTTACAAAGCATTGAAGAAAATCATGCGATGACCCATTCTAATTAATTTCTGCTGGCAATAAATTTACGCGTTTAAGATTTCAGGAAAATGTAAAACTGTAGCTAAGTTCCTGGCAATACGTTACGATTGGTTTTGGATCGGTTTAGGTATTTTCTGAGTTGTCGACTGAGCAACGTGTCAATATATTCGTAACACCAACTGATTCTGCCTACATCACTTCTAGTAATTAATGGGTTATAGTCATCCTCTCGTCCACTAACAATTGATTGGTCGGTATTTTGATGGATCCCTTTTCGAATTGCAGGGTCATCACCAAACTTTTCTGACGAAATTATCCATTTGCTTTGCACCAAGAAGGTTCTCATATCTTGTGCCCTCTCTTTATGCCGTCCGACGTTCCTATTCCTTTCTTTTATTTCCTCGCGCAAGCACCACATTCTCTCCTTTACCGTCTTCAGCATGCGATTCCTTCTAATTGTGAGCTCCATTCAATTTTGCTTCCTCCTCCGAATCTCCGCCGAGGATTTCCTTTCCTTCCCCTTCAAATATTACGTCTGCCTTCCACGTTACCCAGTTTACTCTTCCCAACCTTGAATTCAGCAGTGTCCGGCGAGATGTGGTGCATCCATCATCAAAAACGAAAAGTAATCGATAGTACTCTCCAAATTATTTTAAATTATTTAATTAAAAATATATTAAGAGGAATAAGAAGGAAATCAAATTTTAAATTACATTGAATTTGAATACCACTCCCCCAATCCCTCATCCTAAACCCCTCTTACCTCCTTTTGACCAGAACCCAAAACGCGACCCCCCCCCCTCCTAACCATTTCTCACCCACCTTACCCCCGCCACCGTGCATTCCTTTCCCCACCCACATGACGAACGGCGTTGGGATGACCTAATCACCATATCATTATGTTGACCCTCATACTTCCATTTCCTCCCCGCTTCAATACCGGAAAATCCTAAACCCTACTCACCCTTCCTGCACTAGCACTAATCAAAAGACTCCTGTTTACAATCATAATATTTCCTCAAAGACCAAGTTACCTAGGCATGTTACCCCACCCCCTCTATTCAAGTTTTGAATAATCCCTTTCTTTTTAATAATGCCTCTACTCAGTGTCCTCATACATTTTGCACTACCCATTCATCTGCAGCAACTGGTACATATTCAGGAAGTAAACGCTGCCAGTACCAACCAAAATTATCCACTTTGCATCTGCCACGAGCATTTGCGAGAGCTGTATTGGGTATCCGATTCGACTTCCATGGACCATCCTTGGTTCTCATTGTCTTTTTCCCTTCTTTGTTCGCATCAAGTGACAATTGGTCATCAGCAACCGTTGGGTTATACAATCATCTATACTCTCGGCTCGGCGGAATCTTTATCGCTTAAGATTATATTAGCGAGATTTTTCCGCTCATAATAAAGACCAAATTCGGATTTTATTTTAAAATTGAAAATGCCGTTAGCAGATGAAAGTGAATAAATAAATACGAGTACATACATATTTTAGATTGAGTTGAATTATTTATTTCACGCAATACGTTGAAAATGCCTTCGAAATTGAGGTGTACCTTCGTAATTATGTAAAATGTAATACTGTGTGCAAGATTATTAGCAGTACACTCAAGAGTATTAAATATTGCAAAATGAAGTTATGGAAAAGTACTAATATTGCATCAGTGACGAGAAGAATCCATTAAAACTTCCTCATTTTTTAAATAATGCCTGTCTGGAGCGCACAGTACTACCATACCCCACGGTAAACAGTTTCTATTTTTTGGCAAATCGTATCTCCAAACGTTGTGAGATAAGTGGCTGATATTGTGATATTCACAGAAAGTAATTGATTGAGTGATATTTTTCTATACTTTGAGGGAAAACTCATTGAATTTTAGGAGTGGTGATAGCTCTCTTAAACTACCTTAAGAAGTAGGGGAAGATTTATTTCTGAATCATGATAGAAGAATGAGGAGAGCACATAAGGGCTTAGAAATTGCCAAAGTACAAATCGGCCTGGAATCGAACCGCGGACCTATGGCTTGCCTGGCCAATGCGCAGACCACTGCGCTATCCAGGCTTCCTAATTCCTGTGGCAATTTAGGAGGATACAAGGGGACTGGATGTTAAGCCCTTGCGGTCCATCAAAGATGACAACACAAGGGAGCAACGGACTTCACGGAAGCCTGGATAGCGGTCTGTGCATTGTCCCGGCTAGCCAAAAGTCCGTAGTTCCGTTCCTGGTCCAGGCTGATTTTTTCCTATGGCTATTTCTATGAATTAAATCGCCGTATTTTCGGCAATCATGAATATCTTCAGTCGTGGCCTAGCCCAGCATAAGTTCTGGTATAGGATGCAACCGCATGGGTTGTGGCTTCCTTGAAGTCCGTTGCTCACTTGCGCTGCTGCCTTGGATGGACCGCAAGGGCTTAACATCCAGTTACCTTGTATCATCCTAAATTACCACTGGAATTTGGAAGCCTGGATAGCGTAGTGATCTGCATATTGGCCCAGTCAGCCAAAGGTCCGTGGTTCGATTGCCGGTGATTGAGGCTGATTTTTCCTGTGGCAATTTCTACGTCATTTCATCGCCGTATTTGCGGCAGGCATGAATATGTTCACATAAGAGCTCACAATTCAGCTCCGGATCCAACGCTCCAAACCATTCCTGCAAAAAGAATTCTAATTAAAATCTCATTTTGCCAACATTTACCCATTAAAACTTCGGCTGCTCGGTGCTCGCCTCAGCGCCTCTGCCGTCAAGATAGAGTTGAAGGGCGAAGAATTGGCGGTGCTTGGCCGCGAGATGAGATCGTGAGACGACCGACGGTCGAGAGGAGAGGGCGTGTTGCTCTCCGATTCACGCTGCTATTTAATTAAGCGGAGGCCTTAGGAAGGGGTGGGGGGAGGTTTGGGGAGGAGGTTGGGGTAGGAGGAATGGATGGAAGATGGCGATGAAGAGAGAGAGAGAGGGCGATGTGGATAAATCACGGCGTTGCGTGAAGGCTTCGCCTCGCTAAATAACGACCGAAGCATCTTAATAATAATTATGACGGAGTCAAAGAGGTAAAGCAGATTCGCGAAATCAGATTTCAATTTGTGCTGTCAAAAACCAGTCCCGGCATGAACCGGGAACGCGTGACACGAAGGCCGACTGGTGATATTTCAAGCGCAGACGGCTTCCTTAATGAAGCGAAGCCATAGCACAGTCCCTCGGGAGAGAGGAGGGAGGATCATTGACGTGACGTAGAGGAAACGGGGTGAAGGAGGAACAGGATAAGGGAGGGGCTGAATCCTTGGGGTATGGATCAAGGAGAAGTCGTGAGGGGAGGGACAGCGCGGCGAAATTGGTTTACCAGTGGCTTGGTAGAACCGAGTCCTGAAAACAGCCCAGGTAACCACTCAGGCATTTTTTTCTTGATAAAGCACGCGTAAAGACCCTGTGGTGTGTACAGCATTGCAAATCAAACTGTCCGGTGCCTTCTACATTAATGTACAAGTACTCGCGGTACGCATATACGACCAAGTCAAACTGTTTTTTAATCCCAGGCAATTTTCAACGCTAGGTTTGCTTTGCTATACTGTGTGCACGAACAGAATGGTTTATTTTAATGGCGTATTCTCTCCGGCTGGCCGTTCACCGTTGCCACTTAACTCATAGAAGAGAAAAGTGTTCACGTTCATCAGGTTAGCAGAAATTGAATTAAGTTCATTCTGATAAAATGCCCAAACGTGTGAATGCTTCTAAAGCAATTGTCTCAGGCTGTACTTAATGATCGAGAACTTTTTCAGAGTTTCTCCTCATCAAAATGTAATTAGCCAACGAAAGGTTACCAATGAGAGTCTACTGAAATCATGCGCTTTGTTTTTCAGAAATATTTAATAACATTTAAGTATTTTATTACGGTTGGAGAAGGGACACACAAATTTTCATGATAGAGGGAAAATTATGTAAGATAAATTGTGCGTTTAGACAAGATCCATACCGATAAGTACCTAAAACTGGATCCAAGTCCGGATCAATACCTTAAACTTATTTATGGTAAATTAAAACATCATTCTGTACTTTTAATTGTGACTCATTAGGTGAGGTAAAGTTTCCATTTTATTAAAGCGAAGCACAGACTGTATTAGTGGCGTTAGGCAATTAGATATGTACGAAAGTTCAAGTCGTATTAAGCTCAAAAAACCCCAGCGTATCCCTTAAACACATAACTTCTTATACACCTTTTTCCTTCTATCCTTTTATCCACATGTTTGATTCAGTCCTCATAATATTACTCCGTATTTTCGGACGGATTTAAAAGATCTGCTAAAATTGTAAAGGGTGATATTAACTAGTCCACTTTCAATACACAATAATAATTACTAAAGGGAAAGCACATACTCAAAGGGATTTGGGATCGCAGTGAAAGAGAGAAATAGCAATATAAAATATCCCCAAAACTTAATATTGAACCACTGACTATACGCAATTCCAAGGTGCTTTCACTCTTCGGATGCATTCTTGGTGCAGAGCTTTGTAGATATTTTAATGATAAATTCGTAATCGATGTTGTATGTTACATTTCTTCGCTTGAAATGTGTTATTAAGTGTGTGCGAGGAGCAGGGAATACGTTTGTTAAGTTAATGATGAAATAAGGTAACAGGCTAAAATATATATTTAATTTTTTCTGTTTCTTAAATGAACTACATAATAAATTATGAAAAGTAAAATAGATTACACAGGATTCTGATGTAATGTAAAATTGCTATAGCTATAGGTGGTATAATTTACAGATATCTAGCCCATTGCATGAGTTTTCGACGATATATTACAATCATAAGCTCACGGCTCGCTTATGGTGTCTGTTGGAAATAACGTAATTATACTAGAACATATTTATGATAGACTGGAGTAGTACTTTACATTTTCCCTTCCGTGTTAAATCTTATCAACTTTAATAGTTGAATTGAAACGAACTGTTTCTAGAAATTTAGAGAACTTTCTTCTTTGATCTTTGGAGACTGAAGGATGTAAATGAATGAAGTGAAGATTGAGGAGTTGATGTAAGTACACAAAGGCACGGCAAGGTCGTTGAGAACCAGATGGGTGGATGAGGAGGCAAGGGCAAAAAAACCAACGGAGAGGAAGGAGAGCTGGGGGATATTCATCAGGAGGAGGAAAGAGATGTTGTTTCGGAGTAGAGGGCCTCACGGGAGGAGGGGTGACTAGGCGATGAGGGGGACAAACAAGTCTCAAAACGAAATGAGGCTCAACACGAATGAGAAAGGCGGGAGGTGGAAAGCCAACTCTTTTAAGGTAGCGGGCGTTTTTTCCGTCTCGCGTCTCATTTCAGCGTTCAAAGCTGGAACCGTTATAGGCATTCTAAGTGAGTGTGAGAAAGGAAGAGAGGGATTGCTACAGAAAGAGAGAGAGAGAGAGATAATGAGAGGGAGAGAGTGGGGCAGTGAGAGCTTCTACTTGAATCATAATCGAGGAATCTACATGGCGTTCGGAAAACTCGTCCGGCGAAATTATCTATTAGCCGAAAGGGAGGCGAGGGAGGTGGGAGGGGGGGGGGGGTGAGATTGGGCGATTTCCTTTATTTCCTTGGCTGGGAATTCGAAGTATCCAATCGGCGGGGGAGGTGATGGGAGGAGGGAGGGGATGGAAAGAAGAAGAAGGAGGGAATAGATGGGAGGCGAAAGAGCTCTGGGGGTGGAAACAAGGGTACATACCTACGTGAGGGCGAAAAGTTAGACGCTCGCAGATTTCTAAGCTCGTTGTAATTCGTCCGAGGACACTCTCCCTCCCCTCTTCTCAATATCTACCCCCCCTTTCCACTCTTTCCCCTCCTCCCGACCCTTCCATAGCAACGCCATTTCTCCTTCTTCTCCTCCCCCCCTTCCTCATAGGAGATAGAATCTTGCCCCTCTCCCTCCTCTCTACGCCCATCACCTCGGGCTCCCATTCCCCACCCCCATCCGCTCCCCTTCTCTCCACCCCCTCCCTCCCCCCAGCCTCCTTTCTCTCGCCTCCGCGTACCCAATCCTTTCTCTCCTCTCCCTCCCGCCCTCTCATTGCAATCTCCGAAAACCGTCCCCGGGGGCTCGCTCTCTCCTGCCCCTCTCGCCGCCCCCCGAGTAAGTATCTCCACCTCCGCGGCCCGCCAGCCTTTTCCTTCCTCCCCCCCCTCGTATCCGTAGCGGCCCTTCATTTCAATATCTCCCTTCCATAATTAACTTTGAAAGTCAATTCCAAAATGATATATTTCTGACGTGTTAATTAGTGTGAAGTGTGGGGTGTGGGAGCCGTGGGAGGAGAGGGGACTCCCCCTCAAACCCAACGCCCCTCTCCACTCCCCCCGCCAACCCTCCCGCCTTATCCTCTCATTCCCCCATTCCTTCCTCCTTGCTGTATCACTCGACAATTCTTCCCAGACCACAAATAGGTGGCCATTCATTTCTCATCTGCGTGCACTTGTCATTGTCAGTGGTAGACTGGCATGGGCTACTTCATTCCGCTCTTCAACGCCTCTTTCTGGGACTCAGCAGCGTATAGCTCTCCCGAGTTAAGAGGCCATTTTTTTCGAGTCAAGCAAACTAGTTAGTGTTTTCATTAGCAGACTGGACAACTCAGGTCGTTTCAACGTGTACTCCATCTTTGGTGGGACTGATTGTGAACTGAAGCGACTCATTTACCCTGTGATAGAATCTCAAAAGATAACTTCACATAATCCGCAGAGCGCAGATGACTAAATAAGCTGTATTCGGAGTGAGTTTGCAGCTGCTGTTTGAACGTAATAGGGTAATAGTATTTCGTCACTCAAAAGGAAACAATTTTCGTGCTATGATCGCCTGGTGGTCAATCTACAAACAGATGTAGTAATGAAAAACTTTATTAATAATCAAGTCATCCCCATGATATTTAATAAATATATTTGCTTACCTATTCATTGACGATGATTTTTTCAGAAAGTATCCTAAATACTAAGATTCTCAGGGCCTCTTTCTTTAAAAAAATATTTTTGTCCTGAAGCACTCTTCTGGCATTGCACAAATAATCATAGTTGAGTTCTCAAATCCTGAATCGATTAACTTTTCCCTTAATTACTGGCCTTAATTGCGTGGTAATTCCATTGCATACGCAACTAACAATATGATAGAAACTATATTTTATATTTCAACCACTGGAAATTGGTGCTCACAATATGGATTTATGGATTCAAATTTCGAATGTCTGTAATTCATGCCCATAGAATTTGAAACGCACATCCCATTTATAGATTTTCCAGGAAAATTAATCATTTTGAGGAAGGAGATCTTTGACAGATATTTTTTGGAATATACATTTAGAAATTATCTGGTAAGGGTGTATTTTTTATTACTCACTAAGTCAAATTTTTATATAATGGAGTTCTTTAATCAATATGCTATGGACTGACTCTCCATGACCTCCATGACTACTGATAATTTTAGGGCTCTTCAATTCTCATTATGTTTAGGGCTCTTTGTGCTTTTAAGTGCTTCCATGCAACTGAAAATTTTAATACGACGCTACGTTTTTCCTTCTTCAATTATCCGTAATGGTGAGTTATAGCGCAGTTTGAAAAACTCGGTCACATCTCTATTCAACGACGAATGTTGATCGATGGAGTGATTTTAATGCGGTAAAAGAGATTGAAACCTTTAGGCAGCGTAAAAAAATAATAATATATCTGGTAATTGTGTACCACTCCATGGGAGGTACCCCGTCTCGTACGCCGGCCGTTTTATTAACGGGTGCAGTCCGGCTAAGTCTATAAAAAGCATGATAAGAATTTTGATTTCAGATGGAAAGACATATGTAGGGGTTTCGAGATATATTTCAGAGAGAAAAGAATGGTACAGAAAACAATGGCGAAACAAGAGCATGAACAATATATTTTATAACTTCCCGCTCGCATTATTTTGGTTATTAAAATTTCAATTCGGAATTTCATTCATCGCATTTCCATTACTTGGCACCACATGGCTACGCAGAATCGAATTGGAATTATTAACACGTTAAGGCATGCCATAATTCTCGATTCTTTTATATGGTTTTAATGTATTCCTTTTCACCGTCCGTCACAATAGCATCGAGGTGATTTTAATTCCCTCCCGAAGTATCTGATTATGACCGTGCAATGCGCATCACTTCCTTATCCTCCAGCTCCCCTGCCGCCGCCGAAACTCAAACTTCATCAATCACGCTCTTAACTACGGAAAAAATAAGTCGGCCATTTTTGGTGAACCGGTAATCGGAATAAAAGAATTAATTATAAAAGGCATTCCTCCTCTCGCCGCTGTTTGGTTGTTTCCTTTTTTTTTACCCGGTTCGCTTTTACTGTTTCATTAGCGCCGGGCGATGAGAAGTGGAATGAAGTGGCGAGAAGTGGGAGAGAGAGTTCGGGTGTTTGGTGCGGGGGGACGGGTGGGTGGCGGAGGGTGTCCTGACCGCGCGGTGGAAAATGTTTCGGTTGCTCCTTATTCAATCTCCCGGGGCGAAGAGAGGGGCTGCCTCGCCCTTTGTTATGACTCCCCCATTGTCTTTTTCGGGCCCTTTTTTGAGGCCGAGCGCAGTCGTTAATGTAAAAAGGAGAGAGAGAGAAGAGAGAGAGGAGGAAGGGTGAAAACGAGAGATGAGCGCGAGAAGAAAAAAAAATAAAGAAAAATTCTGGGGCAAGGCAAGATACAAATCATTGGGCACTGTCCGGTACATGACACCTCCGGCCCTTCGTTACGATTCTGACCCCTTGGAAAACGCAAAAAGCACTTGGGCACACGCAATAATATCCCTGAATCGAATACTGTTGTTATTCTCCTCTCTTGGTTCGGACACTCAGGACTGCCTTCCCTCCTTCCCTTCCCTCCTCTTCCTCCTCCCTCCCTCTTATCCCTCCTTGTGACCAAACCCCCGAAAAACCTTGTATCCCCCCCTCCCCCCTCCTCCTCACCCTCCCCTGGCTTCACTTTCCTTCCCTTATCTCCGCCGGTGATCAAATTAAAAAGGCCTCTACCCTCCCGCAACGGAATACCTCCATATTTTCCCACAACTCCCCTTTTCTTGCTTATGAGAGAGAGGATGGCAGCAGGGTGTGGAGGGAGGAAGAGAGGGGGGGGGAGACCTCACTCCCCAGCCCCTCCCACTCCACTCTCGTCTTATCTCTCCTCCGCAATCCTTCCTTTTCCTTGGCGGAACGAATTGCAAGTTTGACATTGGCGACTCATTTTACGCGCGCTCATTCCAAAATATTTTTTTCCTATCCTTTTAGGGATTACGTGCTAGAGAAACCTTCAATAAAGTTACCATTTGTTGTATTTTGGAGCTAAAATCCATCTCACTCAGATAATTAAATGAAGGCTTAATTGTAAAGTTTTCTTTGCGACAAACTTGATCTTATTGTTAGTTCTGTATTTCATATAAATATCAAACAACAATTTATGTTCAGCGTTTTGTCAGTTAATATTCATAGGGTGAAATTTAGACTAATCAAGTGGGTCATATAGCATGAAACAACTACGTCAATTTTTATTTACATTCGTTTGACTAAATCTAAAGCTTTAGATACAACTGGGAAAATCCTTATTAAGAGACGTACTCGAGCGTAATTTACAACTTACAAAATGTAAAGAACCATTGTTCCGTCGAAATAACAATATTTTAGGAAATTATAAATAGATACGCAAAGGGAGGAGCAATAATTATTTTAATAGCAATATTTTAGGAGACTACAAATACATGATTATAAAAGATGATATTCACTCCAAGCAGTGGATAGAGGCCAAACTGAAGAACATTTTAATGGCTGCAAAATCACAACTTTCTTGTCAAATCTGTATAACATGCTAATTTCTAACTCCATACACACTCCGAACACAGTTTATCAACTGCTGTTTGGTTTCGGAATTATTGTATATATCTGTGGATTTCTGCCAATTATATCAGTTACTGAAGAAGTGGGCGACGATGGACGTCAAAAGTGTATCCAATCTAATTGAAATAAAGAAACTGGATGCACATGTTACGTCCGAAGTCTGGATTTAGTATTCATATTGAGGTAGTATGATTAGGGTCACTACACATTCTAGTTATTGTGCGATTGTGGATTAGCGGCGTGGCAGCGTCTCATTTAGATGAAAGGTATGTACATTTGGAAATATATTTGTAACCAAATTGCAGCAAAAACACTTTAGCCGAGATTATTTTATTTTATATTTGACCTCTCGTGAAAGAATGTAATACTGGCAGAATTAATCCTTTTAAACCCTATTTATGGACTATTATGTATGATATTAATGGGATGGAAATAATTAGTCAAATCAGTAGAGCATTGGTCTGCAAACCAAACTTTCGCGTTAGAATCTCGCCAGGGTAATGATTGGTGTTTTATTTTATGCTGATAGCCTTGGTTAGACGATGTAGTGTAAGACCTTGAAGTACCTAAAACTTCTGTATATTACATAGCCTTTTTGAGGACTTGGTCGATTACTGGGTCCACAGATAACGTCAGTGAAAGTGAAAGAGAAAGAGCGGTAATGCTCATATTATAAGGTTTTGCCCACCTCCTTCCCCCGGGCGAGGAGAGCTATAATTCGTCAGAAAAGCGAGCTTCTTTATAACTACGAGCCTTTAAATACAGCTAATTTCCTAAAATGGAAAGAAAAATACTGGCCAAACATTCTGAAAATCTCATCTCTATTAGTTACACAATGGGACCATTCGAACGGTACAGTTAGGAATACATTGCTTAGTACTTCTTTATTTCAAGAATTTACTGCGTAGGTTCCTTTCAAAGGATTTTCTACGGGAGTTGTCGAAAAAGTTGCTTTAAGTAAATCTGTGTAAACTAAATTTGTCTTGGGTGGTCAAATAGGGGTAATAATGTTAAAAAATCAATCCTAAGGGTCTAGGGTCACCTCGCAGTACTTTTTTTAAAGTTTAACAACTTGACTCTTAGTTAGTTTTCTCGTCACAGCAATGCAAATTAATGCTTGCAGATGTGATATAAGTAATCGTGATCAAGTTGAGATAAAAATATTTATCTAGCATTAAATTATTGACGGAATAGCTTATGCACTCGTTGCTAACAGTAGGTATGTATGATTCGTACGTAGTTTTCGCATGACTCATTTTCCAGGAAGATATTACGCGTAGCTGAGCTTAAATTCATGTCCGACTTGAACCTGGGATTGTCCATACCTCGACTTCTGCCAAGATGACCCCTTCCTTCATTCACTCACTTTTTTCGTCATTCCACCCCTGCCCAGCAGCATTATGGATGTGGACCCTGTTCACTCGTTTGCCAAGTCACTCACATACTATGTCCCTTTCAGACGCATCATGGCTATATTTTAAGGCTGTTTTTCACGAGGCATTTTACTGCAGTCTGATGTATGGATGGATGCGAAGTAAAAATTGCGTCGTGTAAAGCGGGAACTTTCTTGAGTGACTGCGCAAATACGTGAACGTAAGAGAGGAAAATATCCACTCCTCAAATTCTGTGCCCGCGTTCTCTCAATTTCCGCACACAAATAAAAAAATTAAATTAATCATTTCTGTAAATAAATATTCGCAAATAAGTACCCCGAGTAAAACTGCCTTTAAAGCGTGCCTTTATAACAGCAGCGCTGTGATGGCTCGCTGGTGGTTGTGAGAGGAGAACCTGGGGAGAGGCTAGCGTAGATCGACTTCAAGTGAGTGTCATGTTTATAAGTTTAATTATCGTGAGTTTGATCAAGGACGGAGGTCAGCGGGGTCAACCAGCGGACTGGCGTGGCGTGGCGCCAGTACTTCAAGATTATTTCACTCTTCTCATCCACGTGATTTATAGCATAGAATAATCTCTGTGGTTATAGATATTCAATGCTTGGATTAATTACACATTCTATCATCTTGATGACTTAATTATTTGTGACACCACCGTTCCACCACTGTTTGGCACAGCTTTTGCATTGATTAAAGCACTCCCAAAGCTCACGAGCATGAGGTCAAAGTGACGCATTATGATAATTTTTGTAATTCAAACAGTGTTTGGAATTTAAAGGGATTTTATAACACAGGCCTGGGAAAGGTCATTCCGTTTCTAGAAGAGATGTTCAGCATCGAATGAGGTACAGGAACAAGTTCCTTACTGTACGTGGTGGGACGATTTAACATTGACGAAGAATGCAAAGAATGCATTGTTGCGTTTACTTTGAGTGGTGCATGTAGGCATTGGTATTAGGTTTATGTAATTGGAGGAATGGGGATGAGAATAACCCATTTCATCCCGTAAGTGATGTTTCCTCTGCCTGAAATAAGCAGACAGTAAGTGCGAAACGACCTTTGAATTTGATGCACGTAAATCGGAATTAGATACTTTACTGCGAATATTTTAGAATGATCATAAATGGAACATTTACGAGGAGAAAATAAAGAGCACACAAAACACACTTAGTATTCAATATATTTAATATATATTAATGCCATATAGATGTATTTATTGTGCATTAGTATTGAAGCATATATTTAATACGTATGTTAACACTAGATTTAATACGTATGCAGCAGGGTGTTCCAAATACATATTTAATGCATGGCATGTCATGGCCCCTAAATCCCGCTATTCGTATATCTTTTTAATATCTCCTGGACACAGCAAATCAAAATTTGAGATCCTGTCCTATTCCTTCCTTGAATTCATCCAGTTCAATCAAACTTCAATTAAGTAACTTAAGGTTTTCGGTATTTCCCACTGAAGTAAATTTGCAAACTCGTCTCCGAAGTTGAGGTTGGTGAATAGGAGAGATAGGTTAATATGTGGAAATATTGCAATGGACGAAAAAGGATTTGGTGGAGCAGGAGAAGGCTTAGGGATGGGGGAAATATTAAAACAATGGAGACAGTTGCAAGCCTGTACATCTTCAAAATAATAATGTATTTGTTTCATTTATAGTACAAAGTCGTATAACATGTTGGCCTCAAATAATGTAATATGAATGCATTTATTTGCTATAGCGACGTGCCATGGCCTGATGGATAAAAAATCTTATGTAGCTGATATATATCCTAATACGTATTGGAGACATCTTATAGAGGATTCCACCCTTATTGTAATTAGGAAGTATGGGAGTATCCAATTTGTACAGGAAGCATATTAAATATTTTATGTAATTCTTTCTCTAGACGTATTGAATGAAAAGTGTGCTCATTGGGAGAAAATCGAGCGGTGAGATTATGAGAATATTCAAGCACCTGATATATATGGGGACGTATATGTATGACTGAATATGAAGTAATACCAGGAAAACGAGCATGATGACGGTGAAATTGTTTGTGTGTATTGAACTGGTGACAATTGGGTAAGAGAACAACAAGAAAGAGAGAGAGAGAGGCTGGAGGAAGTGGCGCAGTCAAGGAAAGAAAATTATTGATCATATATAAACAGTTGACAAGTCCTGATAAGAGCTGGAGTAAATGATGCGTTCGGGTGCTGTCGAGGCACTTCACATAGAGTGAAATTATTTTCTTTTGGCTGAAAAATGCATGCACTAGGAAATATAAGGCATAGCTCAGAAAAAATAGATGAACGCCTCAAGGATAAAATATTAAGTAACAAGTACGTCGAGTCCAGAGTATTGCTCAATCGTGTGAAAAACTCTATAAGCATTCATGGACAGTATGATGCAAAGACTTTTTTTGTGGTACAATGGATATCACTTTTATATGGCGATTAAAAATACCGCCAAACACTGGCGGAGAATTTTCAACCAGAGACTGAGGAATGGCTTTTCATCCTTCCAGCTGGATCAAAGTATTATCTTAACACACTTCATTTGAGGTGATAATCAGTTTCATATTGTGGAATAAAGTCCATGTTGTACTAAGCCCAACGGTTACTCAACATCTTGACTGTGAGAAAGCTCCATTTCTAATGAATATGCGGTTTTACCAGAAAGCCCAGAATATCACACTGCTAGAGATTACCTTGAGGATACCAAAAAGCATCCACTTGGATTTTAACCCCGAGTCTACTACTCAGTAATTGAACGCACTTCCTGCAGTTATGCCTAAAAATAAATACCGCTCCCTTTCCTCGAGTCCATCGGTTAGATTTGCGGACGACCAGGCGGCGGTAAGTCGATCTTTAAAGGGATGGCAAGCTTTTAGTAGATGCATTAGAGTAGAAATGCGGGAAATGGAATGAAGATAAGTCGTAAGAAAAAAGTAATGAGATATTCTAAAACAAAGAAAGTTACGTTGGTTATAAAAGTCGGAGGGCACAAACTTGAGCAAGTGGAAAATTTCAATTACTTGGGTATTACGTTTAATGATAATGGGCATATTAGCAAAGGTATTAGAAGGAGAGATGCGCTAGCGAGAGTAGCGTCCAATAATAGGAGGGAGCTGATAGCGGGGATCATAGGTAATGATACAAAGAGGAGGCTGGTGAAAATTTTTATATGGAGTGTAGCGTTGTTTGGCGCAGAAATGTGGAGTCTGAGAAAAGAAGAGGAGAATCTGATTAAGACTGTAGCTTCGAGATGTGAGTGTGGAAGAGGATGGAGAAGGTGTAGTCAACGGAAAGGTACACAAATTAGGAAGTGCTTGGTGTGGTTGGTGAGGAGAGGAAACTTCTGGAAGAGATTAGGAGGAGGTAATGAGGGGGGATGGGTGACTCAAGACCGTGATAGCGGGAAGGATGTTGGGCAAGCGGGGAAGGGGAAGAAAGAGAATAGGTTTTATGGACGGAATAAAGAGTAGGATGTATGCTGAGATGAAGAAGGAAATACAATTGGAAGGGAGGGCACTGCACATTTTTTTAAACCAGAGGATTTTTACTCACTTCCATTTTAACCTCCCATAGCCGGTAGATTTATTAAATGAATAAATCTCATTATTGCACAACGATTAATGTATCTCTTTTCCAAATTTCGCTCTATTAATATATTATGTTCGGAGAATCTGAGCCAAGTTTAACATCGTATTAGTTATAGTATCAAGACTTAGTCGGACGTCTCCCTCCCGGCGATCTACACAAATGCGGAATTCACAGCGAAAAGTTTACAGTTCTCTCAATTCACAGTTCTCTTGAATTGTTATTCAAATTCAGATTCCTCAAGTACCTACCTACGTACCAACTAGATCGGCCAATTTCTTGGCCGAGGTTTGCGTTGTTATGCAAATGACTGATTTTTTATGCTTTGAATTATGTTTGATCTCATATATTTATTTTTGTTTATGAGTAGCATTTTACGGGCAGCATATATTATTTTGAATTAATGTTAGTAAATAAGGTTGGACAATGGTCTATCGAACCTACAACTTTTATCGCTGGCAAATGACTTGTGTTCATTCACGCAATTTCGTCCTTTCGAATGCGGTGTCTTTGGCTCGAAAGTCTGTCTGCCGTGATATGTACTGGAGACTTTCCAGACATCGGAGAGGCGTTTTGCTCGCCCTAGTGAGCTCTTAAGTCGATCGATGACCCCGCTCCGGAACGAAGACCTCCGAATCATTAGCTCTGTTTCGGGATTAAAGAGTGAGCCAGCCTCATTCTCCTCCCCGTTCCACTGCTACATCACCCACCCGCCCAACCCTTCCTCGTCCCTTGGCGTCCAGGGTTGTTTCGCGGGGGTGGGTATGTGTTTGGGTCGCACCGGTCCGGCGCCGCGGGGATCTGCCCCGAGCGCCGGACTTATCTCCCGAGGTTGCGATGCCTCCGGGGGGATTAACTCTGGGTCCCTGAGTGCTTATTGGTTTAGACGGCAGCGGGGGCCGCGTCCTGTGCCTTAACCGCCGGCAATGACCTGCGAATTAAACTCCTCCCGCGCCTGATCCTCTGGGAACGCCTTGCCGTGATAAACATGATCGCCCTTCATTTATTCGCCGTACCCCTGCGTAACCAAAAAATCCTTCGATGTTGGAACAATTATTGACCAAGGCCTATTATTGGCTTTAAATGCGAGTTCCCTGATCTTTTAAAAGCACTACTTTTGCTAAATTATCCCACCGTGGCTTCTGTTTGGAGCGTGAAAGGTAAATTTTCATTGCGACGTCATTTTTTTCAGCAGGATATATTTCATATTCCCCGTCAGGTTAATCAGAAAAGAATATTGTTTCGGAAAATGAGAATTTCACTATCGATACAGCTCGTTTACATTTATCATTATTCCTAAATCTATACCGTCAAAATGCCTCACAAGCAAATACCTGTTAGATAATTTTATCTGTTAATAAAAGGCAATAAACTAAATTTTTGTTCTTACAAGAAAATATTGATTGTCTTTAGATAAAAGCACATACATGGTGGTGAAGTGCTGAAAGAATGTTTAAATTTGAATAGATTTAGAAAAGGACGGTTAAATAAATACCAACTTTTGTTTTATTGTTCCTATCTTCCTTGTAATGGCCGAATGAGTCACAGAATGTTTACGTTTTGGTGCTGACGTTCACAATACTATTGAGCATGTGAGAATGATTTCTATTCAAGTCCTACTGTTCAGTCATCTGCTTGTCAGAAATATGGTGTAAACACATTTACACCGACACTATTCCAATCATATTTACAACCTCCATCTATTTACTCCACACTATACTCTCGAAATTAAATAAAAATATTACCTGATTAGGAAAAATAATTAATTGCCTCCTTTTCCTCCAGCCCAGATGTGAGATAATATTAGTAAAGACTAATATTCAGTTAATATTAGTCACGTTTATTATACGAAAAATCTCCAAATTTCTTCCTTTTTATTTTTTGTTACTTCTTTAAAATTTAAAATGTCGCTCCTAGAACTTTATCCCATATTGCATAAACTGAAATGGTTTTCTCGAAAAAAAATTGTCCATTCCTGTCTAGTGATACATCAATCATTTTATTAGGGAATTTTTTGGAGGGATTTTGAAATAAACACGCTTAGCTGAGGTTGACAACTGACGGGACCTTAGGATTTCCTCTTAAACTACAGTAAGTCCTCGACTTACGAACATCCTAGTTACGAACTTTCAAAGATACGAACATACATATCCAATCGAAAAATTCAAACGCGTGAAGGAATTTCAAATTTGGCGCCACCGGATAAGTTATTTGGCCGTTGCAGCTGGCGGTGCGGCGGTAAGCAACTCGCGGATTGGTACTTCCCCTCTTTGCCGTGACGAATTTTAACAATATTATCTCGATATATCAATATGAAATGCTTATTGTTTACTTGCGTCATAAATTTTTACGGATAATTGGGAAGTAAGACGAAAGCCGAAAGATGCCCTGCAAGTAGTGATACGAGGGCAAACTTAAAAGTAAGGTCTCCAATTTTTTTTTCTTAGAAAATGACAATTATTCACATTGTTGGATACATCGTTGGAAAGGTCATGGCTACAGCTATTTTTCGATGTAGTCACCCTGGCGCTCGATGACTTACCTCATCCGCACGATGAACTTTTGTATCCCGTCGTCATACCAGCTTCCGTCCACGGTGCGAAGATAGGCGTTGACCTCTTGCAGCTCGTCGTCCGTCGCGATCTTCATCCCTCCTAGGTGTTTCTTCAGGGCGAGAAACATGTGAAAATCACTGGGTACGACGACGGGGCTGTACGGAGGGTGCCCGATCACTTCTCACCCAAACTTCGAGATTAGCTCCTGCGTCTGATTAGCCGTATGCGGGCGCGCGTTGTGATGAAATGAGACCATTTTCGTCAGCATTCCTGAACGTTTGTTCTTGATGGCGCGCCGAAGCTTTTGTAGTTTGTGGCAGTATCTTTCCTTATTGATAGTGGTTCCATGGGGCATGAAATCCACCAACAATACTCCCTTTCGGTCCCAAAACACTGTTTCCATGACCTTCCCGGCTGTTTGTTTGACCTTTTTCGGTTTTGGAGACGCCGCCAGGTGGTGCCATTGTTTAGACTGTTGCTTCGTCTCGGGGGTATAGTGGTGAGCCCATGTTTCATCACCCGTTACGATAAGGTTCAAAAAACGGCGCACAACTTCTTCCGCACATCCCACGCGTTGCCTCTTGTGGTCCAGGAATGCTGACGAAGGGGGTCTCATTTCATCACGACAACGCACGCCCGCATACGGCTAATCAGACGCAGGAGCTGATCTCGAAGTTTGGGTGGGAAGTGATCGGGCACCCTCCGTACAGCCCCGTCGTCGTACCCAGTGATTTTCACATGTTTCTCGCCCTGAAGAAACACCTAGGAGGGATGAAGATCGCGACGGACGACGAGCTGCAAGAGGAGGTCAACGCCTATCTTCGCACCGTGGACGGAAGCTGGTATGACGACGGGATACAAAAGTTCATCGTGCGGATGAGGTAAGTCATCGAGCGCCAGGGTGACTACATCGAAAAATAGCTGAAGCCATGACCTTTCCCACGATGTATCCAACAATGTGAATAATTGTCATTTTAATGAAAAAAAAATTGGAGACCTTACTTTTAAGTTTGACGTCGTATATTTGGAGATATTGCTACTCTTGACATTTCAATGGAAATCGACTTCCGTGTGTCAAGCTACCTTCGCATCAAATAGAGGCATTATTCCATTCACTCATTCGTTTTGTGATTAAAAATTATTATTACCGGCAATACGAGGCTCGATTCGGGCTATCGTGATGAATGGTAAAATATCCTTTCCAGGGTATTTGGAAATTGCCTGACGAGCAGTTCTTCCATCCAGCTATCCCTCTCAATCACTCAGCACTCAATACATTAAAGCTGTCAGATTTTAGGGTGATACCTCAGTCGAATCTGAAGCGTCTATACTGGTTTTTCCCAGAAGACCCCTCAAGAAAGAAGTTCTTTGTTCCTTATTCCTGGGCGTGACGACATTCATCTGCGAGGGACTCATTCAGCGAGAAAGAGAAGGGGGTAACCCGAGAGGATCACTCCTTCACCTTATCTGTTATTATCTACCCTCACCCAGTTTCGCTTTTACCCAGGTGGCTTTCACTAGTGGGGGAGGGGTTGGGCCTCCTTTCAGCGGCCTCGGCAGCCAACACTAGGTTGATACGGCCGATGATCGAACGAGGGAGCCGTTATTTCGGTCGATTCAAATTGTAACCTTACCCCGGTGGTAGCTGTGAGGTTGACTTCGCACTCCTTCATGATTTTTCCAGAACCTGAAATTCTGTTGAGTAGCGCCCGAGAGAGCTTTGAAACGCATAATCGCATCAATGGGATAATTAACGTAGTGCATCGGCGCATGCAAAGAGAGAATCGGAACTCTAATCTATTTTTACTTCCTTTAATAGGAAGCATCATTCACTTATGGAAGTGGATATCACGCTAGGAAATCCATTTTCAGACCGTTGACTTTTACATCGCCATGCTAATAGATAAAGAAATTATATTTTCACCGTTTGGCGCAGGAAGGATGTTGCTAGAACTTATTTCATAGGGTTTGATACATACCTGTGCATACTTGATATCAACCGCATCGGAGAAAAAATTAGTTAACTTGCCTAAAATCGATCATTTTGCGGAAATGATACTCGGCTATGAGAAGTGATACGAAAATGAGCTTTGATATAAGTTCTAGCTGCATCGTTTATCTTTCAATGCGGATACTCCTCAAGTTGGTATGCAAGTTTTATGCAATTACTGTAGTCGTGTAAAGCAAAGAAGATGTCCAGTGCTTTTTCCCACAGGCCTTCACGCCGAGCGCTGGCGCTTCCGCAGCGAACGGCTACGCGTCCTTTGCCTGCCTCTTCCTCCTCCCTCCACCTCTCTCTCTCTCCTCCCACCCTCGGCTCGGCGCTCATAGTTAAGGGGTCGGAGTAAAGTGATATTTTTTCTTGAAACCGCATCACATTTCATCATAAGTATCACATTTCATTCATCGCTTTCCCACGCCCTAACTTCACAAGTGGCTTCCAAAAGTTGGGGGGGGGGAGGGCGTCGCCCGTTGGGAGTCCCTTATCAGCTATGACCGCGAACCAAACGAATCACATTTCACTCATCGCATACCCGCCTTAACATCTCAGGTGGTTTCCACTAGTTGGGACATTCTTTCGAGGACATCCTATAGACATCCTTTCGAGAGCATCAGCAGCCAACTTCCATGGTTCCAACTAGTTCCAAAATCGGCCGCAACACAGGATGACCGTTATTTAGGGCGATTTTAATGGTATCCACTCCCCTAGTGTGATTTTTTTTATCTGATCCAGATCCGATTTTTTAAAATGAATTAGGATCTGATTTCAGTATCCGGAGAAACGTAATACCTGTGGATCTTTAGATCCGATCTGACCATCCCTTAATAGTATTTCCCGGCGAATCAGCTTGCGTCTTAGAGGACGAACGAACAATTTAAGAGCACATTTTGGAGGAAAAAAGTGCGTCTTATGGGCCAGGAAATACGGTAACTACAATTTTCGATGCCTGGCTAACGTTTTTCAACTTACGAACAAATTCAACTTACGAACAAGTTCACGGAACGCATCTCATTCGTATGTCGAGGACTTACTGTAGTCGCAAAACGTTACTATCAGTAGATCGCGGACTTCGATGGCCCCATCAAGTAAGAGAGTGAATAAATGGCCTGGAGTGAAATGTGTTATCAAGGGATTGAACCATGGAAGAGAGTGCTGGAGGAAAAGAGATTAGGACGTCTTACGAGAACGCATCATTGAAGTTAGTGCGGGAGCCAATTTGAGCGCTTGTGGAAGGCCAAGAGGGAGGAAGAGGCCCTGTGGGCCGTGGCTCTATGTTCCTCACACTTTTCAGTTGGCTTCCCTCCATGCCTGCTGCATGGAAACATTTTCCTCCTTCGAAGAAATGAGAGATAAACCTTTAAGCCAGCGAGAACCCATTGTCAGGGTTACGCGTAGACCAAGCGTAGGCTTCTGAAGTGATACAGGTTCTAGAGGCACAACCTCAACTAGTTGTGCCGCCAGAACCTACATCCTAATTATTGCACACCTGGTGCTTTTCATTAAGAAAAGCTCCCATCAAGCTCAGCTACTTCAGTGTTGGCCTTCACCCGATTGGATTATTTCCTATGCATTTTTCCGACGGAAATGATTCTGTTGAATAAAATCCGACGAATACTGCTGCAACTCTGCACGAGTGATGTTGACTTTCCCTGACTTTTGTCGTGTCAGGGATGTAAAACCAGCCGCTTCTGATTCTAGTGGCATCCGGATCTCCTTTCTACGAGGCAATGCATTGGATTTCTCTGTTTTCAACCTTGTGTCAGTCTTTGCCTTTCCTTATCAGTTTCTACAGAGAGGGCTTTGTATTGCACCACTTCACTCGCATCACCCGGCGTAGTACGTGGCGTGGTCCTGCTGCTTTAACTTGGTTCCTCGAGTTCACAGTTATGGAGCCAAAAGCTGTTAGCCTGCACCAGATTCTTATTTAAGGCTTTCCAATCAATAAATACCAGTGAAAAGGTACCTCATATTGTCTTCAAATGTCATTCCTCTCTACTTCGGTCATCAGGTCTCTTATGTCATGAACTGATTATATAGGGACTTGCTACTCCACTATAGATAAAAAAAGTGACGAAATAGAGGCCACAATCATTATTCATGCTCAGACGATGGAGTCGTGGAAAGCGTCTAACTCAGATTAGTAATCACTGGAATCCTAGACCATTGGCACATGATGTCAACCTACAAAATCTCTACGGCGGTAGACTGTAAGATGTCTAATTTCTTGCTCTCTTTCTCGAAAATTATCAATTCCTTTACCTGGCCGTCTTCTCCTTTTGATCAAATACATTCTCTAAAAGAACTACTTTTACCACACAACTCACCGCTCCGTGGTGGTTAGGACTTCCTACATTGGCTTTCTACAGCACCTTCAAATCTGATGCCCTAGTGCCTTATGCCCTCCTTGACACTATGTATGGAGATCGTGAAATATGTAAACCTAAGTTGTAAAAATCTTTATTCTCACTCAGCACTCTCTTCTCATTGGTTTCAATGTTAAATTTTATTTCTATGATAACCATAAACGAATTCATTTTCTATTTTATAGGCAATCAAATATCCTCCTCCCTTGCTATCTAAAAAGATCCAGGCGAATTTTTTGCACCGGTTTCGAATTATACAACATTTATTTTGGTGGATGAACGAAAATGCATTGCTAGGGGGGAAATTTGGCAATTCTGATACACCGAAATTTATAGAGGAAATTGTACGCAGATAATTATGCCTTCAATTGATAGAGGAAGTTATTTTCTTCTCTCCAAGTTTTTGTGTGAAACTAAAATTTCGGCCCTAATTTAAAATAATTTTGACGGGATATATTAAAAAAATTGCACTATCATGTGGATTTTCGGAGAATATCATGACATTGGGTTGCAGTTATTATTGATCGGTATTTAAAGAAAAACAATATTATGGTACTTATTTGAGTTCAATTGCGAGAGAAAACTCTATACGCATGCTCTTTGCGAAATGTGAGTGTTCAGTGCAACTGACTACAAGAAAATCACTCGCGGAAATTGTTAAGTAAATGGCTACCTCATCCTAATGCCATAATTCCACACGCCAACTGACCCTCAACACCTTAGGAGAGCGATTACGTCCCAATATTACCACGCAAAAAGGACTTCCGGCTGAGGATGGCAATGTAGGGTTGCTCAATTTTTTAAATTAGCCCGCGCTTCCCCTTCCTTGGTAAAGAGCTTTGTAACCCTTAGGTACTCAAACAGTTTAATTGGTATTGAATTTTCAATTGGACAACACTGTGTCTGGTGGAGCACAGCTGTGTCTGCACCATGAGCTGGTCTGGAGTTTAAACTACGGCAAGCAATTGGCCCATACCATAATTCTTTTTTTAATCACTGTAGATATGATTTCTAGTTGTTTCTGTAAGCAATAGAACTATTATATCATTTACAAATTTTCATCGTTGGCAAGACAAGATAAATTCATGATTTAGCTTCGAGCGGTATACATATGACGGCATAGGGTATAAACAGCTAGTCGTATTAAAGCGTAGCGTATGCAATCAAGGGATCAGGAGTGGATGCCTTTGAGGAGGAGAAGGAGAAGAAGGAAGGAGGGGAGAGGATTGAAGTAAGGGGACGGAGTCGGAGGGAGAGAAAGAGACCCAGTAATCGCGTTGACCACCACTCCACAGCGGCGGCGGGTCGTTTTAAGAGAAAGGCAGCCCTTCAAGTCCCGCTGCGGAATTCCTTCCTTCCTCTCGCTCCCCACTCGACTCTTCCCTCAGTCTGTTCCCTCAAGGTGCGTCCGCCCCTCCTCACCACCCGATCATCTTTTCCTACGTCGTCGGCTGCTTTTTGGTTTTAAACTCTCCCCGCGTGCGCTTACCAAGTGCGACTCCCTTTCATTTCCCAACTGCCCCTCCTTTTACCTCTTCCCCTTCTTCTCTTTCACTCGTTTCGCCTCTTCTCTCTTTTATCATCCCGCCCTCCTCCTCCTCCTCGTCCTTTCTCCTGCGCAGTGAAAGCAGCGTTTATCGGTCGGTAAATTAGCCGTTATGGCCGTTCGGAATACCCTTATTTATCGTGGCCGAGGCGTCGTTTACGTCCGACTTATGTCTTACTATTAGCCACGTCCACCGCCACCCTTCTTTTAGCCCCTTCTACCCTCCCCCCTCCGACCAACCCCCTCCCCTACAAGTACCTCGGGGTATGATGCACGCACCGTGCACCCAAGTCGAACCCCAACCTCCTTCTTTCCTCCCTCTCACACCCACTCCGTCACACGGCTACTCATCTACCCCATCTTCCATATGCACACCCTCCCCTCGGTGCTCCACCGTTTCCCCTCTTCCTTCCCATCCCCATTCATTCTGACGCATCCTATTTTGTCTCTTAAAATATACACTACCCTCAGATGATTGCACGTCTGCGTGGATTCTTATTGACTAGGGGTTGGCATTCTGTTTTACGTTCCCGTTGGCGGGTGCGAACCCTTCCCGCCCGTTGGTCGTCTTTTGTCCCATTTGACACGAGGGACGGTTGCGAGGAGGAATGTGCACTTCGTGCTCGCTCTCTGATTGGGCGAAAAAAAATTCGCGTCGCCTCGCCGAGCATGCAGTTAAACAGGTGTAGAGGGGACTCGCGTTTACATGTAAATGCGCTTCGTTACCAATGAAGGATTATTTCATGCAATGGTGTGCTTGTTTCAGCCATTTTTAAGATATTTGGAGTGACTGGGATTTTAATTTTATCTGTTTCTTGGAAACTATCTCAAATTCATGTAATCATAAGTGTCTTTACTCTACCCTGACAAGCTGCAACTTAAACAGGAAATCAGACTGATGTGCCCCTCAAAACACTCATAACTGTCATTTTATTAAGGTAACAATACTTTATTTTAATTTTAAGCACAAAACATAATACTAATTTTATTTTTATGCTGCCATTTTCTTGAGGGGCATATAGTTTTTTAGTATTACGCTTGTTTTGCAGTTGAACATGTGTAAAGGGGACTCGCGTTTACAAGAAAAAGCGCTACGTTACCATACCTTACTTAACTCCTTGGCCATTCAAACCTCAGAAGGTTTTTGGCATCGTCAACAATTTGCCTCCATTCTTCTCTGTTCTCCGCTTCCTGTGGTGTCCTCCCCATTCTCGCTAGGTCCTTCCTAAGCTGGTCTTGCCATCTCAACCTTGGTCTCCCAAGTGGACGTCGTCCATGCGGCTGCCCCTCACACACTGCCTTTATCAGCGACTCTTGGCTCCTCCACACATTCCCTGCCCACCTTAGTCTTCTACTTTTTTATTAGAGCTACTACATCTGGGAACTTATACAGCATTCTTAGTTCTCTATTTTTTCAAATCCTCCACACTCCATTGTCGTTTATTGGGCCGCATATTTTCCTATGCACTCTACTTTCGAACACTATAAGCTTCCTTTCCATATCTTTACTCAAGGCCCATGTCTCAGTTCCATACAGTAAAACAGGTACGATTATAGTATGGTATATTCTTCGTGATCCATGATAGCTTTCTTGACTTTAGCAGTTTTTCAAGAGCCTAGTAGCTTTTTGACGCTGACACAATCCTACTTTTTATCTCATACTCGCCTCGTTTGTCGGCTGTTATTTTCACTCCTAGATATTGAAATTCTCTGACCATTTCAAATTCCATTCCCCCAACTATCAAGGTTTCTTCCCTCACAGGGTTTCTTGAAACAACTAAATATTTAGTTTTGCTTTGGTTTTGCAGAAAGGCCTACTTCCTTTGATTTCGTTACTATATTTTTTGATAATTCTATTAAATCATCCTTCTTCTCTGCCACCAGTGCCACATCACTACGCTACGTTACCATGGAAGAGTTATTTCATTATATTCTTGTTTCATCCAATTTTAAGCTATTTGGTTTGATTGGGATGTCAAATTTCTCTGTTTCTAGGAAACTGTCTCAAATTCATGTAAATAAGTATCTTTACCTCATAAATAGGTACCTTTGCTCTAACTTGACAAGCTGAAACTAAAACAGGAGATCGGACTGATGAGCCACTCAAAACCCTAGAAACTGTCATTTTATTGAGTTGGCAATATTCTCTTGAAATTTTAAGCACAAAACAATTATAATAATTTTATTTTTCATGCTGCCACCTTCTTAAGGAGCATATGTTTTAGTATAACGTTTGTTTTTTATACCTAGCACGAATTTTAATTGTACTTTTCGTAATGAAGATGATTTTTTCCTGATATAGGTTTGTGTACCTTGAAAATTGAGTTACCCATATGATAAAACATCATTTCTTCCAAAGATGGCGATCAATACGGAAATTTGTTGACTTTTCAGTAAAATGTAGCAGTTTAATTTTCCGAGAGCTCGATTTAACCTTGCATTCATTGTATGGAAAAATCAAACTGCGGACAAACAAAAAACGTTTTGCGCAAACTGCAACACAAGATGAGGAATTTCGTATTGGCATCCTCACTGATATGATTATTAATGTATTTTCATATTTGGAATTTACAGCATTTAATTTTTTTTTAAATTACGAATTAGGTTTTTGAAAACAAAATTTCAAAAGATATTTTGTGAGAGGTAACTGTAAATAAAGACCTTTGGCATCAATCATTTTCGATAGCCATAGTAATTCAGATTGGCCCATAAAAAGCGGTGGGAATAGTTGTATGACAGTTACTTGTCATTGGAAATAGATTTCTCTTCATCATATTAAAGTGGAATTTAAGGGTTATAGCACATATTTGATGCATCAATATAGAATTAAGAAAACAACTAGCAATGACCTTTGTATGGAGCATTATGTTGTATGGAAGTGAGACCTGGACACTCGGGGTAGATGAGAAGAGTAGGAGTGTTTGAATTATGGTGCTACCGCAGGATGCTAAAAATACCCTGGGTAGATAGAGGAGAAAATCAAGAGGTACTACAGAGAGTGGGAGAGAAAAAATTGGCTGTTCGATATGATGAAGAAACGGAAAGCAACTCTTATCGGATATATTTTGAGACACGAAGGCTAAATGTAAAGAACATCTTGGAAGGCTCAGTTGAGGGAAAAAAATGCAGAGGAAGTCCTAGGCAGTCCTATGTGAAGCATATCGTGGAGGAGCTAGGTTGCCGTTCCTATGCATAGTTGAAGAGGCTGTCTCAGGACCGAAAAAAATGGAGGACTGCTGCAAACCAATCCTAGGATTGTGACTGAGAGAGAAAGCACATATTTTAGCATCCTCCGTTGAGTAACAGTGAAAGTTAGGTTTCGAATGACACTTAAAAAAGCATACTCTATTAGCACATCTATGTCTACTCTACAGCTGGGGAACTTGTACTTTAAAAAGATTACATCACATATTTTAAAACGTTTATTGAGACAAGACATGAGAATTTAGGTGTCTGACAGGGGAAAGATAGCTTACTGTACAGAGCAAAAACTAAACCATCGACCTCTAAGCAACAATATTAATGTAACATTGTTTTAGTGGACTCATCGCCACTTTTTATTGGACCATTAATTATAATGTTTACATATCAGGGGCACCAAAACAGAAATGTTTTCAGGAGCAAGATAGATACAGATAATTCAGAAGAAAAGGAGGTGGAATAAATATTTTATATTAGCTTATACATTTTTAAGTTAAGGTAATTTTATGATAAGATTTACATAACGGGATGTATGTGTTATTTGGAAATCATTAAAACAATATGGAAAACATGAGCTCGATATATTTCCCTAAGTATGCGTAAATAAATAAGGAAAATAGTGTTAGAATAAAATAAATTTGATCAAAATATATTATATAACTCTATTGTAACATGTTTTCTTTCAAATTGTGACCACTAAGCTGTTACCTGTACCAACAAATCTAAATTGTTTAATTAAATACTTCAGTCCGTTGGCCACAGTGAGGCCAGGACCGCCAGGACCTACTGTTGAATAATGGAATGTAAAACTCAAAGGGATAAAATACTGTAACCATAGCTCTTCTTTTTCAAATAAAAAGAGGAATTAACTCAATGGATTTCTTCTAAATTTACAACACTGGTTAGGGCTAGTGCTATTAAGTTTTGACTATTGTTTATGATATAGCATTAATATTCTCCAATGGGCAAAAAATCTTAGATGGTGATTTCAGTATCGTTTATATTGAGAACTTAACAATGCCATGGACTTTGTTACTACATTGCCAGTGTGACATAATTACGATTTAGCTACCGCGTCAGCATGCTTTTTCAAATACAACGTTTTTTCCGGACATTTCGGTTTAGTTCAATTAAAATATATTCATAGTTACAAGGTAGAATATCGTACCTTCGTTCAAATGCTCTTAGTAAGAGGTATTAGTTAGTCAACCACGAAGTGAAGGTGAATGAATATGGTATCAAGCTACTATTATTTTATTTTTTATTGGATTTCGTCAATTTCTCTCGGTGACTAGTGGCGTAGAAAGGCAAGGTTTTTTTCCACTTTTACTTCCTCTAACCCCTATTTTTACTATATCTTCATCTAATCTCTTCCACTACATCCATAATGAGGGGCCATCACATTAGGAACCAGTAAAATAGTTTTTAAATCCACAGTAACCAGCTGAGTAACAGGCTACGAACGATTGGCCGTTGTGAAACCATTCAACTGATTTTGATTTCGTTGGCTTTGAAACTTCTCCGAGCATATTTTGGTTATTCAGTGACTTGGTTGATTCGTAAAAGCTGAGATTATGGCTTCAGGCTACCTTTGTCTAGAATACAACGTTAAGTGTTTAATAATAAGGCATTTTAATTAAATCAGAGGCTTTTGGGGCCATTTACATGCATTGGTGGCCCTATTATTTTTACGCACGGCCATTACTTTTCGAGTCTCTTTTCGAAATTCAAGCGCGCTGAGAAGAGGGAGGCGGAGTTCCTTTTCTATATTCGATGGAAATCATGTATTCCTATACCGGACCCTCGGGATGCGAATCGCGATCGCCCGTTCCGGGGAAAGAGCAGCTACCGGAGCGTCCCACCCCACCCCCCACCCTCACGCCCGCCCCCCAAACCCCCTAATCGCACTGCCCTCGGCCCCCTTCAGTCTTTCCAACTCTCGGCCGAAGAAGACTGAGGGAGGATGAAAGTCATAAGTCAGCGTAACCACCGAGCTCCGCTCTCACCCACCTCTCACCCTCTCTACCTCTTCCTTCCTTCCCTCTTCTATCCCTTCTCTCTTTCTCCCCATGCCTCCTCCTCCTCCCTATCCGTTCCCCCCTCTCTCCCATTTCCTTCCCTTCTCCCTCATCCTTCACGGCGGCTTTCCAGGTTTTTGCCCAGCCTCCAAATCGCTTTCCCCCCCTCCCCTTCCAAACATCCATTTTCCCTCACTCGCTCCCCGTCCAAAGACCGGCCGTCGTCGGACCAAGGCGCTCTTTTTCCCTCCAGGCGGCGCTCATAAACCGGGCGAATTAAGATGTCAAACAATTTCTCCGGCGTATCCGGCTCGGGCGGGCTCCGGGATGAGAGGGGAGCCGGGGGCGGTTGGGGTGGACCTGTGGGCGGAGGCGGCGATTTTCGGAGCCGAGGAAGAGACCCCAAAGGGACGGACGGTGTAATGACAAGGGTGCTTCCTCCCCCACACCCGCCCTTCATCCATTCCTGGGTAATATCCCTCGTCTCTTGAGGCGGGAGGGGCGGAAGGGTGGACTGTTTTTTTTTCGGAAGAGAATGGACACGTGAGGGAGAAAAAAGAGCTGGGGGGGTGGATGGGGAGGGAATAGGGGAAGGGGTAAGAAATAGAGCGAAGGAGTCGAGAGGAGTGAGTGAGTCCCAGAGATGAATGGGAGAGGGCACAAGAAGAATGGCGGAGTCCTTGGTAACAAAACTCAATTAGGCTTCCTTCTTTCCTTTTACCTGTGTCGGCCTGTGGGCGGTGGGGGAGGGGTTTGGGGAGTGTGGGGCAAAAGGAGTCATCGCTCGTCTGGAGAGGGAACGGTAATGGATGCGGGAGGGGGCCGTGATGAGGGCCGGGGGACGTGAAGGGAAGGGGGTGGGAGGGTTTGAATAGGGGAAGAAATTACAGTGCCTCAAAATCACTTTTAAAGGAGATTTTTTGACAGACGCCAAGATTTTCTATAAAGGAGGGTAGAAATGCTCCATTAAAGAGAAGATTAATTTAAAATGTTTTTGCTAACCGGTTATGAAGTTGCATTCCCTTCCCTTTTTTCCGATTTTTTACCACTAATATATTCGTTTTTCGGTATAAAATAGGTAATTCTAAGAAATAATTCTGTGAAGGTACTGTTGACACTTTAATAGTGCGGTTTTTTGAATCTTTGTTTGCATCCCTTTCATTAAAGTTACTTCAGTATTACTCAAAACTTATTTTTTTCTACGGCAGTTGGTAGGACTTATGCTGATATGAAGAAAGAAATGCTAGAGGTAGAACGGGCACGGCACGTGTAAGAGTTCGTTGGATATTCTCTGACTTTCATCACAACCTAACTCTAACCGGTAGATTAATGTAATGAATGAATGAGTGAACACATATGTGTGCATTAAGCATTGCTCAAGCTCTGACTCTTTACAGTTAGGTCTCGTTCTAACGTGGATTGTAATGTAATTGAAGGCAACCCACCTATTTTTAGAAAAAATGATGCCGAAATGCCCAGAAAATATATTTTAAAGCTTTGCCATTTTTAAAATCTTGTTTATGACATCAGACGATAACAAATTTAAAGTGATCAGGAATAAATTGATTCTGTGAGCTCTCCCAAATGTTTTATTGCACTCAACATGGCGTTTCACCAGGTCTTGCAAGTGAACAGTGCCATGCCACTACAGTGTTTCCTATTGGCCATTTATAATATTTTTATATCAACCATTATTCGAGTTTATTTCTTACCGATGACACCTGTTGCAAAACCTTAAGTATAATTGCAAAGGAAATTAAGCAGTTCTAAGAGACTTGGGGACATTTTTAACGAGAGTGCTTTATTTCTATATTTAATAGAAAAATGTGCATTTAATGCACATAAAATACCTCTCGGAAGTTTTTAATTTGAATCCCTTTTTTGGATTGGGGAGGTGGTTTCGTGGAGTTGAAAACAATCATCGAAAATTGAATCACGCGACTTTTGTCATAAACAAAAACTTTTCCCTTCCAGCCTAGTTCGTGTCCCTGCGCGCATTTTAATTGGTGTGATTATTTCATTAGGAATCTTTCCGCGATCTTATCCCGAGAGTTTCTCTGAATTGCATTTCGGGGGCCCTTCCACTCTCTCTGTATATTTGCGTGAGTTGGGCCTAGGAATCCTTCCATTGAGAAAGATTATCTTAGAATCAGAGCCCTCGGGCTCCTGTATAATGGAGAAGAAAGTTTTGCGCCTGCTTGAGGCATTCTTTGAATGAGATACAGAAATTTCACCGTTACATGTTAGAGAGAGGAGGGAGACATTTAAGTGATAGTTTGTAATGATTCTGCCCATCATGTTTGAAGTGTTTTGACCAGGAATATTCGAGAAAAAGTACGTCCATTGTAATAAAATATTTCAGTATATTTCTAAGTATAATTTTAGTGGTATTGGTTTTTAAGGGTCACCATTTTAAAACTTTTTATAGTGGTATTTAATTCTTACAAGTAACTTTCACCTAGTTGCAAGTCGTAAATAGATGTCTGATAATTTTATGGATGCTATTATCGTCTATTTGTTGGCTGAAAATACGCGTAATGGTTTACGTCCCGAGATGTTTTTTGCCTTAGTTCATCGAGAAGACACAGACTCTTAGAAATAATCGAAAAGGCTATATTAAATTATGGTTACCGGTGAAAGTCGGCACCGCTATTTGGGTTTCTGTGGTGGGAAAGAAACTCGGACTAGCCATGATTTACTGAAAGGTGGCGTATCAACACTAATAAATGCGTAAAAATCTGGATGAATTAATCAAAAGTTCAGTTGAAACTGTGGAATCGTTAGACAGCATCATTTTCATCGGAGGAAGCGACGGATTAAATGTGGGTGACTTTAAGGAAGAAAGAAAAAAGAATTAAAAAAAGGAATATTTTCTGAAATTTTCCTATCCCACTAGTAAAATCGGCTTGCTCATAGCTCTGTGCCTCATTAGATGGCTATAAGTACTTCCTCTCTTCACATAGCGAGAAGAATAGATTGGAATAGCGCTTTAAGAAATACTACGACGACCGCAAGGGTAAAAAGGTTTCTCAGAATTTGGAAAAATTATCTGTTCTTTATCTACGCAATAGTTGTGGAAACTTTGTAAATTAAAGCATATTTAAGTGTCAAACTTTGAGGATACCGGGACTATCCACAGTATTACCTTTTCAAAGTCACCCACCAATGCACATGAAGGCGAAATTCCGATAAACGGTGAAACAGGGTGCACCATAGAAAAGCTCCTACAGGAACATGAAAACATCAGGCTCTCCTATTCTGAAAAATATGTAGTGGCAGAACACAGCCTGAAAGGTGACCACAGGATTTACTTTGCTAGCACCAGAGTTCTGTGCAAATCAAAATATTATTGGGACCGTATAGTGAAAGAAGCTGTGAAGATCAGGCTGGAAACGAACAATCTCAGCCGAGACAAAGATTTCAAGCGTAGCAACAAATGGAAACGCTCGCAGCTCTGAGAATATTGTGAATGAATTTTAGAACGCAGCTATGAAAATACTAATAAAAGGTCGCAAAAGTGCTAAACAATCACAGCCAACTTGACCCAAATTGAGAGTAAAAGTGGGAAAAATTCTGGCAATAGACATTCATCCTGAAGACGATGGCGGACTACATCATCGAAACGCCGGCGTAGTTCAACACGATCCCGAGACTCTTCCCGAGACACCCGAGAACTCTTCATACTCAGCATTTGCCGGGAAAGACTCGGAACTCAATATCGTTTTTTGCTGTCCCTTAACAATTGAGTTCCCCCGGGAAAAAATACGGGAGTGTCACCATATAAAATTTTCATTTGATTTCCTGCTAGTTTACAATTCACAAAAAGGCAGTCTTATAAGAAGAACTGTTGAATAAACATCTTCTCTCAACGACAAACGACTCTTCACTCCGCGCTGCCTACGCTACAGACTCTTTCGAATAGAATATCAAACTTCGAGTTTAACTACATGTAGTACATACTTCTGCATCTCTTTGTATTCTGTAAGCCACATATTTTTAATAGCTCCCCTAACGAAGAAAATGAAGTCCAAAAATGACTAATTTTGAGTGAGAAGCCATATTTGTTAGCTTCTAGAAGAAAAAGGGTTATTGCCAGACGAATAAAACTTACTAAACTATTTTCTACTCGATTACTATGAGTAAAAAAATCTCAAATCTGAGACATTCCACCTTCTTATTAAGTATGTTGCATGATAAAATGTTGACCTCAAGTTAAACTAAGCAATAAAGGAATATAAAAGGAAAATAATACAGCAAATGTTTTACATTATGTGTAAAATAGCATTGTTTCAGTATCTCTCCTCTGTAATTATTAGATCATGAATATTAAGGATAGAGTAAACATCTAACGTCTCAAAAACTCCCATGTGCCATCTTGGAAAATTAGTTGCCGCAAGAAAATTAGGAGGGAAAAAAGTTTTAAAGTCACCATTTCAACTGCCATTCCATGTTGGCATGTGCGCACAAAAAAGGATTTTTTCAATAAATTTCAAGCAACCATTATTGGATCATTTGATATAGACTAACCCAAAAGATTTTTCACGGACAGCGTTCATAATAATTAAATAACGAATATACCTGAAGTTTGTCTTGTCTTAACTCATAAATGGGTAAAATTTGTCTCCAAATATGAAGTATTGCTTAAACATGCTTATGAAGCCTCATAAGGTCAAATAAGACATGAAAATTGTATCCTAAATCTTACTTTTATATTTTTGAAGTTTTTAATGATCACGATTTTAATTTTGTTACATTACTTTTGATTGTTTTATTGAATTAACGTAACGAAATTTTTTAAATTAATTTTTATTGGATATTGATATGTATTTTAGTTTCATTTCCTAGGTAATTTCAACATTCCAACAATTTTTATTCTATCTAAAATTTCTGGTGATGTCGAGAGCGCGATTCGTTTTTTTCCCAAGTAAACGAAGCCAGTACGAAAACTGTCTTTGCATCAAAGAATTATTGATTTATTTATTTTTAAACGAGACTAGACTCGATAGTCTCACACGGTACTCGAAACCGATAAGAGACTGAGAGTTCACTTGACGAGACTTGAGACGAGTTCTGAAAACGAGAAGGAGACGACTTACACCTCAAGTCTCGTCTCGCGGAAACACTAACCCTGAAAAGCTTAGAAATCATGCTTTTTATGGATACCACTATTGGTACTATTTCCACAAAACTGATTTTGCTGTTCATTGTGCCTAAAAATAATTAGCGCTAGAAATATTTGGTGTTCCTGGAACCCGAATCGAAAATTAATAATTATTAGTGGTATATTGACCCAGTCCGTGAAGAAAGTTACTGTGGAAAAGTTATTACTCCTAGCTATTAAGAAATAAGAAGAAACGCATTTCAGAAATTACCCAAGCTGTATGAATGAGATAAATGATGTGTTCTGTTTTCTTATGGAATGATCTATCTTACTCTACCATGGAAGTTACCGTCTACGGAAGAACATTTGAAGAGTCTGTTATGATTCTTACTTTACCGTATTAAAATTTGTAAATTCGTTTCACGAGGCAAATTAACTAGCCTGCCAACTAATACGAATTTTTTCTTGATTTAAACCCGTCCTTCTAAATAAAATTCTGAATTTTCAACAAAAAACTGCGATAAGGCATCATATACCTACTTGTAAAAGAAATTAAAAAAATTAAATTCTAAAATAATACTTTGGTAGCCGGCATTTTTCCGGTTACCTCTGTTTATTATTACGTTGTTTTTAGACATTACTGTTCTCTAGGATTATTGTCATATGAATGTATCAATTAGTGGAAAATTTACTGATAATCCAAATAGCTAGTATAGACTATCTTGCCCGATAACAATCTACTGAAGGCATAGGCAGGGATGTTTTCTTGTATTATGATTAAGGTGTTCCTTTTGGTGGTGGAATAATACTTCAGTAGATCAAACGCATAAAACACAAATCTACTGCTATTACAGAGTGAAATCTAACCGCACATTGACCGCTCATTCTACTTCAGAACACTAAATATTGACGTCGGAAAAATATATTTATCCTTTCTCAATTCACAGCCTTTTTTGAGCCACAGAATTGGCAAACACGGCAAATGAGTAATTGGTTTGCGGTAGGTCGGAGATTAACAAGTCCTATCCACATATTAAATGAAATCGTAGCTTAGCATGAAGATCCACTATTAATTTGGTAACACACTTATAATTATTATGTACTATATTTTTTAGGAATCTCTATGGCATCTTCATGGCTGAATTTTAAGCGATTGGTGCCTTTTCCGGAATCATGGTGACGAAATTAATGTGAGAAATTCCCCATGGCGTTTTGCAGCAAGAGTGAAGCGCATCATACGCTATACGAAGTGGTGAAATGTATTTGAGGATCTTATCTCTCCTTATTGTTTTCCGAATTCGCGTGCTTGCGGGCGGCGGCAGTTTCTCTCCACGACTCTCGAGGGGACGAGCCGTGAAACGAGGACAGCGTCACGCCGGGGAAAATTCCCCCTCGATCGTATTTTTACCCCCCCCCCCCCCCTACTCCCCTGAGCATTTCTTCGCTCAACCCTCCCCCCCTCCACCTCCCCCTTTCATGTTTTTGCCGCGCTTCCTCCGTCCCTTTTTCCTCATCCTTGTCCTCGCCCGTCCTCCATCTGCACACTCCTCCATCTAATGCTTTTTGTTTTACACATTCTTCCTGTAGCTTTTTTCCGTCGAGTTAAGAGTCAGTTCTGCTAGCCATCGTCAGTAGATTTTCAGAATAATGAACGGTTGACTTAAGTTACTCCAAGCATATTAGCTGTCTCATTAGAGATCTCATCAGCATGCCAACTATTCCATTAAAAAAACCCAATTTAATTTTTCCTTCTCTATTTTTCATTTTTTTTAATTAATCTCAACTGCACGTTGTTCCTTTTTTCACACCTGAAAATGTCTACAACATTACTTGTGTTTTCGCGAACATCTCTGAATCTCGCTGAATCACATGAAAAAACCCCATGCGTCAAATTACAAGATTAGTGCTTGCTAGATGAGAAATGAAGGGTAGATCTTAGTTTGGTCGGTGGTTACTAAGGCCCAATTTATGTACACTTGCTCATTCTAGCTGAATGACTCATGTATATAAAGGGAAAACTTACAGGGACGCTAAAAGGTAATGAAAGCCGAAAAATTGTATAGATTATAGTTCATTGCGAATAAGTGGAAAACAATGCATATTTTATTTTAGGTATCCATGTAGGTGCCATTTGCCACTGACCTGAATAGAACAGGAGCTTGAGGATTTTCTAATCCGATTACGAATGCTAAAACTAATTCAAAGAAAATGGTTAAAGCGAGTGAAAAATTTAGGGAAGAGTAACTTAGAACAAAATCCAGTAACAAACACACATAAGTTAAAAACAGCATACATTCATGAAAATTCAATAATTCCAGGATATTCTTTTTATTTTTAAATTAGTTTTGAGGGATGGTACGTTAACTTCAAAATGGAAATTGTCAACTCTGGGGATTTTTTCATCCTTATATATTCCTTATTTTTGAGTAGGACATTTTCTTAACGGAGTAGGATATGGCTTATTCGTGAGAGACATTTTCAATGGTATTGTGTTGAAAGGTTGCCTGCTAGTGGACATATTTTATGGTAGTTGTTCAAACTATTGACTGTGCTCTAATTGGGAAGTTTCTCAACACATTTAACGATAACGCCTTGTTAAAAAAGGCAAGTTTTTTGGAATTTTTGGAGTAAAAACCTGGAAGAATACGCAGATATGGCTTTGGTATTTTTATCTTTAAGCAAGTATTATGGGACATCGGTGTTAAGATGATAAAAGATGTCACGAATTTAATGTCTTTCACAAGTGAGCTATAAGTCGAATCTAGCTAACCAATGAGAATGCCACACCGCCATTGGAATGGGGGGCAGATTTCGGGCTGTCACAATTCCTAAGCAGCAGAATTTGGAATGAAGATCGACGTATTGGCTAATTTTGAAACATGAGGGCTAACTACCACATGTAGTTGAACATTGACCGAGACAAAAGTGTTCCCTGGGCCGTATGTAAAATCGTGGATCTTCAGCTTTCCGGGCCAACGAGCAGATCTTTACGCAACCCAGGATTCCAAAGAATCTACCCTCGTGGGTCGGGACATAATTTAGACAACCAAGACTGCCTTGGTTCAATGGTACACGAAAGCTAATGGTTCATATACATCCTCCAAAAATTGCATTTTGATTTTAAAGCCCTGGAAAATGCATTTGTCAGGAAATTCGCCCTTAAAGAAAAATTAAATGGAGGATTGAAGTAAATCTGAATTTAAAAAAACAAAAACTTGGGCTACGTGAACTGGCAAAGAGTCTTGGTAGCATATCATCCGCTTGTAGGTCTCTAGTAGTGCAGTAGGAACTTTCGCCACGCTGCAAAATGGCTGTGATCGTTTCTTGTTATTCAATGTATACGAAGGTCCTTTGCTAAATCCCCGATCTAAGCAACCCTTTTTCTTTTGGCAATTTACAACGCACCCTATAGGAAGACAAATGAGGAAGTGCTTGACATGGTGGGCGAGGAGAGGAAACTTATAGATGAAAATTAGGGGAAGACAGGGTAGGTGGCTGGAAGGGATAATGAGAGGCGATGGTTTGCTGAAGGCCGTGATAGAGGGTAGGATGTTGGGTAAGCGGGGAAGGGGAAGAAAGAGAATAGGTTTTATGGACGGGATGAAGAAAGGTAGGACTTATGATGAGATGAAGAAAGGAATACTAGAGGTAGAAAGGGCACGGCACGTGTAAGAGTTCGTTGGATATTCTCTGACTTTCATCACAATCTACCTCTAATCGGTAGATTACTCTAATGAATGAATGAACGCACCCTATACCGTTCGTCGTGGCTGATGTTAATATCTTCAACTGAACCATATATAGATACATATTTTTGCATCCACTGAGTGAGGAGAGGAACGCAGATGCAGAGCAGGCAAATCGTTGGGAGATTACGTGGTTTTATTTCCCAAAAGTTGTGTCTATATCGCCTACATAACAAAGCTTATAAATTCCATGGTAATGAGTAGGTACCTCTCCCAATAACATTGGAGATTTTTGCTCCTGCAATGATAGCTTAGGTATCGAAAAGCAGTCCTGGAGGTGGCATGACCCAGATTCTGTAGTATCCAATGGAATTATTTACTTCATTTATTTTCCAATATGCATCCAAGTTCAGATCAAAATATATGGACTCGGGTAGAATATAAATATAAGTACTTACACATGGTTTGGAAATCGTCCGTCCGTCCCCCATTTTATTTCAGAAACGGTTTGATCTAGAGGTACGCCGTAAACTGCTCTGCTTTTCTACACCGTCAAAAGTATTAGGAAAACTTTTTTAATTTTTATAGCCATTTGAATTAGCAATAATGTTTTCCATAATTGTACGCGGTGTTCTCCATTTTGCTGATTTAACTCTTTCTGCAATCACTGATTAGAATAAAAATTTTGAAACGATTTCTTTCATTTTTACTTAAATAGACAGCTAAATTTCTAATTCAGCATATGCTAATGATATTTTTTCGTTATGCTGTCTATCATTTAATAAATATTCGAAAACGTTTGAAAAATATCGGATTTTATCACTATTTTCATGCCTTTCGATGGTAACCGTCATTGTTTCCTTCGATCCATCCAAAGGAAGATAAACTTAAAAACAAGAGAAATGATAAAACTTGTTCCATTTTTTTCCTAAACTATTTTATGTATTAACTTGACTTTTGTTGATAGCAACATAAGCGTTTAAGTGCATTTATTAGCTAAATGCATCAGGGAATAATGTGTAGCCATTTAATGATTCCAGGATTATTTCCTTTTACGGGTAGGTACATTTGAAATTAAATGCAATAATTATATTTTCCTAATACAATGCTCGCCTCTGACTTGTTAAATGCCGATTATTTTTTCCTAACTGGCATAGATACGGAAGCATGAAGCTTTATATAAGCCACCGTTCTGCCAAAAGACTACATCAAAAGAGTGGTTTCCTGCATCTCTCCACTCAATACCTTATTTCTGTTAGCTGCTTTTCAAAACGCGTGATGAAACAAAATAAATCTTAACCACAAATTGTGCTTAATTCCGATTTTCTGGTGGCCTACCGATTGTCAATCGGGCTTCCCTTACGTGTGTGACCCTCTTGTGACCCTCTAAATCCTTCCCTTCGCTCAACTGCGAAGCTCACGGATGACCGACCTCTCAGCGGGGAAGGGGCTGGAGGAACTTGACCGCCTCCATTATATTTTAAACTTACTAAAATACCATAGCAACAAACTATTAACTCAATAGTTATCCTGGTTGCAAGACAATAAAAATATCCTTATGATCGACTTAATATGATACATTTGAGGGATTTGGCGTATTTTGGCACAATTTCACCGCAGCGGTTTGACAACGTTGTGACAAAGGCGGGAGTGTTCAAGTATCTGACGGAGGTTAAGGAAGTAAGGAGGCCAACCTCTGGCTTATGTTGATGAATGAAGCTTTGTGACTTCCTACACAACTTTTATATATTTATGATGTATATAGTGATTTATTTAGCATTAACCAAAACTATTTTCTTCCTACTCTTTAGAGGTTCACAAAGAAGTAAGTCACCTCTGGAATTCTTACACGCATGCTTGGAATGGGGAGATACTACACGAGCACATATCCATTCCATTCGGTGAATATATACGTACGATGTACAGTAAAATTTCAGAACTGAAGTGGTGGAACTGTTCCGTGATGAAGGCAAAAACAGATGCAGCAGTTTTCCACAAGAGAACTGCAACATCTGTTTTTACCTTAATCAAATATACGATGACTATGGCGTCCTCATACCCTTGTAGCGTGCACCCCTTGGCCTTTGTAAAAGAGGGATCATCCGAACTCTCTTTCCAGAACATCCTTGCACGCACCCTCTGCCTCTTCATCGACGGCCCCGAGGAAATGCCTGTCGAATCCCTATCCTCCCCTTCCCACCCCATTTCCTCCCCCTCACCCTCCCGCCCCTGCCCTCAAACCAACCTTCCGTCTCCCAACCAAACCCTCTCGATCCCTCCAACCCTATCATTTTACACGGCTCCGCCATCTTTCACGCAGTCCTCCATTCTCCATCTATTCCTACCGTGCTACCTCGATTCAGGGACGACCATGACTGCTTCCTGGCAGATGAATTTATTTCGTCGGAAGGCATTTTTACCAATTCTCTATGCAACACACTCGCTTTGTAGGGCATACCAAACACGTGCGTAATCAATAGATTTGTACTGGGTCACTGATATAGCATAGGTTACTATAACTGTGAACCTTTTAAGAGTGAGGTCGTCAGTTGAGTATCTGGAAGACATACACGAAGGAAATTAATTCTGTTAATATGCACAGTATATCACTATCGCACATTTGTGTGCATAGGAGCTCAATCATACATAGATTTGACCATAGCATTATTAGTTAGGAGATAGGATTCATCCAGAAGCAATGTAAATTTCGCTAAGTGAGTATTTCCAATTTTAAGAGCGTAAGTAAGAGTTAAGTAAGTAAGAGTGATGGGGTTACTCTAAAAAATTATAAAGAAGTTTTTACTAATAATTAATATATTTTGTATGACTGTATATTAAATATTCTTTTAGTTAATCTGCGACTCATATCTAATGTACAGAGGCTTCTTCTACCACCGTCTGCTGCTCATTTACGCCTTGTGAGTATCACCTTTGCTCCCTGTTAAATTCTTTTCGGATTTCCCACCGGGTTAATGTCTCCATGATGGCCGGCGTTTCAACCGGAGACTTTCCTGTCATCCTCAGGGCTCTTGAGAATGCCCTGAGCCACAGCCCTGAGGTAGACAGGTTTCTTATGTAGAAACTTCAGCCATCATGGAGACATTAACCTGGTGGGAAACAAAGGAAGAATTCACTAGAAATAGTCGCCTGGAAAGCCTTTCAAATTTGTTTCCCTCTTGTCACTGGTTTTAGATATAATTGATGGTATTAAGATATATCGGATTTTGACGGTAGTCAATTGAGCCACATTAGCATTGATCAAAGTTCATGTAGCTCGTTTCTGAAGAAACTTGATCTCACACGAAACTCACAAATTCGTATTCGTTTGTTTTCGAAAATCGAAATTCGATTCTGATACGTAAATAATGTTTCAGCTGCCATTATTTTGTACTCTTTGGTTTCCATAACATAAAGGGATAAGGAAAAATCAAGAGTGATTTGAGGGTAAATATAAGGATCAAATCAGAAACATTTACATCCGTGAGACAGGTCTTCCAAGTTCTCTTCCACGTGGGGTCATCATTTCAGACATATTTCATAAACGTTCCATTTTGCTTCTTCATGTCTGAAAATTAATCTCTTCAAACCTGAAGAAGCAAACTGGAGCGTTTGCGAAACATGTCGTCTAATAATGATGAACCCACGCAGATGAAAAGCCGGAAGAGCTGTCTCATTGAAGCCACTATACGCAAGTTTTCTTTCCATTTACATATATGCGTGAAAAATAAATGCTTCCCATAAAAAACTGGTTTATTGTTTTTGATACCGTGCCTCAACCCCTTGCAATATGTCAAATGATATGTTCCAAAGTGAGTTCCAATGGTCATTTTCCAGGCCAGCTCCGTGTGCAATGCTTCTCTCGAAACAAGCTTAACTCTTAATTATTTTAATTTCGAAGCTCAAGTAAATAGAATGAATATATAAAAAGTACTCCCGTTTGTGAAATAAGAGTAATATGGAGCCATAAGCAATAGATAATACAAATGATTCCAATTCAATTCATTTATTATCGTGGGCCTTTCTGGCCCATGAGATATTTTTACATTGAGATTGAATTCGAATTTATTACAAAAAGCGGACAGTTAAGTATGAAAAGTATAAACAAATAATATACTAATAAAAAATAGAGTAATAAATACAATATATATATATATATATATATATATTTAAATTCCATTAAATGTGAATTCACCAGTACTCAGCTTCAAAATGTATGAAAATATCACGCATATTGAAAACATCCTTCTAACGTGCATATATGTATACGCAATATTTTCTAAGTTAGGTAGAGCAGTAATTCATAACTATAATTGGTAACACAGTTCGTAAATATATCAAAGAACCAATTTACATGTAAACATTCTTATCCACTTCACGTAAATTATTAGAACAGCATGTGTAGTTATACAGGTAACTGCCATGGATTGTTAAGAAGTAGCTTGTACACTTTGGAATTAAGGAGGTTCCGCCGCGACTGTGTGAGTCAAAACAAATAATAAATTCTACATTTTTTATAATTTGTCCAAAAAATCCTGCTTTCGATGATGAAATGCGTTTCCTATAGAAACCCAAAAGTAAGGAACAAAATTTGCAGATTATTCCACGAATGTATTCCACTTTTTTCCAGCCATAGGAGCCGACTGCAGCGCCATTTCCTACGAATTACCGCATTTTGTCTTCAATTACGGCAGTAATTCCCTAATAACTAAAGAAATAAGGTGTTAAGATGCCTATATTACATTTTTATTCAATTTCTCTGGATTTTCTCCTTCTTACGAATAGTTTTCCAAAAAATGGCATTTATATTTTATGGAAAAATTCTATTTTTCCCCGTGTTTCTCTCATACTCCCATTTAACACCATATAATTTCAAGTTCAATTAGAGAGTAATATAGCGTGGAAAGGTATTATTTTGTTGTTCATATCAGATAGAGGAAAATCTTTTCTACAAGTAGACAGAATATTAATAAAATGACATTTAAGTCATGTTACGGTGGAACCACCTGAAACACTCGTATTAATTGTAAATTTCTAATTTCTGGCAGTATTGAATTCCATATCCTAGCAACTGTCACCATAAATGATATATTGAGGTAGGGAGTCCTGTATTGGGGGATATGAATGTCAACAGAGTGATTCCTGGTAGATTCCTGGTAGCTTTTGAGAACACACGAGTATTTATCTCAATGAGAAATAAATAAAAGATGGTATTGACCTATTAGAGTGAAAAAAAACCCCGCCATTGTTCGTAAAATGTGAATTTATTTCGTGGAAGTGAGGGAGTGGGGGAAGGGTCGTCGGGGATATCAAAGGAATGTCCGCATCCTCCATGGTGTCCCGCTGCGGTTTTTTCGGAGTCGATGCATACTCGGGCGCCCTCCGCACAGTTCTCACCCTCCCGTGCCCTCGGCTCCAAAAATCACTTGGACACGCTCCGCTCCCCGCACCACAATCCACTCCACGCACGAATCAGACACGCCTTGCACCCAGACATCCCCGACCTACCGCTGCCTGAGCGGCCTTGGGCGCGAGAGAATGATGAAGCCACCCCAACCCCCAAAAAAAACCACCCTTTCCGAACCAACCCCCTCTGGGCCAGTCTCGATCATTGTCATTAGCGTGCCTTCCTGAGCACTGCGCGGCACGAAGCCCAGAGGAAATACTGGAGACGCACGGAAGGACCACTCGTGAGAACTGGCCGCTCGTGACAGGGAAGCGGAAACTCGGAGAGGCAGAGGAGCAGCGAGGCGCAGTATTGAAATGAGGCATAAACAGAAGAAAGAACCTTGCCCTATTCACGGCAGCAACGTACCGACTATCGTATGCACGGGCATTTTTTGGGGGAAAACAGCATACGTTAGCATAGTTGTAAGTTGTAGAGCCTGAAGCACGGTCTACGTAGAAATGCATAGTAGACTTAAGTTGTATACTAATGGGGATAACCGTGATCAATGTCTGTCATCGTGAGTTTTTTATCAAGAACCATAACGTATCGGTGATATCCGTGCCTATAATAATGACTGTATGCTATGACCAGCACAATTTAGTGACAATAAAAATGAATAGACGAAGCATTTGCAACCTGTTCATGATAATGGGGAATAAGGATAAGATAAATATAAAAAAAAAGTGGTTAATTGGGAAAAATTTAGGTTGAGATGTAAGTTTAGTATTATTCACTAAAACCGTATCAGTTTGTAACGAAGACAAGCTGTGAAAGAAAACAAAAGTGCTGCCTGATTGGTTGAAATTATGCGACGTTACAACGTGAATACGGATCATCTAGGGAATGGAGAAAGGTTTGGAAAGATTGACGGCATCGAGTGCATTAGCCTACTCGTAACGAAAGGAACCAAGGTGATCAAAGATAAATGCCCCATCCGACGGACGAATTACTTTACTGGAACACACCACTCAATTAAGGATCGGGATTACACTGAAATATCTCCTTCACTGCCGGAACTTAGGAACGTAATGCGAGTACTCTAGCCACCACACAGATCCGATCCCCTCGTTTTTATGACCTAAACCATTTTTTATTATGTTGAACTAGCAATATTTTGAAATGCCGAATGAATCAATAGTAGAATCGTTTTTTTTCTTAGATTTTCGCAGTTCCTTTTTATTTTGGTAAGTTTCTTTTGGATTTCTGCAATTAAACTAAACTTTTTTAGCAGCAGTTTTGCCGTGCTATTCTGCCGGCTTTGTCAGGCATTCTACATCAACAATGAAAAATAAATAAACAAACTTAAGCAGCTATTATGTACAGCATGATTAATTAATACTTGAGTTTTTCAAAAGTCTTTTCCACGTATAAGGAAGTTTGTAGCCATCTTCTCTGTTAAGGTTGTTAGGTCTTTTTTCTATTTCAATGGCTTCCCTGATGATCCGTGGATAGTAGCTAATTTCTTTACATAAAACTTTCGCCCTTATGATGTCAATACTGTGACCTTCTAAAAGTGTGTGCTCAGCCACGCCGGAGTGATACCAATCTTTCTAAAGAATAGCACGGCGAAACTGTTGCTAAAAACGTTTAGTTTAATCGCAGAAATCCAAAATAAACTTTCCAAAATTAATAGTAAGATCGGTTTATGGACTAGGAAATGGTTTTTTAAGAGGTTTCCTCTTTGATAGATGATTGGTTCGATGTGAGAGATGTGAGATGAATACAAAAAATGCCGAGTTCAGTTGTTTAGAACGAGCCTCAAGGCGGGCTGTTTACGGCGAAGGTCCAGATGATTCGGGGAAGCAGTGAATTCCCTGTAGCTCACGCTCTTGTAACCGCAGTTTTCAAATGGCAAAATCAAGTTTTCAATCTAGAAGACAGCGAGGAAATTGATATAGTCTCCACAGTCGCTTGAAAACATTTCACTGGGCACGAAACGGCTTTATTATGCCAGAGAACACGTACAGGCTTCTGAAGTTGCGTGAATGGGGTCGTTAACAATTTTCCTTTGTTGTTTTTTTTTGTACCGGCTTTTCATTCTTAAAAAAATGTAGCTAAGCAGTGAAACACTTGCCGATATATTTCGGCATGCAAGCTCAGTAGCATTTATCTATTACTGATACTAAATGCCTCGCCAAGTTTGATATCAATTTAATTGAAGGTATATCTAAGGAATAAAGCATTGATTAAATACCAAGTAAATCGTGCCAACTGTCAAAAAGGTAGTTTTATCACGATAAAGGCTACGATACCATAATTTATCTATATAATGTCAGGGGAATCAAAAGGAAACAGCCAACCAGGTAGCTCTATCGCTACTTTTCTTCTTGACAAAAATTAACCGCTGGGTCAAACAACCTATTATTAAAAACATTTCGTATAAACTCCAGAATGTATTCCCTAAGAATAATAGCAATGTTTCATTTTATAACCCATTGACGCTTGACAAGATTTTATTTAATTCTAAGGACAAATATGATCGAATGGACAAAAGTGGAGTGTATAAATTAAAGTGTGAGGACTGTGGTATGTGTTATGTTGGCCAGACTGGTAGAAAGTTTAAATACAGAGTGAAGGAACACAGAAGAAGTTTTATATATAATGATGGAAAATCTTGTTTTGCTGACCATTTTTTGTCGGAATAACCATTTTAGCAATTTTGACATAGATATTTTACAGTGTATTTACAAAGGGCTTAAATTAGATTTTATGGAAAAATTCGAAATTGCCAATAGCCCGGATGGATTTTGTAATGATTTTTATTTTGTAATGACTCACCTTTGTTAAAGTTAAGCATCCCCATGACGTTAAAACCCTGACCTTCACTCACGCTCCACTTGATGTATGCTTTCTGTTATCGGCCTTCATTCATTTGTTCACCCAAACTGTTTTCCCCTCCCACTTCCCTCACACCAATTCCATATGCCCCCACCTCCTACCTTGGCCTGGGTATAAATACTGAGAGAGTGATGCTTGTTTTACCTTGAGAATGACACAATGTGTTGAAACCATGGTCGGTTGTTAAGTGTTGTTTTATTAAAAAGAGTGGAAATTATCATTTGTGTGTTCTTTCAACATGGATATAGCGAACTTCCACAAAATCAAGCCTGAAACGATTTTATACGTTTTCTTCTTGACTTCAATACTCCACTTACCAGAATCGTCAATAGATATAACATTTTTGGACACTTAGCTTATTGTTTAATGGTGCTTACGTAATCCATTGCACATATTTTTAAGCATGTCACGTATCAAGAGACAATTTTTTTAATGCTAGAAAAAACAAGCTGGCTTCACCTCACATTTTAACTGCACGATCCCACTGAATTTGTGTAAACTTTATTTTGCCAGGCCTTCCGGGCTTACTCAGAAGAGTTGATTTTTCGCCTTAAATTTTAGTTATGATATAAAAATTAGCTCTACCTAAATTTATTTGCCCGCCTAAACTTCAGCAGTGCAATTACCCTCGTGATGATACGGCTCAGAGATAAATACCGGCTACGCTTGGATAATGCCATACATGCCCCAAAACCGAACCACATTGTTTCGACGGGCGTTCCTCCAAAATCCCTGGGCGGGGTAATCATTTTCTCCCCCAAATTGTACCGCTTATTCGGTGACAGGCAACTATAAACCCATTTGCATTCGACCGTAAAGAAAAAAAATATCTCGATCGACTCCAGGGATTTCTGGAGACGCTCATTACGCCATTAGTGACGCGGATACTTTCGGTAAAATATGTTCCTTCCCTCGGAGGAAATGAAATTATAATTCCGCCTTCCCCACCGCCGGCGTTTGCAATGCTCTTAATTTTCGGTGGGCGAGTACAGTATGGGTCGCCGGCAATCGGCCGTGCGCCGCCCGCCGGAGTGGGCCAGTCAGCCCCGGAGGTACGGGACTCGAGTAGTCCAACATGCCAACAGCAGGCCGGCCTTCTTCCTCACAAATATTCCCTTCCTCCCCCCCCCCCGCTCCCTTTCCGTGAATTCACGTAACCCGTTATGGCCACTGATTGGTGGTCTCCTAGAGCCATCGTAATTCAATTGACTCTTGTCCCTCCCCCCTCTTATCCCCCACCAAAGCGTTAACTCTCCCCCTCCCCCCAATCCTTGCCCTCTTCCCTCAGGGTTCTCCTCTCGCCCCCCCCCCTTGCTCCATTCCTCTCCCTTCCCCTCCTCCTCCTCCTTTAGAGGGAAGTGAAGGAGAGATTGTTTTTCCATCGAGAGCAGATGAGAGGGTACAAGCAGCGAGGCCTCTGACTTAAGAGGAGAAGGAAAAAAATTGTGTCTGGAGGAAAGCGAAAGGGGTGAGTGAGGAGATGGGAGGGAAATTGATGGAGGCATGTTCGTAAACGATTTGCTCCCAAACAATTGGGAGGGAAGGTAACTCGCCCTGCGCGTGGAATGAAGATATTTAGCCTTTCGTGCTCCGGGGTTACATTTGGGCTTGAGTATGGAAAGGATGAACTAGGGAGAAGGATAAAGAGATGGAGGAATAATAAAGTAAGTTTTGAGCAGGAAAATATTCAATACATGGGAAAAGGCTTTCCATCACAATGGTGAAAACGAGAAAAATAAATAATCCACTTTTACATTTGTAGACAACGACCAACGTCATTGCGCATAAGTTTCAAGCGTAGCATCTCACTAGATCACAGTGGCACTTTCATATCATCATTGTACTATGTGATCTCATATTAATGAAATAAATGAACTGCGGTACACAAATTGTATCCAATGACATAATAACTTAACATCATCAAACAAACGCCATCTTAATAACGCCATCAAACAAACTTTTGTATCGCTCATACAAGGGCCTAGGTATCGCTCATACAAGGTAAGCATTTTGGTTAATGAAAGGCATTACTTTTGTTAAGGTTGTAAATATTAAAACATGGGGTTTTTAATACTAAATTCTTCATTGATAACCAGCCACTGCGCTTAAAATATGTTCAAGATGACCAAAAATGCATCAATGCAATTTCTTCGGAGGGACAACGTCACGGGCCATACGACCGCACGGATTGTGTGGAAATGAAATTCATAAGGTGATTGAATGGAAATGTTGACTGAGGTACTCTTTAAAACCAAATGTTTTCTACCGTGTTTTATCCATTTCAGTAATTTTTGTTTTGGGAATTATATTGTCACACAGCAGAACGGAGGCGAAAAATAGCAGCAACTGATTATAACCACAACGTACACCCGTCCGTAAGCCATTGAAAGTTAAGCGCTGGATATTGATAAAAATTATATTTTATATAAAGGTTTATACCAAGTCATATATTTATAAGTGATCGTTTTATTTTCGGAGGATACTTCATTTGCATAAACTTGATGGTATCTCTGACCTTTTCATGTAGATTTACCGTATTTTCTCGGTTGGTTTTCGCCTTCTGAAAAATAATTCTGGCACTGTCATGGAATTCAGCGGGCATCTTTTTCCGTTAAAAACTGAAATAAAATAAAACTGAGGTGTTAAAGGAAGTAATGGAATAACAATGGCTTCTTTGGTGTGAAAAAGATACGATTAATTACATTTACGGTGATCAATAATTACTCAAAGGAAGTAATTCTTCAAAAACAATTTTCCGCAGTGACTCTCAACTTGTTGACGTAATTACAGCAACTCATTGGCTGAAGAATATTCTTATAGTAGCGGTCGTAGGCGAAGGGCTAAAATAAATCAAGCCAATTTCGGAATTAACCACCATATCTAATTGCCACTGTATGGAGAAATTATGGCAGCTTTGGGTAGAGTTCGTGAAACGATGTTCATATATAGATAAAGGAAAATTATGGAAAATAGAAAATAATAAGTTTTAATGATAGGTAATTATACACAACCACGGAAGGTATATTAATAATTTTGCCCGCACCTAATAAGACCCGAGAGCGCCCTTCTTGGGGGAATTCATGGAAAAACAAATGGGAAACTTAAATTTTCGCTCTTTGGGTATTAATGACGGAAAATTACGTAGCCATTAACTGAGTTAAATAACTTAGATCACGCTTTCAAGTCACATTTCATGAACCTTAAAATATCTCTTCCTGAACTGAGAGCGGGGAGCGCCAAAAACCCCTGGCCGAGCGAGGTTCCCGAATCTCCTTGGGCTCGCCTATCCCCCTCCCGCCCCCTCAACCCTCTTCCCGTCACCCCTAGCTTCCCCCGCGCCTCCCCCTTATCTCCCAATCTGCATCGGCCATCGCGACGCTAGATGCTCACCGCCAGATCCGTGTCTCCGCGTGTGTTAAGTGCTAGCGTGCCCAAAACGAGACCGGAGAAGGAAGGGAAAGATGTATATCCACACTCCGTGGGATGGAGCGACGTTGCCAACTGATTGTTAACATATTTTTTTCTGACACAATGGGCGACTGGGGAAATCAATTTTTTTGTGAAAGAATTTTAAAAGCTCACTTCTTTTATTTCTAGTGCATGATACCGCTGCAAAACAAAAAAGAGGAGTTTCTCAGCTCAGGAATGTGGTGAGGTGTCCCGGTTAACTCTTCTGAGCCGGATGAAGAAAATTGAAAAGCATTGAGGTTAATCTGCCCCGAGTTTTGAAAGGTTTTGCCTCTTGCCTACATAAATGGAGAAAGCGATTACTACCCTGGCGTACATGCTGGCTCTTTTCCTATGGGAGGTTACCATTGTGAAACTTGGTAAAGAAATGAGTGCCTGCATAAGATATTACCTTATAATACTAAACAGTTTTGGTGTGTCTTAGAACTGCCAATAATCTCTGTAAATCTTCTATGGATTTCACACGCCATAGTAAAATAACCTGCTGCAGAGGTGAGGTTGATAACGAACCAACATGGCAGCCTATAGGTCGTGGGTTCAAACCCGCATTAAGCTTTGATGTAGTGATGGTGTTATGAATAAGATCATTGGTTAAAGTGTTTAATAAATATGGGAAAACCTAAACGAACCGCGTAGAGTACTTTTACATCACTAAAGAAGATAAAGATACGCGCTATTTTACATGAAGGCTCTATGTGCCGTAACTTTTTAGGCATCATAATTTAATTGATTCACTGTTTCTAAGATTGGTCAATGCACAGATCTTTACATTTTGAGCGCTAGATGATATTTTTGGTTCACCTTGCTGGACGGTTGGCTACCATGAGGGGGTCGGGGTCGTCACAAAGTCGTCACGGAGGCGACGCAGCCCCCCCCCCTTTCGCCCCCCCTTTCCCTATCCTTCACCCCACTTTTTCCCCAAAAAAGAGGAAGGACACTTGGCTGGCCCCGTTCATTAGCGAGGTCTCGGAGTCGTAACCATCTCTCACACAATCTCCTCGTAATCGGATTCTCGGTTTCACTCACACGAAAGCGGGAGTCGTGTGTGGGGTGGCAGTGATGTCGTGCTTTTCCTCGGCTCTTTTTCGCCTTCCTTCGCGGCCCATTTTCTCCTCTTTTTCCACTCTCGGTTTCCATCGCCGGGAACGAGAAGCAGGAGTCACGGGTCGGCGGGGAAGGACGCTCGCACTGAACACTCGCGCTGAACGCTCGCTATTTACGTCACACGCGTGCGATGGACTCGTAGGCTAGGTACCGGCGCAATCAAGAAAACGGTGACGAAGGCGTCGAGGCGCATTCAACCGGCTGGCGTCGTCTTTTTTTCTTTTCATTCGACGTCTCGATGCGGTGCGATGACTCTTGCTCGTCAAGGGAGGCGTCGAGATTCTCGTACGATCAAGAGTGGAACGGTGAACAAACACCCTGTGTACGGGTCGAACGAAGCATGCATATCGCGGACAAAATCGGCATTAAGTTCCCCAGTAACAATAATATTTCTGATAATGGCTGGTTTTTTGGGGGTTTGGTCAAGAACAAGTAGACGCCTTTGTCAGCGTTTTGATTTATTTATAAATTTTTATCAGGGCTATCTCGTATTAAATGGAATATACCAATACTGTACACATCTTAGAACAGGATTCAGTAGAGAAACCACATGTCTTTAAAAAAAAACAATTAATATCAACGTAACTGCAGCAACCGTTACCTGGGCAGGGATGGTATTGTATATTGAGGGTCAATAGTATACATATAACGGTTTGGTATTTGTATCTTCTTTCTTTTTAATTTTAAACAAAATTTCTATGGTCCCGGCCATAATGGTGCACATTCATGAAGGCAGTAGAATAGTGTTCCCACCTGCTGTGGTTTGCCTACTGAATCTTGTTATAAGATGTGCACATTATTGGTATATTCTATAAAATATATAGCCCTGATTAAAATTAAAAAAAAAATCTAATCTTTGGCAAAGGCGTCTACTTGTTCTTGAACAAACCCTAAAAAAAATATTTTCACTCGCGCAAAAAAAAAAGTCATAGTCTCTAAAAGCGAAACTAGTACTTTGCAGTATAAGGCGCTCCAAATGCTCGGGTAATATAGAAATTAATAAACTAGGATTTTAACCCTTAGACGAAGACAACGCCAGAATCCAAAGTGGGATTTGTAACCAAGATCTCCTGGTTAGATTGGCCGGCACGTTAACGACCTGACAAACGCGGACGGCTACATCAGACAGAGATACATTAATATTTTGTATGATTGCTAGACGAGATAAGGAATGTATTAAAGCACTAGATTGTTCAAACCTGAGGATTTATTAACCAATGAAATTGAAACATATGAATGCGAATCACCTGAGTTTGTTTGAAAATATGTTAAATGCTGAGACGAAGTCATAGCTGCATCTTCAATGAACTCCGTAGTTAAATTCAAGTGCTTTACTTTGTAAATTTATGTTTCCGTACAAATATATGCAGTATAAGGCGACACTTTTCGAGTAGTAGCAGTGAATTAAAGTAAGATTACTATAGAGGTTTATACATTTCAAGAGATACACTCAGCAATAGCGAAAAAGATTTGCAGACACTTTTCAAAAGATATGCAGACACTTTTCGAGTAGTAGCAGTGAATTAAAGTAAGATTTCTATAGAGGTTTATGCATTTCAAGAGATACACTCAGGAATAGCAAAAAAGATTTGCGCTAAATTTTAGATCCTAGCCATAGAGTGTGCTTTCTACAAGACATTCATGATTCAAGAGAAAATTGTCTTACATTGTCATTTAAGTCCTCTATATGCACTCGTTATCTTTTCTCTTTCTTGTTTTCAAATATTTACACCACTTGACTGTGCTACTCCGGACAGTAATTTTGTAACAATGTTATTACCGATTTTACACATTATCATTATTGCACGAGGAGAGCGAGGCAGTCACATCACAACATTTCAAGCAGAAATATCAATAAATGGTATGCTCAGTTATTTGGCCTACCGGAAATGAAATATCACTATATTCAAAGAAATGTCGTGAAATCGAAGAGTTTTCAAATATTTTATTTTGTGAAATAGTTTAAATGTTTCATAGTTTTTTATCATGGGATTGACCCTGATATTTGGCTGCAAAGATATTTACAAGAATATGTTCAGATTAAAATTTAATTCTGCTGAAGGCAATGAACGTATTTTTCGCTTTGCCTGCGAGGTCGCCAATTATAATGTTTTTTCACCCAGATATAAATATTACTTTATTTCTCTCATATCCCGTTATACTGTGGTAATCTTGAAGTGCAAAAATGGAAATGTAAATAACAAAACTATATTGCTTTACTACATGTTAATATAACTGATATTCACCGTTTCAGGCATCACTTCGTAGAATTTCTTATAATTGTTAACGAGATCGGCCTCTGTACGCGCAGACTTTACTCGTTGCGCCCATTGACTCACTGTGCTTCGGTCATCAGTGGCAGTTCTGTACACACTAAACAAACACTGATGGGTTTTTCCGAGATTTTCTTTTTCGACAACAAGAAACTCGACCACAGCACGCTGCTTTTAACGTTCATCACGTGCGTCATTGACAGCAACCACTTTCAACACTCACTACCGCGCTGCCGCCTTGCTGCGGTGCTTGCAACTTTGCTCAACAGAGGCGAAAGGTCTCAACTAGATAATAAGAATTCCTCGCCTGATTCCTCCCTTTTTGTTTCAACTAGAATGCCTCAATAATCCAGCCTCTTAGCATTTCTGGTGCCATAGAAATAAATTGTTGTGCATTTCTTTTTGATCACACCTGGTATACTTTTAATAATTTAAATGAAATACTTGTACTTTTATACTATCTTTTAATATTGTAGAAAGGTTCAAGGCTTTTATTTCAACTATTTCAAAATATTTCAACTATGACCATATATGGATAAATGAAAAAACGTAGTGAACTCCACAGTGAATTTTATTGCGACGACCTAGGTTTCGACGCGTAGTGTCGTCTTCACATCCAGGATGGCCATTATATTGCTAAGAGTCATTTCCTCGAGAATTTTGAATGTTTGCAATGCTAACGAATTATAAATTTAATGTGAGAAATCTTGTGAAAATGGCTTTTGGAGGTATGTGTGTACAATGGTTTCCATTGAACGCTGGCAAAGTAAAAAAATGTGCTTGCCAAACCTTAATAAATCGTTACAAGTGTAGGTAAAAAAACCTCACGGTATTTTTGCGATTATTCATATTTAAAACAATAAGAACCAATCATTCAGTAATAATCCATAGTAAGTTTTGCCATATGATATGAATGCGAAAGGAAAAGTAGAGGTGAGTAAGTGAGCAGTAGTGCGATTGAAAAGGCTGAGGAAGGATTTTTACAGATTAGATATTGAGATATTTATGGATTCAGGGAGATTTATATTATTACTGAATTGATTTGAACCATTAAGTGAAGCTTCAGGCATTGTTAAGTTCCCGAAGCAGAATAGATTTAATACTGATTACATTTATTTAATTGAAAAGATAAACCGTACGATACTATAGAAATAATTTTACTTTTACAACGAATAGACGGATGCATTTTCATTGTTTCATTTGCACCCCATATCCATTTGATGGAAACGTGTTGCGCCGAAGCTCTTATCCTGTCCTTTTCTTCTAAAGAATGGAAGTAGTAAAACCTTGGTGCAAAATCTGGTTGTTTCGCAGTATGTTTTATTACCTGTAGGCTGCATAGCAATATCTGCTGTTCGGTTGGCGTAGAACTTGGTGTTTTCCCGGCGAATGGTTCGGAAGTACTTTGGCTGTCGCACGTGTTCACTCTCTACCTGCTCATCGTCTTAATGTTATGCTGTAGAGGTCTCCTCCATCATCATCAGCAGTTATAAACCCGTAAATTGGTTTGCTACTGCTCTTCTCGTCACTCTTCTCTTAGCTAACCGTTTCATTCATACATTAGTTATTTACTTTGACTTATTCTCTCCAACTCTTCGTAGGATTTCATTGTTGATTCTCCAGACAGCCCTCTAAAACTATGCTAAGAGCCTGTATCGTGTTCTAAGGCAAATCCTTCTCATCAAATCCAATTTCTAAATGCCTCCTTAATCATTATTATTAGAGGTATTTCCTTCAGCGTGGCTGTTCGACGAATCTCTTTTCTTGGTCAATGGCTCATAGTGACTGCAATTACGAAACGCAAAGAGACCCGATATTACGCTAACTTACCTCTCAGGCCCGCGCTAGTTTTCATCCCTCGGTGGTACTATCTCCGGACGACCTCGTCTCTTCCCCCCCCCTACACAACCTGCCCAGCCTCCCCCCGCCCCGTCCTGCCTCCCCCCGCCCCCTCCTGACTCCCTCCGACCCATCCCAACGCCTCATCCACCCCAGCCCATCACAATCTATTTCGCCGGGCGGGAGCGATACAAATCGGGCACGCTGCCGCGGTCCCGGCCCTAATTCCTCCTCGGTGGCCGCAACCCCCCACCCCCTCCGATTGTCTCGATCCGCCCCCACCCTCCCTACAACCCTTCTGTACCTGTGCCTCTCCCTTTGCCCTTTGGGGGAGAAGAAGAGTTCTGCCTCGGAAATTGAGACCTCTTATTAAATAACAAAAGAAAGGTACACCCCACCTTCCCACTCCATCTGTGAACGGGGAATTTCGTGCGCCCTCCCAGTTCCAGCTTTTTCGTTCTCCCGTCCCATCGCGGAGGGAATCCTTCCCTTCCCACACTCACTCTCCCTTTCCATCCGAATCTCTCTCTTACTCGCCGTTTTCCTTAAAGAAAACATTCTACGTGGCTCGCCTGTCTCGGTATGCTCAAGAGTTAAGAGCCTTGGTTCGATCCTCGTCGAGAAATTACGATGGCATCTTAAGGGAAAACTATTGCCTAAATACACGCATTTTGATCCGTACCAGCGGATGGATTTCTTGGCTCCAGAATGCATTCACCTGAAGTTAATGGTTGACTTATACTGCAAACGTCGTTGAAAACTAAATTAAGTTCCCGGGGAAAACCAAAATGCTGGCTGTCAGCTTTCCTCAAAATGAACTCGGCCTAACATATAAATGAGTATCACGCTTTTATACAACCCAAAATTTAAATATTCCTCTAAAATCATAAATGCTGATACACTTTTTTGATCAAAGGATATTAATTCATTAAGAAAAATATTGCCATTTATGGGACATTATTCATCGACATAAAAGCATACACCTTTACCCTCAGCTCTCTCATAATCCTAGATCTATTCCTCATTGTAGAATGACAATCTACATTCGCACGATTAAAGTATACTAACTTGTACCTATTTTGGGGTCTGTAGTAAATTAAAATAGTCTTTATCTGTAGTAAAGTATCTATTTTGGGGTTAAACAACGGTATGTTTTAGCTTAACTATTACGGTAAGTGAAGTGAAGTTTAAGGTAGCTCTTCCTTTTCATTCTAAAAACCTTCGTATTATGTTACAAATTGCTCTCGTGAATTCCATCCCCAGCAATATGAATTGTGAACAACAGTATTTGCTAACGCAGGCTTCTCGAGCTCCGACGAATGAAATGCCGATGAGTGGAGTTTTAATATAAAAAGCAGGACTGCAAAAGCAAAGAGCAATCGTAGCTAGTTACATTCAAAATTTAAGCGTCTTTGATAATGCCATCTGATGAGTAGCAGTGCCCATGGGAGGAGGGATACTAACATATTTATCTGCCTTTGCAATCAGTAGACTATAAGTTGTAGTTTTTATACCACACGTAGGCATAATTAATCTTAGGTAAACTTATAAAAAAATGTTGGCTCTAGGTTTCCTTCCTTAATATAATAATTATAAATCTAATTTTTGTTCAATGGCCTAAAGGGAGTGCCCTATATCTTAGATAAATCTTCAATCGGGCTTTGAATTTCTTGAACCCCGAATCTAAGTCTTTATTTGCCGTGGCGGTTTGTAAATATGAGCAATATATGTCCTGTGCAGTGTGCATGAGCTCATAGACATATGATATGCATCCAAGTATCGACCCTTTTGTGATCGTGTAATTTGTCTCAACAGCAGCTTACTTTGTGCACCTTCCCATGCTCCTTATAACTCCAAGTAGGATTAACCTTAGATAACGGAAAAGAGGAAATGTTTGCTTACTGCCTTATCCATTCCTGGCTATACTGGGAGAAAAAAGAGACTTTATTAGTGCAATTTTAGACTATCATTTAAATCTAAATTTTTTTACAATTTCTACGCCCCTTTGAATTTGTCTAGGGATTGGGGGTTTAAGGGGTAGGCGCCATACACGGAAATTCACAGAAAATCGGCTGATTAGACTTTGGTCGGTAGCAAAGAGAATGATTTTCCGTGGGTTGTGGAGCATTTTCACCTGAAAGAGAGGCACCTAATATTTTGTTCTCTGCTGCATGTATTCCATCGTCTTCTCTATCATTGAATAGAGATTATTACGGGTTTATGATTGCCTCGGATTGAGTCGTTTCTCTCCGGCCCCGTCTCACGCAGCCACTTGATTCTCTCCTCTCCCCCCTCCTCTCCCCCTTTTCCGCCCCTCCCGCGTCCTCCCCCCCTTTTCCCCCAACCTCCGCCCCGGCAGCCATCCGCCCATCACATCGAGCGATCGATTTATCATCCGTCATTATCGAATGTGGATATCGTCGCTCGCCACGCATTTAAATTGTTTGGGAGGGCGGATTCCCTATCTTCCGCCCCCCCCCCTTCTATCACCCTCACCTCTCCCTCCCACTTCCCCCCGCGGTGCCCCGTCTTCCTTTCCCTCCCGGCTGTTTTCAGAGACGTCCAAAAGGTGTATTTTCTACAGGGGGATATGTTTTATTACAGTTTTTTTTGGCATTTCCCATTCTGTGAGTCGTTTGATTGAAGCGGACGATCTATCATCGCTGATCGGTAGTTATGAAGACGCTAAGATGGAGAGGTTTGTGGAGTCGAAGAACCGACGCTGGAAATTCTTAGGAGGTCATCAGAAGCAATGGTCTGAAAGCCACGTGTTTTTTGCTATTCATTTGAATTTACTACTCCCCCAGAACTCTGTTCATCCTATAATGGTCATTTCTTGAAATTGCTTGACTTGAAAAGTAATTATTAACACATTTAACATTAGCATTTTAACCGACCAATCCACCATACAACATTGAAATTGTAGCGCAAAATATTTGAATTTTCTTGTATGGATTGAATTTTATTTTTATTTTTGTGGTGTGCTAGGAAGTAAATATTCCCATTTGTTATCTCTTAAACGTTTATACATTTATTATGGGTCAAGTTTTTTTGCCTCTTTGTTTATGTTTTTCTAAGGTTTGAGTTTAAAATTTGGTGAGCCCTCTAAAGGCAACTCATCCAACAATGGGAGCGGAAATGATTTTTTGAATATCATAAGATTGCAGGGCACAGTAGTGGGTTCAAGAAAAGGTGCTACCTGTCTTATCTTTCCTGTTGATATCACATGTTCAATATTATTCAAGTTCGTGATTTATAAATAGCATTTTTTATACAAGTTTAGTTTTGATATATTTCATTGAAACTCGAGCTTTATTTTACTCTAAAGTTATTTTGATAGGTAATGTAGGATGACGCTTTCGGGCAATGATGTGTTTCGTTCATTATAAAAATCTCAACGTTTCGCTTCTCTTAATGGAAGCGTCATCTGGAGAATGAGCGTTTACCGGCTTTAGTTCGCTCTTGTATAGTATCGATGTCCGTTGCACCATTGTTGGGCCGATTTGAATATTTTTCGGAAGACGTTAGCCGTTGGGTTTTTCTGGAGCCAAAAAACCTTTCCAAATCCTGCTTAGGATAAAATCCATCCTCCCTATTAAAATTTTTAGGCCTTTTGGCTATTTCTATGGCCTCACGTATTAAGCGCGGATGATATTCTTGCGTCATGGCCAAGACCCGTGTTTGGTCTAACATTATTTTCAGCAGGGCAGGGAACCTCATACACACCCATAGACTGAAGGGGAGCATGGCTATCCTTCGGTGAGGGCAGGATGTTTTTGATTTTCTTCACCGTGCAGAAGCGAGTCACAATATTTCCTCTCCGCAGGATTTAGCAATTCTGTCAGTGACTCCGGAGATATAGGGAATTTTTGCGTACGCCAATGGTTTTATCTTGCGGTCGTCATTATTATTGTGTTGTTGTCTTTCTTTCATTGCTCTTTTTATGAAGGAAGTGCTGTATCCACCAATGGATAGCCATCCTCCCCTTCAGTCTATGGGTGTGTATGAGGTTCCCTGCCGCTGCGGCAGAAGCTATGTGGGGCAGAGTAAGCGAGCCATCTCTCAAAGGCTTAAAGAGCACAAAAGAGCAATGGAGCAACATAAATGAGACACATCGGCGGTTGCTGAACATTCCGCCTCAAGCACTGGGCATAAAATAATGTTCGACCAAACACGGGTCTTGGCCAACATGCAAGAATATCATCCGCGCTCAATACGTGAGGCCATAGAAATGGCCAAAAGGCCTAAATATTTTAATAGGGAGGATGGATATATCCTTAGCAGGGTTTGGAAAGGGTTCTTGGCTCCAGCAAAACCCAACGGCTAACGTCTTCAGAAAAATATTCAAATCGGCCTAACAATGGTGCAACGGACATCGATGCTATATAAGAGCGAATTAAAGCCGGTAAACGCTCATTCTCCAGATGACGCTTCCAGTAAGAGAAGCGAAACGTTAAGATTTTCATAATGAACAAAACGTATCATTGCCCGAAAGCATCATCTTACATAGATAAGAAAAGCTGCGAATGCCTTCAAACAAAAATTGAAAGGTAATGGATGAAATAATCCTTTAAAAAATATTTCCTTCTGCGTGAAGTCTTTTATAAGTCTGCCGTAATAGTATTACATACTATCATCCAACAATTTGCTTAAACTTTTGATATTCTCTCCGGTAAAAGTAATTTAAATCAATTCTCGTAGCATTTGGCGAATATAGAGGGAAATAAAGTTATATTTAATACAATACCTTATGGTTGGCGTAATGCTGCCGAAATTGCAATGCTCAGGCAATTTATGAGCATGGTTTTTATTGAATTATCACAGTGGGCAAATTATATAACTTTGACGGAATAGATATATCTATCGAGAGGATATATCACTTCATGCCGCATCCACATAATTTACCTGCACAACTAGAGGAGGCAACCTATAGAATGATAATTAACTATAACCAGAATAAAGCCTTCCCATCACCCACTTGTGCAATTACAGTGATAGGTTTGAAGATTATCTGAGGAACTGTTAACATTTTTTCCTTCTTAAAACTCGGTTCTCCTTGTTTTTCTCAATTGGATAATATATATCACGTAAATTAAAATGTTCTCCTTGACGATGTCGCGGGAAAGGGAAACAGGTGGACTAGAATTATTTATTTTTGTGCTCTCATGAAGAAAGGCTTGTCAAGGTAGGAAAGGAGCTCTGCCTCTAGATCCAAGTAGCAATGGCAGGTGTTCCAAAAACATTCCTTCAAATAAAAAAGCAAGGACTACAGTCATCATGTGAAATTGTTGTGGAATAAAGATAAATGCGGACATACATCATCGCGGACCAAACGGAAATTAACTCGCCGGGCAACTGCGAGAGGGATTTACAACTTGCCTCCTCTACGAAACCACCCCGCCTCTCAGGCTCTTATTACGGAATCATAACTAACTTATTGCTTCAGATCACCCGTTAGCCCGGGTAAAAACAATCAATCACCTTCATTAGGGAAGATTTATTTAATTCCTTTGGAGTTGCTTTTCTAATTTCCTATTACTACCGACATCAACTTGAATGGACACCAACCGAAAAGGGCAAATCCTAATATGGCTGGGATAAATGACTGGGAAACAACTTTCATTTCAGTAAATTATCTTGTTCTTCGAGTTTCCTAACGATAGAGCATCAGATTTGGTTTAAAAGAATACATTCATTAAATACAATCACTTCTAATTTGAAATTTTCAATCCAAAGCTGAGTGACAAAAAATAGCCTAAACTAATATGCCTATCTTACTTCAATCACTCCAATTTATAAATACTCAAGACTACTCCCTCATTATTTTCTCTTAATGTTTAGCACTCTGGTTACAATATTTACTCAATTTCCCCTTTATTTTATAATATATTTAACTGTTAATCTTGGCGAAAAAGTTTAACAAAGCCTGTGTAAATTATTATATGATAGGTAATAGATTGATGTATTAGGTATTGAATTCAATAAAGAGCACGCCAGGCTGTCTTAAAGTTCTTGTTCTTCATATCTCCTTCTCGGTCAGCTAGTTATCATTTTTTGGTCATTGATAAACTTAAATCATTGACCTGAAACTACACGAAGTAAGAGAACTTTTACGGGATGGAAATAAAATAATTTCCTTTGAAGGTTTAAGGGATGCCTTCTCTTTCGACCGAGACGCAACCACTCGAAAGATTTAGGCACTCAATTTCACGGTAGGTTTACTTTTCTTGCGAGGAAAAAAGAGCTGACATGACACGATTTTAATTTGAAAGCGCTAAAAATCGATGAAGTGAACCCCGCTCTGGGCGACCACCCACGAAAAGGCACGAATGGTATAGATTTTTACTGACAAAATTGAAAAAAGCCGAAAACGCGGAGCGTGGAGGTGAGCACAAAGTTGTGTGTGTCTGGGAGTGTGGAGGAGTGGTCATGAAAGGATGGGCCTGAAAAAAAGCCCTCTGAGAATTTGAAGCATGTAATTTGATTTTCCCCTTCAAAAACGCCATGTCATAAATATCCAACCAGAGGAATCCGAACACTCGAGATTGTGAATCGTATTTTCGTTATTGGCCAAGGATAACAGAAACGGGAAAAGCGGAGAAAACACTGAGGAGGATGTTAGGAAATTAATTCGCCACATGCTTGCTTAAACGCTCTTTGTTTTCGAGATTAAATGCCCGACTGGTATCTATGCAGTTGCGCAATTCTAAATCTAGATATTTCCAGCAGGAACTTATCTTTATTTCGCGTGTCACAGCTGCGTGCTAATCAACTATCAAGGAACTACAGTTTTGCCTCGGGGAAGGAAATTTTTGATGCGGCGGTAGGAGATACGAGTTTCACAAAGGATTAAGAAACCTTATCATGATGGCTTCCCAGATAAATAAATATTTCTGGCAATATGAGTGCGAGTGTTGTACAAACGAGGACCAACTAGAGACTAGAGACCAACTTTATTACAGCTCTCGCGAAAGCTTATGGCGTTCGGACTAGTTTGTGTTGTCCGCGTCATGCAAATACCATTTTTTAAATGAACTCATTCTTGGCACAAATGCCATGTCTTCCCTTTCCCCTACGTCCCTTTTCCCTACCTCTTCCACCAAAATTTACCTCTCCACGACGTCATCTTCTACACATCCGAACGCCATAAGCTTTCGCGAGAGCTGTACCTATAGGATTTTCCAATTTCTGCGCTCGGTAGCCATAGCTCTCTTCAAAGTGTTGCTCGTTCAATATTTTGGGAGAAAAATACTACAAGAATCCGGATCAGTCATAAATGCTTCATTTTAGGTGCGATAGAATTTAAGGAGAAGAGAAAAATAACTTCGCTAAAGTATACAAGTGGAATTTAGGGAAAGTCTTACACATGAATGAAAGCAGTGATTCAATTTTGAAGCAACGCAATAGAGAAAATATAGGTAAAATTAATAGCTATAGATTCCAAAGTATTGAGAATATGCAAGCTAAGTAATAAATATATTAGCTTTGATTAATGAGTACAGGATATTCCCTTGTCTCAACTTTTTTTATTTTTAGCTTAATTGCGTGCTCACAAACGAGTATACCAAAATGAGGGCTTTGGTGAAATGCCATTCTTGTATTTGAGTTTTTAAAAACTAACTCCTGGTGAATAATTATCGCATCCTGAGGGATTTATACTTTTGCAAAAAATACCCTCAATATTACTAAATATTTTTATTTCTCAATTTATCATAATGATTCTTAAAGAACATTAGCATGCATATTTTTCTTTTTTATATATGTATTATTCCTTGCCAGTTTTTTTATTACTGTCAGTAATTTTTTGTGAGACTTTCATGAGTGAGTAACTATTAAAATGGTTTCCGCTGGCGTGAAATTCAGGGTTTGCGTTATACGGCATCCCATTCTTAGATACGAGTACATCGTCCTGCGATGCGTTCGTGTAATTCTCAACGCTTGAGGTGCCCTCCTCCGCATTAATGAAATAGCGTGTTTTAAATAGCTTGTCTACACTCCTACCCGAAAGATCTTGGAATCGTAAAAATACTTCCTACTCGTGACAGCGCTCTTAATTGTTCCGGACGCAGAAGACGTATCCTTCCGTTTTTCAAGCCATCCATCTTCCGTTTTTAAAAGTATTTAAGCCCGTGTTCCTTCCTCTCCCACCGCTTCTTTATCTCCCTACATTAATTTTCCCATTCTTCCCGTGAACCTAATCTATTCCCTCGCCTCCTACCCCCACGTAACTTCTTCCCCTTCCTCTCTCTCTCCCCGGATCCCCACTCATCCTCGCACATCCTCACGCAGACCTCGCAACAATTCGGATTCCAGCGCACGCACGTAGAGACAACCCCCTCCACCCACCCTTCCTCCCCCTCCCCTACACCTCTCTCCTCTCACTCTTTCCCCCCTTGTTGGTTGCTGGTTATTTGGTTTGGCGGGAAACAATTGAGTTAATCGTCATAACGGGTGGGTGCGAGGCTTGATAGGGTAAGGATATTTGGTTGAAGAGTGGAGAGGAATCCGTCATCAGCATTACCCTACATAACAAAACGTGCCAAGGGGTAAATTATTTCACATCCTAATTCAATAAGGAGAGCTGGTGGTTTCCTGCGTGACTTCATGGAACTTACTATTCAATTTGAATAAAAAGGTTTCCACATTCAATTTTAATTTTCACGACCATGGTTTCGACGGTTAACGTCGTCATCAGGTACAAAATAAAAATTTGCTCACACTTATATACATAGTTGAGAGTGGAGGGGGAAGGTAAAATGGGCTGTGCAAGTAGGGAGGGGAAAGAAGGGGGAGAGTTGGGTGAGTAGGGTTGGGGTCTGACCCATGACCAAGGTCCCTATAAAATGCCCATGACTCAAAACCCCCAACCTCTCACACTCATCTCTCCCCTCCCTCCCGTTCCTTCCTACCCCACCTCACCTGCACAGTACATTTCCCCTCCCCCCCTCCACTATCAACTAGGTATGTACTTATACAAATGGTGCAAATTTTTATTTCGTACCTGATGACGGCGTTAACCGTCGAAGCCGTGATCGTGAAAATTCAAATTTAGTGCGAAAAAAAAACAAAGTATAGCCTTTTTATTCATAACCAATAGAGAGAGCACTGAAATTGAAGTGCTCTCCACATGGCTCTGATATAGGGATCGAGGTTCGTATGAACAATCTCTGGCACTGCTGGTATTTGATCCCAATGGCCCTCATAGGTTGGGAGCCAGCACTGTAGCCAACGCAACAACCAACTAGTGGTGGACTAAAGTGTTGTCATAGTGAAACGGCTGCAGCCGCAACTGTTTCGGTCAGGCAACTATTTCAAGTAACTGTTGCAAACATGAGATTAGTTTCGCGATCGTGCCGCAGCCGCGTCTTTACGCTCTGTGCTGCGCAGTGGCAACTGAAAGCTGAAGCTGACTGTTTCGTCTTCTATTCCTTTCCAGTTGCACTGCACGTGTGGCTGCATTGCGGTTATAAGCTACAAATTTGTTGGATTTGAATCTGTTGCAGGTGTTTGCAGGTTTATTCAGCCAACTCACGTCCACCCGTCGTTGCAGATAGAAGTAGAACTGTGATATACATATCTTTCATGAATCCAAATGAAATTGTTACTTAATTTAAGTGAAAGATTTCTTATTACATTGAATACAGAACTACCAGCCATGTTGCAACAGCGCCAATCGATCGCCCGCTGTTTGATGTGCCTCTAGATGTTGTCCGCACCTGGGTGTTTCGCGGAGCTGTTTCGTTTTGAAACAGTTTCCGTTGTAAAATAGCTGTAATGAAACTGTTGTGTTCTTTAAGTGCCACCACGACAACCAACTCCATTCTCTCTCATGCTGAGCCCCACCGCCGCCGAAGTACGGAACTTTAAAAGATCGGATACTTGTCGCGGCGACAGCTGCAGCATCACTGCATGCCGTGTTCACCGTTCAAGTGAACACGGTGTGTCCTGAAACATTTCGTTGGAGAGATCTTAAGGGGGAGGGGAGGAGGTGAGGAGAGGGAGGTAGGGGTGACGAAGGGTGGTACGCCAGTGATGGCACCTGAACTGTGGGCGGGAATCCACCGCATCATCTCCCTTCCGATGTCTGAGTAAATGTGGGGTGAAGTATAAATATATTTGGGCTAATAGATGATGAATTTTAAAAAAGTTATGCTAGTATTTTTTCGAAGATAAGCTTCATGTTTGGAATCACCTGCACCTTTTGTCCTAGAATTACCGGTGAAGTCGTTTTACCATCTCTTTGAAAGGATTGTATGTTATTCATAATGAATAAAAACACTTGGTAATCTTCCACAGATTAATTTCTTTGCAACGACGCGTTTCACCACACTGTGGAATAAGATTATGCCACAGTGGAATAAGATTATGCCACAGTGTGGTGAAACGCGTCGTGCCAAAGAAATACATCTGTGGAAGATTACCAAGTGTTTTTATTCATTATGAATATCGAGAACTTCCACCATATCCAGCCTGAAACAGTTATATTTGATAGTACATATGTTCCTTTTTGCAACCCTAGGAGTTACCTAAGGGCTGCAAAAAAGAATAATTTCGGAAAAATTATCAACATGCTCTCTATATGTCCTAGAAAAATCACAGGCGTCATTATTTCATTTCACGAAACTTTATAAAAGTGTGAATTAAATATGTATATTAAAAATAAGTAGCGTTGTGAAGCTAAGTAAGTTTGGCGTAGCTAGGAAACGACCTTGGTTGGGGGCTTTAGTTGGAGGAAACAAAACACATATGCATCCTATTTAGCACGAGCCTGAGAAACTCATGTGCCTGCCAAATAAAGAATTGCATTGTAACAGAAAACACTTTGTAAATATTTCCACACCAATTTTTTTTTTTATTCAACCGACCTAGGTTTCACCAAACATTGCCATTATCAAGGCCGACTTGCCGACCTTGATAATGGCAATGTTTGCCGAAACCTAGGTCGGTTGAATAAAAAAAAAATTGGTGTGGAAATATTTACAAAGTGTTTTCTGTTACAATGCAATCTGTGACAATTTTCCACAAACTTTCGCCTGATACTTTAAAAGCAAATAAAGAAGCATGAACATAACCATACAATCTTTATCGTAATCACAGATCTGAATCGCCTTATTGCTTGCTTTTATATCTTTATACATCTCACTGGATGTGCTGGAAATTTGATGGAAGATGTGGCGCATTGCACATATCAGTGGAGTGATATATGAGGAGAAGGAGATGCTCTTTCTGGAGACGGGTATATTCAGATGCTATTCTTCATCCATCATAGTACGCCTTGCGTAATTTATTTACAAACAAAATTTCTTCTAAATTCAGATTACATGTGACATTGAGCCGTCAGTCACGAATTCTTACGATATTATGCAAATGTCGGTTTAAAGAAGTTCATCGAATATTTTAAAAAATTTGTTTCATTCTACCAACTAAATGTTTTGGATTTTTATCGTACAAAACGTATTGCTATAATTTTTGTGATTGGAAGTCCATCGATGAATTTAGGATAAATTGGTTAAACCGCCTAGACCAAATTCGAGTTGCTAGTAGAAATTGATGGGATAGGAAATAATTTTGAATATTTCTTTTAAGGATCTGCAACTGATGCTGCAGCGTTATCTATTAACTCTTTTAGTTCAAAATGATGTGATGAGGCTTTCTCTAGTGTTACTTTTTCCACTTCGCCTTCTGACACTCCCTTCGTGTATGCTGCATCTCATTGCTCTCTTGGTTATGATGAGGGCCCTAAGGTCTGACTCCAAAGTTCCTTCCCTTAAAAATAAAGCTGTTTCATTAAATTGGTTTCAAATTCTCGCAAACAGATTTGAAAAAAATGCATTATAATTGACTAAGGACGCGTTAATGTGATAAATGTGGCGCTCACATTTTTACTTGACTTTGTGCCCCAACTCTCCTCATGATTTCACTCTGTTTGAGACTTCCCCTCGGCAGAATCACTATTTCTCATCGTCTGTTTCTCTTTCCAGTGCGCCTCTCGCCAACAATCCCGCTGTCGATTCGCCCACCGAACATTCGCCCCGGCCAGTTCGCCTTTTCAGATCATGGTTAAAGCGCGGTTGACTCGCGTAGCGGATATGATGAGGGTAGGATGGGCAAGAGATGCCTTCACTCCTCTCTCCTTAATGGCCTGCAATTTTACGTTTATTAATAATCGCTCCATCCAGAAGGGGGAAGGAATTTTCCTGATGATGACTGGTCTGATTGATCTTGATGATTCTTGGGCTACCGTATCCATACTAGGCCCCGCAATGCTTACACAATGACTCATAATCTTGAATTTTAGGCAATTGATTTGATCAATGTAAAGAGAATTCAGAATGTGGAAATAGGCAGTTATGTTACAAGTGCCAGTTGGTTGGTATATTTGACAAAGTATTGAAATACTAACTTTTTTTGGTCCAGGAAAAGTATTATTTTCAGAAGAAAATAACTATCCGAAATGCCTATATCTTAGGTATTTCTGGCTCATTGTAGATCACTAACTAAAAGAATATACGAAAATTACAAATGGAGAGGGCATTTATATGTACGCTAGCATAGTTTATGAAATGCGAGAATATAATAATAACAAGAAAAAAATTTCAAGAGCTCGTTTGTATCACATATTACTGCTTTTTCTAAAGCATGGAAAGAATGAAACTTTTTACAAATTTTCTTCACAAAATGGTATTGAGAAGACTTTTGATCATATTAGTAGTTATCAAGAGTAATATAACATTTTTTTAAATGATATTGCAAAAAAATAAAACTTCGCATGCTGTGTGTAGAGCTTATCTGCTGAAACATCTCATGCTATTCGTTGCTTAATCTGCTCTCTATTTCAGCCGTCACGTTTTGGATTCAGACCATCCTGTATATTGAAAAATTAACACTTTTTAGGGAGAGATTTCTTCAATCCAAAGCCATTGATTAAAGCTAAGGCTCAATTATAGAATTGCAATGAGTAAATATTGGTACCAAATATTTGTTTTTAGATAATGTATGACTGCTGTAATGCGTTTCGTTGATGTCCCAAGGCATTATAACTGACTGACCAAGAAAAATTAAGGCAATCGATTAGTGGAGAGACTTTCTCTTAGCTGGTACATTTGTAGCAAATCTTAAACAATATTAAATTGTTTAACAAACCCACATTACAACATAAGAACCATCAGTGCGTTAAATGACTAAACTAAAGTTAAAGCAGCTTCTGTTGAAAGGGTAAGACTTAATTCACTCCACTTCATACGATTTATGGACTAATTTTTCCCCTTTTCTATGCTTCTTGGTTCAAACAAAGATGTATGATTTCAGGCTTACCTGGCGAATGATGTTGATGAGTTCTTCTCGGGTTTCCCACCGGGTTAGGCTCTCCATGATCGCCGACGTTTCGGTAGGAAATTTTCCTGCCATTATCAAGGCTCTGGAATTCCAATGCTTTGATAACGGCAGAAAAGTCTTCTGCCGAAACGTCGGCTATCATGGAGAGCCTAACCTGGTGGGGGCCCATGAAGAACTCATCAGAATCTAACAAAGATGTTAGAGGAATCGAAAATGAAACCTAAGGCTATGAAGAAGGGTTGTTCAGGATGGGTTTTGGGACGGACTAACGCTGTACATTGTGCCCCAAAATCAAACGAAAGGGAAAGAGAATATTCGTCAACTGCATCTTATTGTTTGAGGACTTTCCGTGAACAATTATTGAAGATAAAAATCTTCTGAGCGTGTTATCCTCGGCATTTTCTCTTTCAAATTAATTGAAGTTGCCTAAATCTGGCCTTGTTAAAGGGATTTTTTAAGGCAGTCAATAGAAAATAAAACTCCTATCTAATATCCTAATATATGTACACAAGCATCAACAACTAGATAAGATCAACAGTAAGTTTGTACTATAATCTATGCCATAGATAAAAGTGGTCCTCTGTCATTATTTCCAAAGGAGAAGATATAACGTATTAAAACAAGCATTTTAAAGGAGGAAAGGCAAAAAAGGGAAAGAAAGGATGCGGCCGCTGGCTTCAGAGCCGCCTTTTTTTGGGATGGAAATTTTAGACCAAGCGTTGGACCAGATCCCTGGAGCTTCGTAGTCTGGGCGGAATCGTGGCTGATTAAATAAATGCTAATAATGGAAATTTATGAGACGGTGGAATTCGAAATTAAAAACAATTTGGCGCCGAGTCTTTGAGCACTGTGGTGTTATTCTATACAATATTCTCAATTTCGTAATGATTACAAGTCATTACCAATAGTAATTGGATGGCATGTTTGAGATAGCGGGACGAAAATGATGACGCTAAGGATGATTGCCCATTTGAAATTCTGGAGGACGTCGATGATTATATAGCACTTAGGCTTTAGCATTATTGGTGAGGTCTTAAATTTAATTCTAAAGAATTTTAAATCCTTTTGCAGCAGCGTGGTGGTCGAATATATGCGAATGGATATTTTCATCCACTGGCTACAGGGTTTGACTTACCACCACGCTGCCTGCGTTTATGTTCACGTCAGAGAAAAATTGACTTTGGCTCAAATTAATGAAAGAATTCATCTCAGGCTGTGCAACACAGGGACCCGGAGCAGAGTTGGAGCGGAACGAATTTCATTGTTGATCCAGAGGAATTTCGGAGCGGAGAAATTTTCTGTATATTTGCTCCACTCCGGGAGTTACGTCACCGAAGTAACACTTGATAACATAGTTCCACTGCTACCCCCCTAAGTCCGCCCCTGACCAGGGAAGAGTTCATGCTGTTCCTAAATGGTGCCGCTCGTAGTGCTTAGTAGAAACATTCCAAAATATGTTGCTTTGCATCAGCAATTTGCTAGTTACGTTTGCGTTTCAGAATAAATTACTATTATTGGCCCCTTAGGCAAATACACTATGACTTGCACCAGTGTAAGAGATGGATAAAGTTTGCTGCGGTACTTCTGTTGGTAAATGTTGAAATGCATCTCTTATTCGTCGTTTTAACGCTAGAACTTCCGGAGTTCCTCCAAACCCTTCCAACCGCAATGGGGTTATTTTGACCCCTGTTCATGTTTAGTCAGAAACTATTGGCCGTTATTCTGAAAGTAAAGTTGGCGTTGTCAATAATTAAAATGAATAGTTAATCTGTCATAGTCATTTTTTCTATTTATTCATATTCCAATTATTGTTATCTTTAAACACAATTACATGCCATTAGAAACAATTTAAACGCATACAGGCAGTTCTGACATGGTTTTCTAAATTTGTCAAGGCACTATAGTGCAGAATATGCTGTTACAATTTTGGTATTCACTAATAAAACAATTAATAATACTCTTCAAACAATAAAAATATAATTGCAAACAATACTACAAAATATGTCAACATGCAGTTCAAGCATGTTTTTTTTTATTTTGGCACAACATATTCCTTAAATAAATTTTTTTGCATTTTCTGTATTTTTCTGATGTTTTGTTTCTTCTTCAACTTACAATCTAGCGTATTTTACGGTCACTACGTTGCCTCTCCCCTTCTCACTCTTCTTCGTCTTCTCCATCATTTCACTCTGGTGAGTCAATGACAATGTGTTTGTCGCGTTACTCCTCCTCTAACACCCTGATAAGTTATCTAAGTCGTGTACTTTTGCCTGTCACTTTCTTGTACAGCAAATGTGAATTTATCGCGGCCAATTACAAGCTGTTTTAAAAGTTGTGGACCGGCCATATTTGCGTGGGAGTTTTGGCTGTGAATGGCCGCGCCCTTTGATCAATTACATCTTCTCCGATTTTTGTCTTCCTAAAATAGTCGATACTCTCGGGCACTTTCTTTCCGGAGTTTTCACAACAGATGGATGCAGAGTACTCAATACATAGAGATTTTTCTTTTGTTTTTTTTTCGGTTTGAAAGCCTGTTAAGCGGTGAGAGTTGCGTATCCGGCTCGATAAACTTTTAATGTTTGCAAGGATTCTATTGCCATTATCTAAGCCGCCGATATCTAGTGCCTCCCTCGATTCATTGTGCCAATCAGGCTCGTGGATTGTTTCTATTCGCTTCTTAGCCAACTCCAAGGACGTAAAAAAGCTATCCGAGGTTACATTTCATCCCAGTCCATAATACGGCTCCATCTCAAAACTACATGTTCCCCAAGGGCAACTCCTGGCTGACACTTTGTATCATTCCGTAGGCAAGGATAGCCATTCATATAGTACCGTATTTCCACGTCAGCTGCTAACCAGAATTTCTGCCCAAACTTGTCTGGCTTTTTAAGCATATACCTACTGCTTAAATGGGCTCCTGGCCTTGGAGGAGGAACGTTGTGCATCTATGGTAATATTTTCTCCCGGAACGTAGAAATTTCTGCAATTCTAACTATCCAAATAGTATGCTTGAACTGAATGTTGAAATATTTTGTCATTGTGTTTGCAATTATATTTTTAATTGTTTGAAGAGTATCATTAATTGTTTTATTAGTGAATAACAAAATTGTAACAGCATAGTCAGCACTATAATGCCTTGACAAATTTAGAAAATCATGTCAGAACTTCCTATATGCGTTTAAATTGTTTCCAATTGCATTTTATTGTGTTTAAAGATAACAATAATTAGTCAATGAATAAATAAAAAAAATTACTATGAATCTATTCCAAACGAGGGAGAACTGGTCAGTTTGGAGTTTTTGTGATGCCTATTTATCGTCAAAGCAAAACAAATTCATAATCTCGCGGAATCGTTTTCCACTCAACGTTGATGTCACACATTGAAAGCCCCAGTTTTTTTTACCCCAAAGGATTTAGATCACATTTCCTTGCACCGGTTGCACTCGTGTGTATAGCATGGCGATGAAAGCTTCAAGCTCCATAGTGAACGAAAACCGGCTATCGGTTCCCAAGACCCGACGGGCCTCCGCAGTAGTGAATTTTCTTCTGCTATCCAAAATATACTCTGGAAATTTGCACTGACGACAATAATTACATCCTATTCGGTGCAATACCTGAGCATACTACACAGGACCTACCTTGTAGGTGTATGGCGCTGGACTAAAGGCGGTGCTGAGAGCACTGTTCTCTAACTAGAGGGCTTCCAAAATAGAACAACCTAAATAAGTGAGAAACTGCGTTTTGATATTTTGTAAAAGACGAGTGAGTGGAAAGGAGATAATACTCGACAATGTGCAACTAGCGCGGCAGTAGAGCGAAGCTGGTGCCCGTCTGAGTGACGATTCTTATCTCACTCGGCCAAATCTATTAGGGAAGAAAAAAGGAAGGAAAGAAAAAGCACAGCATGGCATAATACAATAATAAGACCTAAACTCTTGTTGGTAAATTATATAAAAAGAAACAGCAACTGAGGGGTCAGTTTGACCCCTTAACGGTCAGAGGGGATATGGGGCTGTACCTCAGAAAATATTTAATATTTTTTTTCTTTTTTTTAATATAACATTTACATTTAATACATATTAATGCCATTTACACAAACATTTAGGCCCCGCTAAGTCTCAAGGACTTGTCAGCGGGTTCCACGACATCATGAAAAATATGGCTACGACACCTTTACCTAATATATACATACATTATTCCCTATTTACATAATAGAATGTATATATTTACACATGAATACTCAATTTAATTCAATTAAAACACATAGACACACAAACACATATTTATATATCTATTCAAATATCCAGTCTATTTATGAAGCTTTTAGTAAACAATATAATTCACGATTACACGGTTTCTTTTACCCATAATTTTGATCTTCTAGCATCCATTTTTTAATTTTAACGAAAACTTCATTTCTTGTAGTTAATGTACTTATACTTACTTCTTTAATAGTAATAATAATTTATTCTTTCATATAGCTTTTGATTAGTCTTAAAAATAATGTGTCATATACATATGATGGCCCTATGTGAAAAAAACTCTTTAAGTGTAGATGCACAGATACATAGCCGCTGGGGTAAAAATGGCCCCTCTGGGTTTTAGTGTTAAATTTTTCTCAGAGAATTCCCATATTTTCACGCTCATTGGTTCCATTTCTATGACACAGAATTAACATTTGCCTATTCTCATTCTCTCTAGAATGAAAATCCTCGGATATTCGATGCTTACTATATTCACCTGTGTTTTCGTAAACATCCTCCATTGTATTCGTGGTCATCCTGATAGTTCTTGTTACCCATCACATATTTTGGCGGGCAGTGACTTGAAGAGGTCGCCATCCCCAGAAACATCTCCTCGGAAGCAATTCTTCATTAGGCAGAACGAAGTTTCAGGTCGATATGACTTCGCTTCGCACGAACGCATGGATAGTCTTTGGATATTTTTGGTGCCGGGAACATTTTTGAAACTCTGTGAATCCTCTCACGCCAAAAAGTTATTCGGCCCAGTCAAGGGGCCGGTTCCATCCGGCTGTCGGTTTGTCGGTTGTTTGCAGCGGCGACGGACAAAAGAGGTCATTTGTGCCACGTTTATCTGGATCGGTAGGTCGGCTGGAAAGGGAAGGATTGGTTGGTTTAATAAAGAACGTGATATGAAGAGAATCCAGGCGTATTTTAATGAAAACTCCCCAGACGTCACAGTTTAGTGAACTCCACATGCCGCCCTGTAAATGTCGGGAATCCGCAACAAAAGAAATCGCCACCAACGCCTGGACTCGAGCCCGGACCCCAGGGATGTGAGTCCAATACACACACTATAGCCATCTCACCAACTCGATTCTCTGAATCCTTCGCTGTATGTCTTCATTCCGTCCCATGTCCTGCCGGAGAGCGGGTGTCCTTAAGGTAGATTTAGCGAGATATTTCCCTAGCCATAATGGAGATCATATTCCAATTTTATATTTTAATTTCGTCGTCTGTAATAAGTGTGAAGTAAATATTGTAATACTAATTGTGCAAAAATATAGTTATATATGACCGAAATTTTCAATAACTAAATAAATATATCTACATAAGTTTACGTTTCAGGCGTCACTTGGCGGAATGTATCCATTATGAAGATAGGAAATGAAGGTACTGCAATTCTACATATCTACATCTACATATACATATTACCCCGCAAGCCGCCTCAATAGGCGTGTGGCGGGGGGTGTTAGGACACCAGCCGCTTAAAGATAAAAAGGAAACGCTCTAATGAAATTACGCCTAGCATTTATTGAAGTCCCTTATTGTTCGGGGGAAAAACGAATTCCCATACCTATCCGTTCGGCAAAATATCTCTCTTAATTTATCGTTTCTATCGGACCTGGAAATATAGTGGGGTTCTAATATGATGTTCTCCGTGTCGCTCTGTAAGATATCTATTCTCAATTGTTCAAGCAATCTAAGCCTAGCGCGCAGCCTCCGAGTCTCTAGCGGTTCCCAGCCTAATTCGTTTAACATCTGTGTAACGCTGTCAGTACGCCCGTAGCTGTTTTTGACGAATCGCGCAGCTTTCCTTTGTATTTTATTAAGTTCCCGGACTAAGTCTTTCTGCACCGGATCCCATATGCTCGCTGCATATTCAAGGTGTGGCCGGACGAGTGCGAAATAGCTCCTCTCTTTTACTTTTTCATCCGAAAATCTTCCCACAATACGCTTGACGAATCCTAGCTTCTTCAGAGCTCTGCCACAAATATTTCTTATATGTGCTCCCCACGATAGGTCCGAAGTTATCGTAACTCCTAGATACTTCACTTCATCTGTCGCCTTTATGTTAACACCATCCACAGCATATACATGGGAATAGTTGGACGACTTCCGCAAGAAATGTACCGCCGTGCATTTGCTCAGATTAAGTTCGAGTCCCCACTCTTGGCTCCACACATGAACGTTGTTTAAATCCGATGATAGAGTTTCAAAGTCAGAGTGATCACTAATTTCACGATAGATGACAGCGTCGTCGGCGAATAGACGTATTTTACTGCTAATTCGAGAGCATAGATCATTTATGTATATAATGAACAAAAGGGGTCCGATCACGCTTCCTTGCGGGACACCTTATGTCACTTTAACGACATCAGAGCTAATTCCGTCAAGAACTACCTTTTGCTTACGATCACTCAGAAAGTCGCGTATCCAGTTTACTACTGTTTCGTTTAGGCCGCATGACTGTAATTTGTATAAAAGTTTGTTATGAGGTACCGTGTCGAAAGCTTTCTTAAAATCTAGAAATAATGCGTCAACTTGTCTTTTCGATTCGCCAGATTTGAGAACGTCATGAAGAAAGAGCGCGAGTTGTGTTTCACATGATCTACCTTTCCGGAAGCCGTGCTGACAGCCATGGAGGACGTTACGACTGTCCAGGAACGTCATGATATTGCTAACGACGATATGTTCGAGTATCTTGCCTATAATCGACGTTAATGAAATTGGTCGATAGTTCCCTGGGTCGTGTCTGTTTCCCTTTTTGAATATCGGTGTAACGTTTGCAATTTTCCAGTCTAATGGTATCTTTCCTTCAGGCAATGACTTCTTGAATATTATGTCTAAGAACGGTGCGATCTGTATTGTACGACCCGCGAACATACAGACTACACACACTTAGTTTTTTTACGAAATCTGAGTGTTAGAAGTTCCTAAATTTGTCAATATTCCCCCTCTGGAGTGCACAGCCGAAATCTATCCCATGTAGAACAGCTTATATTTTCAGGCGAATTGCTCGAAAAGTAGTTCGGCTAGGGGTTAATATTTTGACATAATTGGAAAGATGAGTTTTTACTCTTTAATTGAGGTAAAATTCATCAAATTCTTGTTCATTGTAAATATAATATGCCTTCATTCCGTCCCATGACCTGCCGGAGATCGGGTGAGCTTAACGAAGGCACGGACAACGTCAGTGGTTCCCAACCTTTTTTCAACTCGCCAACTCCATGGTAGTCCAGTTTCTTAGACTTCTCCCTACACTTCCGAGATTAAAAACCAGGCAATCGTGTTGGGAAGCCAGTACTATCACCACCACACCACGCCCCTTCGTCCGGGAGTCATCTGCCTGTAATGGTCGCGGGGGTGGATGGGAGTTATAGGGGAGGGGGGATCGTGAGGAGGAAGAAGGAGTTAAGTCATTTGGATGGGTGGAGACGAAGAGGTTCCTGAAGGTGGAAGAAAACTACCCGAGATTATACCCCGGGAGAGATTCACTGGGTGGTGAGGAAACTTGTCGGAGGATGAGGATGGAGGAGAAGGACGGCCGGGAATGGCTGCGGTGGCAGAGGCGTCGTCTTCCTAGGAGGAAGCCGCGGGGGATGACGGGATTGGGTGCGGGAGGTGGGGGAAGGGGTGACTTTTGATGACCGTGTCCCTCTTCCCTTCGTATTTTACTCCCTCTCCTTCCCCTCGCTCTCTCCCCGAGTCCTCTCCTTCGTCCTGCTCTACTCCCTCAAGCCGACGGACCGAAAGGGCGGAGATCGGGATTTGTACTCTATCTCACATCTTTATTCCTTCTCGTAAACCACCTACGAGAGCCACTATTGCTGTCCAGAGAGAGAGGAGGAGATGAAGTGAGCCGGGATGCCCCGAGACACCGCCCTGCCCTGTATAAGTATCCGCTTTCCTCTCCTCCTCATCCCCCCGTGTATTGTGTTTCGACCTGGAGATGGTTGCCAGGCCAAGGGGAATGTTTGGGTCGGAAGGTACGTTCGAGGAGGAGGGGATGGAGAGGGAAAGAATAAGGGGATGGAGAGAGAAGGAAGGAAAACTTTATTTTCATCTCAAATTTCGCTTCCAAGAATGCAGATAATACATTCCGCCCGCAAGATTGCCTCCGTGCGAGGGTGAGCGTGAGCCATTGCGCATTTTATTGCCGATTAAGTGAGCGGGGAAGTCCATTGGTAATAGTACCTCCGGTGACTTCCATGATTTTTTGAGTCGGCCCATAAAAAAAGTAAAATCCCCCTCTTCGGCCCACCTCCTCTTCCCATCGCCTCGAAATAATCACCCGTGACACACTTAAAACTCACGCCGCCCTTTTATGCCTTTTCTCCTTTCTATCCTCTTCTCTTCCTCCCTCCCTCTCAGTCTATCCCTTTCCTTCGACCCATCGTACACAAGTTGGGGGTCACTTTTATTCGTTTTTAAGCGGTTGGCTGTAAAATTTCCATCCTTTTTTTTTCGTGCGATCCGGAAAGGCCACACACAAATGCAATCCCTTTTCACGTTTGGGCCTTCGAAAGGGATTAACTTCGGCCGCATTTACATACTATCACGGAAGCTAAGAATCAATTAAGAGGTTTTTCGGCAGTTTTACGGTCGACCACTTAAGAGGGAGAATGGTCGTCGGGACAGCCGATCTGACCGACCGTGTGGCTTTGGCCACGATTGGGTTAATTTGTCGGACAATTTGGGATTAATGGAAGATCGAGATCTTAAAAATACAATTCTTCGGAAAGGAATGAAAAGCCGTTTGCTTTTTATTGCCATTTCCTTGATGGAGATAGGTGCTGTTAAGCTATTGTGTTTGCCTAGTCCTGTTCATTTTCTCCCTTGATAAAAGTCGTAAATTACATTCAAGTCGCTTAACACGGCAACAGCTTCTTTCTGGGCCACCCTCTGATTTTATTTTCTTCGCACCATAAAGATGAAAAGAGCGACGATTTTAGGTTTTGATTGTGATTCGGGAACACACTTCAAGTAAAATTATTACAGTCGTAATTCATTCCGATATCGGCCTTCCCTTTTTAACGTTCCTAAATATATGATGCAAGCTTAAGTTTTATGCCGCTATAGTCTCTTTGGTGTTATTTTATGAGACTGTACTACAGAGCGGAAGTTATCAAGGTAATAGCTTGGGCTCGCACACTATAAAAATGTTTTTTTTTTTCAATGAACATGTCCATGGTGGATTTAAGTCGAGAGGGAGAGAGAGAATAACCGGGAGAAAGGGACATTCAACAAAACATTTTCGCATGCACCGAAAGTGAGACATTATAAGGGACCTTAATATTAACTTTGCTGCTGTGTTGTTCGCCACTATATAACACACCATAATTTTTATTTAAGTCGACCAGTCACGAGATCGAAGTTGCTTCCAGAAGGCTGTAATTTACTTGCACGAATTGACTCGCAGCAGAGGCATGAGTTGGCTTGAGCTCCTTCCTAAGGGCCTTTCCTTTATTTCAATGAACGTAATGTTTTGGAACATTCTATTTTTGTGTCTCCCGTTTTTTCTTGACGATTCTTTTTCAGCCTTCCATGTCTTTTTTCGGCAATGTTCGATGTCCAACTAGCTCTACTCCAGTTTATATAAATGACCAATGACTAAAATATTTGGATCTCAAAGGAATCATTTCGAACGTAAGATTTCTTGTTTGTTTACTTGTTCGAAATTGTTTAGCTTTTGGGTGAAGTCAATTGCGTTTTCTTTTATGTTAAGTTCCCTTTATTGGGCAGTCACTGTGTACTATTGCATTCTAATATCTTGTTTTAATAACCACATGTGTGGTAAACGGCATCAGAAAGGGAAAATCGAATGCCTAAAAATATCTTAGATTATGTGACAGAATAATAATTTGTCCCTCGAAATTACCGTATTTTTTCTGCTCATGAAATTAAAGTAAATTCTGCTCTGCATCTATTGTTCTCAGTGGCACAAATTCATTTGGAACTTATTTAGTTAGTTATTACCCTACACTCAAGTGCTATATATATTAATTTCAAGATTGACTCCACTGGTAAACAGACACTCGTTGTGTAACATTGTATCCCGAGAGTGAGAATAAGCTCGGTAGTGGCTTAATTTTGGGTTGATTGCCCGAGGGTGACAAAAAATTATGACGGGGAACGAGATATAAAAAGAGGACTGCTCTCTCCAGGCCGTGGAATTGATATCGAAGCTCGAATGCGATGGATGTGAGGAAGAGGAGGGACCACTGAGAAATTCGAATGAAGAATTTTCCTCGCGAGGATGAGAGTCAAGAAAACACTCACTCTTCACGGAAACAGAGACAAGTGTTTCCATGGGGAGAGAGGAAGGGATAGTTCGAAGGAAGGGGATTGGGAGGCCGTTACCACACATCGTTGAGAACAAAAGAAAGTAATTAGGCGCGACGGAAGGAACGAGGGAGAGGTTGAGAGGGAAGGAGGGGGGAGTGGGATGACAAGTGGATGGAATGAAATAAATAACTGTTGGTGAGTTAAAGAGGTGAGTGAGGAAATAAAAGAAAGAAAGCAACGGATGAACTCTTTTCTGTCTCACTCACTCCCTTCACTAATATACTTGTTGCGGTGTGGAAGGAGAGAGCGGAGGGAGGGAGAGACGCGAGGAGGGGCAATCTGAAAGATCAATCCTCGGCTTCGGAGATTGATCGCTAGCTGTCGCACGGAGGTGGGGCGGGTAAGGGAGGGGGAGGGGTGTAGGATGGGGGAGGGACAGCGGTGGGGGGGGGGGAAGGGAAGCGGTTTAAGGGGATTTCGGGGAGAATGTCAGGGGGGATCTCTTCCTGTGGGAGGAAGTTGACCGTTGCTAAAGAGGGGGAAGGGATTAAAGTGTGAGGGGGAGCGGAAGAAAGGGGAAGAAGAAACGGAGGGTTGAATGGAGAGGAAAGGAAGGGAGTAAGGGAAGAAGGACGCTGGGAAGGGAAAAAGAAGGGAGAGAACCCGATTGTTATCGGCGTCGCCGTGATAAGGCGCGTGTTTTTTTGTTGACGGAACAACGCCTTGGTTGCTTTGTCGTGTGTGTGGGATAGGATCCATAGATAAAACACAAGAAAGAGTAGAGAAGGCTAGGGGAAAGGCGATAAATTATATTTTATTTTCCCTTTGCAGTGGTGCTTGATGAAGGGAGGGGGGGGGGGTTCGGAGAATCCTTGAAAATGTTTTGGATCATAAAGGCATAATTATGTCTCCCGCTGCACAATTTAATGCCAACGTGCGAACGAAAAATGGAGAAGGGACTGGGTGGAGGGGGGAGGGGAGTTATAGAGCGGGGGGAGGGGGAATAAATAGGCGTGTGGGGAAGGGAGAGGGAGTGGGGGGGGGCGGCGGATTGGGGGTGGGTGTATGTAATAGCAGCGTCGGCGGTGTGAGATCGTTTCGTGGTGCACGCCTAGATGGTTTCCTTTTGTCCCTCGAGAAGCAGATAATATATTTCCCTAAATGGCCCATGCCGTGTACCGAAAATAACGATCTAAACACGTACTGGGCGGGGCTCGCAATTCGCTTGCGTGGCGCTTATCCACGCAGGCCAGGGATTGCGTTCCGTGAGAGAGAGGAGGATGGAGTGCGAAAGATTTCCTTCGAGTTTTTCGGCGGACGCGCGGAGGGCGAGGCGGAGGGCGAGCAAGGAGGAGGTGGCGGAGGAGAGGTGGAGGAGGAGGCGGCCGGATTATAAGGGGTGGAAGGAGTGGTAGGTGGAAGACAAATGAGGATTACTAATGCCTTCCTCTCTTTTCCCCCCTCCCCTTGCCACCGCACCAACACCCTCCCACGTGTTTTTTTTGCACATAATGCCCACGGGTCGTTAAGGCGCCGATGGGAGGGAGTGTAGGGGGGGTGGGGAGGAGAAATGAGGGGGGTGGAGTGGGGGATCATGAGCGACTCTCATTTCTTCCTCTTTTTCGGTTTCATTCCCGCCTCGTCTTCGCCTTCGAGTCCAACTCCTCCTCCTTCTTCTCCTTCACCTGCACTGCGCAGTTTAGAATGACGGCAATTAATTTTTCCCATTTAAAAATAATTAATTCCTTAAAGTTACTAGAACCGTCCAGGGGAGAGAGAGAGAGAGGAAGAGAAAGAGAGAGCGACAAAGCTCCAGGAACTAATTGGAATTAAGCAATTTGAAACACTGAATTAACATATGTTCATTGAGAGTCGGTACCGTTTTGGTCTGGTCTAAGGAGTGAGTCTAATTGCAATTTTACTGCCTTTGAAAATGAGACCTCCCGAGGGGTAATTTTTTCATCAATGAAATGATGACAGTTATTTTTAGCTTAAAAGATAAGATTTTATATTCAATCATCCATCGTTTTTATTCGCTAGTGAAATCCCAAGATGACCCACTGCCTGAGTCGCATTTATGCTACTTGTGACAGAAAATTAATCTGATAGTGCTGCTTGGTAATTAGAATACACATACATATTGACTTTTAATGATAGCAACCAAAATGGAAAATTTAAATTCATTGCTATTCAATTAAACTACTAAAAAAGCAATAAAGTAGTACTGATATGGGAAAGATATCCGATTTTCGCATCAATATCTTATAAATATAGTTTTACATTCAGGAAGCCTAGCCATAGAAGTGTAAACTTATACTACAATTTTAAAATGATGGATGCTCATCATATGCACAAATGATAGGCAGCCATTGTCAAAATACAATAAATCTATAGAAAATAATTAATTACTTTGATTTATAAATTATGGTTAAAGGAGTAGGTTGAACATTTGAATATCTCACTTTTTTGGCCTTAATGGGTCCAAGGAATTTACACCATTGATGATGTAAGACAAAGGTCAATCAACAATTTACATAGTATGAAAAGAGAGAGATTAAACAGTTATAGCTGAACGTGAGTTCTTTGGTTCCACAGAGAGTAGTCGTAGGTTAACAGGTAACGATGAAGAGACAAGTATTTCATCTATTCCATTTGAAGATTAATTGTATTCTGTGAACGTACTAACAAAGACTATTTAAATTTTATTGTTAAAGTACGCTTTTATGGTGTAGAAATATTATTAATAGTAATATTTTTACATTAAATATCTCAGGTTGCTGTATCAATAGCAGCCAGTAGTTGTTGACGAAATTTTTTCTCATATATATTTCGTCTACATCTATCCTTTGATGAGTAAGGATTCCTGTTCGAGTTAACTGGGAAGTCATTGTAACTCTTGTCTGTATTGGATTTAATTTTATCACCACGCAGGGCTTTTTTTAGCCACGGAAACATTTCCAATTTGTATGCTACTTTCAGATTTCAGCAAACCTTAGACAGCAAAAAGAATCGTTCGTGTCTCGGAACACACGATAGATGTTTAACTTCTCTGTTTGGGGGCTGTCCATAAATGACGTCCACACGATTGGGTGGGGGGGTCACCATCTTGTGACAATGTGTGACAGGGGGATGGTGGGAGCTATGCTTCATGTGACATCCACACTTCCACTGTATATTATTTTTACTCAGTCTGTGGGGGGGAGTAAAAGTTTTTACATTTTTGTGACATCCTTAAAGGGGTTGACACTATTTGTGACTAACTGTGACAGGGGGTAAGGGGATCTAGTTTGATCCAAAATTGTGTGACATCATTTATGGACAGCACATTGGTCCAAGGAATAGCTTTGATATTTTTCGTTCCAAAATTATTTGCACATACTTATGTGTAATGTTAAAATATGTCCGTTGTATGGTTATATTGAATTTTTTACAAAATGTTTATAGAAAGTAAAACTTCAGGTGAATTTCGGCGGGAGACCCCCTAGAGAGTGGTTTATATTTTTTCGATCAATAAGTATCGGAATTGTTCCAATTGCATTTCACGATTACATTTACTTATCTAAACCAAACAATGAAAAAGAAATTCGTGGAAATTGAGTGAGGTGAGATATTGACAAAATCGGAGCCATCCCCTTTACACACTAAATTTAAGTAATTTTATTTCTTATTTAACGGCTAAGCATCCAAATTGCCAACAAAGGAGCTGTTGGTGCGGAGGATAAGCAAGTGATTTCAGCCAACTAACTGTCAGTCATTGGAATGAGGTTCACAGCGGCCGAAAATTATTAATTACTTTCTAACTCTATTTTCTACAATCTCTTCTGAATGCGTTAATCGTTCACTCTTCCATTCGCTGCGACGACGGCGCGGACGGGAGAAGACGCGGAAAACGCTCCTCGATTCGTCCTTCTCTTATCGAACTTGCCCTCGCTCGCTTTCTTCCTCTTACTCGCTTTTACGAATTTTGTAACGTTTCTTACGCTTCTTCCCAACTTTTCGTAACGATTTTTCGTTTCATGTTATAATTTACTCCAAGGTGGCGAAAGGCCAGAGGTGGAATTTTTAGTAAGGAAGGTTGGCATAGAGGTGGCAATGATTGTCTCGTTTTGATCAGAGTTAGTCGCGCGGAATGAATATTGCCCCTGTCTCTCCTCCCACTGACTTTGCTGTCGAACATGCGTGGCAAGGCGCGCGAGCGTATTTATTTGGCGTCTCGGGAGTGCGTCCTGCGAATTTCTCGAGAGACGGAGCACGTGAAATTCAATTGGAGAGAGTCCAATACTTATTTTCCGAAAAATATAAACCACCTAGGGGGGTCTTCCACCGAAATTCACCTGATGTTTTATTTTGTATAATTATTTTGCAGAAAATTTAATATAACCACACAACGGACAGATTTTTACATAACACAAAAGTATGTGCTATTATTTTGGAACGAAAAATATCCAAGCTATTACTTGGAACAAGCAGAGAAGTTTAACTTCTATCGCGTGGTCCAAGACACGAACGATTTTTTGCTGCCTAAGGTTTGCTGAAATGTGAAGTGAAATAAAGATTGGAAATGTTTCCATAAATAAAATGTCACTACGAGGTAATAAAATTAAATCCACTACAGCGAAGAGTTACAATGACATCCCAGTTAACTCGAACAGGAATCTTTACTTATAAAATAATATAGGTTGACCAAGTATATTTGAGAAAATCTTACGTCCACAACTGCTGGGTGCTATTGAAACAGCAACCTGAGAAAATTATTGTAATATATTTGCTACCTATTATTATGATTTCTACGCCATTAAATCGTGCTTATATAAAATTTGAATATTCTAAGTTAGTTCTTTCACAGGATACAATTTATCTTCAATCTAGTCGGAGGAGGGGGGTTGGATGGGAAGGTGGGCGGAGGGGTGTGGGATGGTGGGAGGTTGGGGGCAGATATGTGGACAGTGGGGATGAGAGAAGTTAATGGGGGAGGGTTTGGGAAGGGCGATCACTGGCGAAGAGCGTTTTCTGCCGAGTAACAGCTCTCCTAATATCTCATACAATTGATCAAGTGCCGCGGGGAGGGTGACCCCGTGGAAGTAGCGAGTCGATCTTCGACGGCCCCGGAAGGGGGGGAGTTGGACCGGTCGCAGTCGGGAGGAGTTTGGACGGCTCTGGGAGTCTCTCCTGCTTCACGGATCTGACATGATGGAAACGGGAGGGAGGGTAGGAAGGAAGGTCGGAGGAAAAGAGGAACGAGTGGACGAGGTGCGGGAGTGATTCCGTAAATTTTCGAGCCCGAATCGAAAAATACATATACTCTGGCGAAATCAATAGGCGAAACCAAAGGAAGGTTACTTCATAGTACGGTTCAGACAATTCGTTCGACTATTTCGCATGTCTTTACTTGAAGTGTAGAAACCTTCGTACGAAATTTACATAGTAACTTCCTAGGGAAGGACAATAGCTCAAAAGTTTCAATTAGTCGCAAAATATGCCCACAAAATTAAAAAAAAATAATTCTTCTCAGCAGGGAAACGTTTTTTGTCAGTTACACGTGCGGTCTGTTTTAAAGAAATCAAATTCTGCTTAGTTATTTCATTTTTATAATGAAAAACCGATCGGCGGCTATGTGCCATTCATAGGATACGTCAGGAAACATAGGCTGGTTGAGTAGGTAGAAGGGCGGCAAGTATGTGTAAAGTAAATTTTAATAAATAAAAACGGTTCTATGAACTCGTGCCCGAGACTCTTGAATTTGTCCTTGTGATGCCCCACAATTAACAGTTTTGGAACAACTTTACTTCATTCCCGTAATTAATTTTGCGCCCCATAATGAGTGGCTAAACGTTCGTGGCTATACCCAAAATCGAGACTGCCAGATATTACAAATTCAGTTACGGATGTAGAAATTTGATGGCGAATTCGTTGTTACTTGAGGATTCAATCGCGATGAATATTAAATGCAGCGCTATTCCATGGATGAACTGATGAAATAGATAGCGAGTATCCACGTCGGCAGAAGGTTGAGAATGTAAGACGATTGAGCGGTTGCGAATGAAGGGATGGATGTGGACGGAGGAGGACAGCAGCAAGAGCAGGAGGTGAGAACCGCTTCTGCATATTTTCCTTGAAGCGAGGAGGTTGTGGGGAATGTGAACGGTTGAGTGAAAGCAAGAGACGAGGAATGAGAGGGAAGAGGTGAGAGCACGGCGGAGGGGGAATGAAAGATTTGGGTAGGGGGGGTTAGGGGGACCGCAGCTACGGCCGAAGACAAATGACTGGAGAGGGGCGCGTTCACCAGCAGGAAGGGGGAGGGGGGCTAAGGAGACTGGGGGGTGTGGGGGAGGAGGAGTTTGGAGGGGAGGGAAAGGGACATGGAGGATTGAGACGTTATCGAGGGAGAGTAGGGGAGGTGGGCGGTTCGGAGGGGCGAGGAGGGGGGAGGGGAGGGGGAGAGGAGGGGGGGAGGGTTATTGAAGTCCGCGCAGGTGGTGTGATGACTTAATTTGAGCGCTCCTTGCTTCGGAGAGTCGTCGTATGTGGAGACGGCGAAGGGAGGAAGGGTGAGGCGGGGGAATGGGAGGGAGGGGCAGGACCCCTCCCCCCCTTACCCCACTCCACCGCCTCTCTCCTCACACACAAACACCCCCCTCTCTACGCCTACACATCCCTCTTCACCCACCCACCCCCCTCTTACCCACCCCACCCTTCCAAGTCCCTCCCCGCCCTCAAATATACTCTCCACTCCACCGCGTCCCTTCAACTGGACTGGACGAGTGCGTTAGCGGGAGACGCGAGGAGGAAATGGCCTCCCCACGAGTGGAGGGGTTGAGTTGGTTGGAGTCGAGGGTATAGAGAAGGGGAGAGGGGTAAGGAAAGACAGAGGGAAGGGAAGGACAGGAAAGGGGGCGATAGGAAAAAGAAAAGGGTCGTTTGATGACGGAGATATTGCGTTGTTTATGACTCCATCAACCCTTATTTCCAACATGATTTTGACATTGGCCTCATCAAGTTCGAGTTTGCGCGCATAAATCATTTGCATCGCGTACAAATTGCGTCTTATCTCCAAAGCGTGTTTTATTTATTATTATTAGTGTCGCGCAGTGGGACGTTTCATAATTAATTTAGGAGGAAATAATTTTTCCTTTGACTAGAGAGGGGAAATATTTTGGTCACGTGATGTAAAGAAAAAGGGACATTTTGGGTGGTTTCAATGTTGTGCGATGGTTTTTGATACCTTGAAGTGAGTCATAGTTAACTCTCATAGTATTTTTATTTTTTTTATCTCCGACATGCTATTTACATATTTTGTAGTAGATAGTGTCTATAATGTCCAAACTAGTCCAATATAAATAGGTTCCTATATGCCTTTCATAGTTTCGTATATTAATGTCATTTTTATAAGTTTACGGAAAAGAGCGCATGGCTTAATTGCCAGTTTTGCTCTACTGGAGCTCATGCGACGGTGGCGGAAGGTAATAACACTGTCAGACCCGCAAACTCGAAGACTTTCGTAAGCAACTCTGATTCTCCTCCTCAACAAAGAAACGGCATTGAATGGGAGTAGTATAGCCTCAAAATATGTGCATACAATAGGGAGTCTTGTTATAATGTCGGCGATGGATTAATCAATCAATCAGCTTTTAATTGCTTGTCAAGTTGACTAGGAACAAAGAATTGTTCGCCGGGGATGCGTTAACCACTACCTGCACGGGATGCTCGCTCTAGCACATAATGTCCGATTCCGAGGCGAGAGAAACTATTTTTAAGGAGCGCAGAAAGCTTTTAATTGGAGATGCTAAGAAGGCGGGAATCGCCAAGGTGAGAACGAGGTGTCAGAGATAACAAAGCCGTTACCACTGGCGTGAAAAATGGAATGCGCTTCCATTTTCCATGACGTGGATCTTTAAATGTTAGAAGAGTTCATTTGGCTCGCACGCGGTACTTTTCCTTCTGCCTGAATACATTTATTTGCATTTCTGAAGGAAAAATGTCGGGAGCACTTACTTTAACTTGACCTCAGCTAGGGATTGAGACAATTTGTACAGAATATTGGAAGGCGTACCCAAAATTACTCGTAGCCAGCTGAGACCACTTGAATTTTTCGGGTTGATCTGATCGTATTTCAATTATTACGCAGTACACTTGTCCACCACTTAGATATTACGCAGAGATTCTTAAGGCTGACAGCAAGCCCGCATTCAGGATAGGAGCATTGTTCATCAGGTAAACGGTAGCCGCTTAAGCACCCTATATGAAATATTGCTTCTTTACCCGATGGAACTGTTGGCAATATACCGAACCCGTGTTCTTGATCCCAGTATCACCGAGGACGGTGAAAAGTACGCTTTTTAATCGGGATGCTGGTCGTTTTTAATACTTACACTTTTTTTTCGGTCATTTTTCAATTTTGCTGCACGTGAAATCCAAATTCGGCAAAAGCAATGCGTCTTCCAATCGACAACTGCATATTTCGCAATTCAAAATGCTTTATTGGAGCACAATCTCTGATGATAATTTTAGGATAATAGCATGTAAAATGTTTTTAGCTTTGACTAGTTAAGTACGTTAACAGCATTATTTTCCGAGTAATTGAATTTCTCCTAGTTTTTAAGTTCTAAGAACTTTTTTAGAATTAAAGTTGGTAAACTAGCTTTTGTGGTCAAGCTGAGAAATTATGCGGATCATCCAATATGCGGGTTTCAGTGATGCAACAATTTCAACTCTTCCCCAGATACCGTTTATGTCGAAGCTGGATTTCTCTTCACTAGTGTGGTGCGGCCAATTATTCCTATGCTGCTCTTGTCATCCCCTTTTCCTAATTGGCTCCAATCACGCCAACACTCGGGGAACTCCCGCAATAGCTGCTTTCTTGATATGAATATCGATTTTTATTAATAACTCCCCAGGATAAGAAAACTTTGATATCAGTATTGAGTTACTATAGTGATTTCTCAGTAATTTCCAAATTAGTCGCTTGCATAGCTGTGTAAAAATAATTAAAACTAAAATTAATATTCCTAATTTACTACAAACGGTGCAAAAATCATTTTAAAATATGTTGCTCAGATATATTTGTTGAATTTTGCGCTAACTTCGAGGAATATATGTATATTAAGATAGCCATATTGAAAATGGGAGAGCATAACATGATCTTAAATAGCCTAAGTGGCTCAACTTTGGAGTATCTGTAACTCATTCAGGGTATGAACTCGGGATCTTTAATCTACAGAGATAACCCATTGACAAACATGACCTCATAGTAGATTTAAGAGAGGATCCTCGTTGAAATTGTTAAAATAATTTAATATCGTGCCGTAGTTCAAAGTGAAGGTCATTGCATCCTCTATTTATCCATCATAACTAATTAATCGTTCAATTTTCTCTTCGAATTTCTGTTGAACGTACAATTTATTGCAAGCAGAACCATGCAATAATCTCAAATATATCTAAATGCAGTTTTTATATTTAATTTTTACAGTTTTATTATAACTTAAACAATAATAACCTACAGCAAATGGGATACTCATCTACTTAAATTTATTAAATAATATTGGCAATTTTCCACAGTAGAACTGTACTGTGGAAAATTCCCAATATTATTTTATTATGATATTCCACGACATTCAAGCCTGAAACAACTATATTTATACTTAAATTTAATGGAACTTGGGAGCAAAATATCATTATTTGACATTTTAGTGAACTTTTATATGCTGATATTTAATCAATGAATTGTATTTTTTTAAGATGCGTCCACTAAAAAAAACAATGCAAAATTTTCATAATGATGAAAAGCCAAGAAATCGGATATTGCTCACAATTTAGAAGAAAGTTTAATATAAAATACAATGCAACACAGACTGAGACGGAAAAGAATGATTCATCTCCTTTTGCATGATATTATTCTGCCAAAGGTGGGTCTACGTTCTGCACTTAGCTTTGATGATACATATGTCTTAGCTCTGCGCTGAGGTTCTTCTTTAGAGTTGCTAAGATAAGTTTGCAAATAGACAGGCCACAGAAATACCAGAATTTGCACGAAGTTTGACTGTGACTAAAATTAAAATCTTGTTTTCCGCAGGAGCTTTTGTTAGTTTTAGTTTATTCTACTGAGCTGATCTTGCGAAGGGAACAAAAATAATTTTATATTTTGGTTTAGTTGTTGAGTGAATAATATTAATATTTTTAAAAGAACGCGACGAATTACCTAGTGTACGAGGTACATAGTTATACAAGTAGTAATGATAAAGATAATAAAAAACGGGAATGCACCTGTTGGTTCCTTCCCGCTTTATTTCCTTGTTAAATTACAGTAAGAGGATATTTATTATTCAACCACTCTGTTCCGAACATGGTACTCTTATGACACTTATTATATTTTTGTCAGTTTTACATCAATGATGTCGACAGCTCTCAGCAATTTCTTATATATTTTTTCTCTTATCATTTTTTTGTTAATATTTCCAGAATCTTCACTTTGTCATTATAGTTATTTTATACATGTTCTCATAAGCACTTACGCAATTCAGCACTTTCCCTTATGCCTAAAGCTCACGGTAAAATTTTCCGTAAATCGTTTTATAAAATCTTCAATTTTTATAAAAATGAGCTTGCTAACGACAAAACCGTTAAATAAAACATAGTTCTATAAAACATTTTACAGAATAGGGCAGATTCTATTTCCATGATTTCCATAATACCGTTTTATGTAACAGCCAATGAGATGTTCCGCTCATCGCGTTGATCAGCGTTGATTATCTCATATCCATGGGAAGCCAAACAAGGAAAATATAAACAAACGTGTCTGGAAGTTCATGGAACTATCAATTCATGGCGATTATTGCTATAAATGCTTTCGCCTGATCATTCATACTCTCATATTAAGCGTATAAACAAAGCCTTAGCACCGTTCAGGGTGATCAGATAAGTTAGTAAATAAACAATACGCATAGTTTTTAACCAAACAATCATCCAAAATACAGTGCATTTATCACTTCACGAGTTCACAAAGCGTCTCATAGATGGCAGATTGGTTAACATTGCGGTTTTTTGAACAGTTTTACCGCGAGCAGGCAAGTAAGTATTACTTACGATTAATAAAATTTTCAGTTACATTAAAAAAAATCTCTTTTATAGACTGTTTAACCGTGATAAACAGGCATTAGTTACAATATTTTCCCTTAATACAAGTAGCGTGGGAAGGCTCCGGAGAGTTAATATCAAACTGGTCACCTTGTAGCGTTTTCGATTGGCTGCCGAGTGAGGAAATGATGTCTGAGCTAGATGAATGAATGAGAGAGAAAGGCCAGCTGAGGAGAACGGCATTTAGAGCGGCGGGAAGGCGGGGACGCTCGGCGACGGGTTTAGTACTTACTCGAGAGAGAAAGATAGAGAGGACGAGGTAGATGAGGACACGCGGGCGGGGAGGGACTGGGGCTGGCGTACGAACGGACACGAGTGCCGTATAATTGCGCTTTCACCTTCGCTTCATTTGCAGCTGAACCCTCTTTTTCTCTGCCTTCTCCCATCCCGCCCTCCCCAATCCTCCTCTCCTTAATGCCCTCGTTCCCCGGGTGATTAATACACTCTTCGAGGAGTCGACTCGCCGTCGTACGCGCCCTCGAAATAAAGAGACGCGACGTGAATGCTAAATAAAACATTGCCAGAATTCTGACAAGACGAGTGCTTTATCTATTTCCGCACACCTGGCTGAAAGTTAGGTTCTTAATGAAATATATAAGATGGAAAAAATGCGGCAGCACGTGAAATATCGCATTCTTGACTGCTCTTGATGAAGATGAAAAATTGAGGATAGTTAAAAAATATTCATGAGATTGTATGAATGTGTTGTTATTATTTTTGCATTACCGAGAGGGGCACAATTTGTCAATCTTTTATCCCTTCCGGACAGAAAATCCGTAATATCATGAATAATTCATCGCACTGTTTGGGAACTAATGCCTTCATTACAACGTTAGGGGTACATCTCGCTGTAGTAATGTGAGCGATGTGTTAATTATGGCGGATACGTTAAAATAATATCAACGGTCAGCTGACTTAGGGTGCCGTCACACTCAGGAATGGCGAAGCATTTCATATCATATGTGCACATCTAATGTCATGCGCATTAAATCCCCACGTAATTTTGCCCGCGTTTCCGTCCCTTTCCGCAGCGGACTTGAGATGGATAAGCTTGTATGACTTCACACCGTTGGGTTTTCACATCCGTTGCCTTTCTAGTAGACGAATTCGCTGAGGAAGTGTAGATTTTGGCCACAAAATTTGTTTTCCCTTATCAAAAGTCAATCGATCTAAATTTGCCTTCACTTATTCGAATATGAGTGCTTAGATTAATAACATTTTTTCATCGTCAATAATTAGCAGTAATTCTCGCAAAGAGAGTCCACCCTTATGTGTTTCGACTTAGCAACGGATCAGTCTGGTGAAAATTTGGAAATTGCATAACTTTGACGGTATGTTTATTAGAAATAAAAAAATGACACAGTGGCCTACAGGATTTATTTTTATTGCTATTACATTGCACTGGGATGGGTTATTGCTCCTACTGGGTTACCTCGTACACAGTTCTCAGCAATTTTTATTCATACATGAATCTTTTAGGCAAGAATTCTCACTGAAATCAGCATATTTCTATAAACATCTGGAAAAGGATAAAATACTTTGCACAATCCCACTGGATAAATTGGAATTATTGAGTCGACATGTTTCACTGCACTGCAGCATCATCAGGACTGAATACAAGATAGCCAATTCTGAATATATAGTCACATGGGGAGGGAGGAAGGAAAGGTAAGGAGGGTGGGGGAGGAGGGAGACGGCGTTGTATGAAACTTGGGTGTGCAGGTAGATCCACGCTCAGCCCAAAATCCCTACCACTTCCCTCACCCCCGCCTCCAACTCTCTCCCTCCCACCTGCATACCCAAGTTTCATACAACGCCGTCTCCCTCCACCCCCACCCTCCTTACCATTCCTTTCTCCCTCCCCATGTGACGATATATTCATAATTGGTTATCTTGTATTCAGTCTTGTTGATGCTGCAGTGCAGTGAAACATGTCGACTCAATTAATCAAATTTATCCAGTGGAATAGTGCAAAGTATTTTATCCTTTTCCTACAATGGAATTCCACAAAGTATCGGCCACCACCAATAGCTTCATATAAAAATCTGGATTAAAAAAATATATATTTAGTAATTATGAACATGAACGCAGTTTTAGTTAAAACCATTACAATTATCTTAACGTTTTAAATGATGAAACCTCTTAATGTTATTTATTTGGCATAGTAGGTAGTAACTATTGGGGAATTAATCTTAGTTGAAATACACCTTCAATTGTGAAACGTATGTTAAAATATTCTTATAGGATATCTCATGCCTGTGGTCTTTCCAATCCGCCAATTACAGTATGAAACCGAGGGAGTGGTAGTACCGGTACACGAATTCAATTCTTATTGGCGGGAGAAACAATTTTGTTTGATGCGGGACAATGTGTAAAAGAAAATTTCAAATGTTGGCGTTGACAACGTCCTTCCTTTGCGCATAAATAGATTCTTAATTTAACGAATATTTGTGAAATAATGTCAAAAATATTTCGTTAGGTTCATTGTTTTTACTTTCAATATCTCTTTCATTGAAATAACTGAAACTTATTTATTCGAATATATTACTCACCCCATTTATCTTCACTTCGATGGTCTCTACCCTCGCCATCTTCATTCCCTTTGTTTAAAAAATGCTCTCACACATTTTAATCTAACATTAAGAATTTTTCTCCGGCCAAACGAATTTTTTTTGAGAGTACAAAAAATCGTAATCCAACAATTATCATTTCCTTTAGGCTTTTGACTGCTCCTTACTGGTGCTATTTTCTCAATTTCAGCAAAAGTTTGGCCCTTTAGGATCTACCATCATCTGTGAATGAATGCCTTTTACCTTTCAATTTTATTTCCTAACATAAATTATCCAACAATTCAAACAAAACATTGTTCGAATTTCGCGTCATCTTTCATAAGATTTTTTCATAGACCATGCTGTGCTCAGTCTGACTGTCGTACAGCGTGGTTTGAATGGTGAATTTCAGGAGGAAAATCTGAAGGAAGCGTGCGAGCCAGCCATAAAAGTGTTTCCTAAATCGATGCTAAGAGATACGGAGGCTGCCAAGAAGGATATTCCATTGAAACGTGGTATATCCTCAGCGGGTATAGAAGTGATTCAAATTTGTAGTTAGCCATTCGTGACGAGTAATCACAATGATAGTTCCTGACTGGGCCCACGGGTGGCATGGCATGGAGTTGTTTGGGAGTTTAAGGGTATAGAGTTCTCGTAGAAGGCGGTGTTTAAGGATATAACGGGAGAAATAAAGATCCCACAGTGGTAACGTAATGCAATGCCTCATGCATGGTAATAATCAGGTTGAGCGATATGCGCAATGGCGCGAATATATTTATGAAGAGGCATTCGTGGTGTGCGTGATGCTATGGTTTTGGTTTGAGCTTAGGGAAGAAGAGATTTGTAGAAAGAGCTGGCTGGTAGAATGATTTATTGCTAGTACTCCAAGTCTGTGAAGTTAGGCCCTTTAAGTATAATATGATTTTCTTCAGCTTTTCTTAATATTCGTACATTAAATAATATTTTAATATATATTTTTGTCGGTTTAGTCACTTACCGGTGACCCTTCATTTCACTAATTGAAAGCTTCTTTATATGTTCAAATAATTGGTCAATAAATTACTCTGTTTTCAGTTCCAAGCCGTAACTCCTAGAAAATATACCTGTGAAAGATATACCAAGTCCTCGCTCGAAGTTTGAAATCAGTCCAAAAGTTATTAATATGATGGTAGTCACTCCCCTTGAATTTTCACTTCTGCCAATGACAATTATATAATGTGTAACATAATAATTGCAATTACTGTAAAAGCAAAGGGGAGTATGTAAAAAAGGGCATATCACAACATTCTCCGGAAATTGAAAGTCAAGCAAGTGCTTTAACGTAGGATTTGATGCTTTCATTGCGAATAATTTACGTGAATTATTCTTGGGCATCTGACCAGGTTAGGTTCTCCATCTCCGCCGACGTTTCTATGAAAGACTTATCCATCGTCTTCAGGGACGTTGATGAAGAATGTGCTTCGCATAAGAAACTTGTTTGAGGAAGCAAATAGAACGTCTATGTTTCAGTGTTGTGGTTTTGGGTGGGTGTAATTTTTTAAGGTAATTAGAAGGAAATATGCGACATAAAAGAAGCATTTACGAAAAACCTGATATCGGTAATTTAGAGGAAATGATTAAAAAAATATATCTGTGTAGTCTTTATGGCTAAAATGTTTTTTTTTTTATTTAATCGTTAAATGGTTAAATAATGTTAAAATATTTGCCAAAATTTTCCTAGTTCACCCTCCAATTAGCCCATCTAATTTTAACTTTTCATATCCATAGCCATGTCCAAAAATCTCCAATCTGCGATTTTTGGACTTTACTATGGATAAGAAAAGTTAAAGTTAGACGGACTGATGGGAGGGCGAACTAGGAAAATTTTGGCATGAAGATGTTTCCAGACGATATTTGAAGGTTTCCGAAAACTGGATTAAGTATTAATTTTAAATTTACGGAATTCTGAAGGTGGCAAAAAAATTGCATTGTTTTGCACCCTGAGAGGTAAAAAATAATCATTTTAATCGGTATAAGGGCTGCAGAAATATTAGGGTTTAAAGAGAGGATACAACTCAAGGTACATGAATGGCAGTTAGGAAAAGCTGTATGCATGACTATTAAATCTCTTCGAAAGCCACATTGATTGTACCTTATTTTTTGTTCAGCCAATTATTATTTAGAAAATCGGTTTAAGATAGACGTTTAGATGGAAATTCAATATTTCTTTTTTTATCTCAGCGTACGTCCTGCCCATCTTTATCCTAACCATGGACGGTGAGCAAATCACATCTTTAAAATTTACCTTCCTGTCAGTAAAGCAATGGCAACAATTTCTCTGAATAGGAAAAAATAAGTTATCTTACTTGTATTACTCACATGTGAATCAGTGATATATTGCTCCTGGAAAATATCTGACACTCAAAAATGAAATATCCCGGCTAGCGTTGTTACAATTAGCATTCTCCTCGATAGAGATTAAGTCGATCCATAGATGATAATTTTTTTCCGAGGAAAAAAATTATAATAGCCCTATGGAATAATTCTTTTCAAAATAGTATTTTTTCAGTTAAGAGTTCCAAATTTTTCAAACACTCTTGATATGTTTTGGGAAGATGTAGCATAAGTATTGTGTTGAAACTTATTCTGAAGGTAGCGGGATAATTCACATTTTAGCATTAGGGAATATAATTGATTTTCCATTTGAAAAGGTTAAAAAACACTTTATAAGATACTTCTCACTAATCGAACCCCTTAAGAAAAATATCGCTTTACAATGTCTATCATTAGTGGAGAGTACCTACCAATAATCCCAACGATTGGATCACCTGGGTACTGAAGTTCCATCAGATGAAATTCTTCAAAATTTTTGAGCTCCTTAATTTCAGCTTCCCGGTCAATTGGGTATGTAAATATTCTCAGAAGAATTTATTTTAAATTACTTTGTTACTTCATTACAGTTAACTCTCATTAGGAGAAAAATTTTATTAGAGTTTGAAACGCAGTTTAGCCATCATACCACATTTCAGGGCCATTATTTAACGATCAACTAGTCTTATTCCATTAATGAATGATCTCTTTTCAATGGAAATATCTTTCATAGTCATGTATTATTTTAGTTACCATTGATAAATTCACCATGACACTTCGTGTAGTTGAATTAAAACATATATGTTAGATCTTAAAACACGGCGGGATCTCATAAATCGGGCCGGCGTATAGCACTATTGCACGCAGTTGCATTGCTTGCATGCATAAGCAAGAGAAATCACAAGAACTAATCTAATTCTCTTTCTTCTCCTTTAATAGATACAAAAGTCTTTCGTAAATTCCAGATTTTAAATTTAGTGAGGGTATAATGGCCTCAAGATCATACTAATAGATTAGGACATGTTAATCGAATATTAAGCTGCAATAAAATAGTTGAGTTGTTTTTGAATAACCTTTCACATGGATTCAGTAAAACTTTGACTTGGATTCAGTACAAATCCTTTGGACATGATCATCATTTTTAATTTTGAAAGGGAGGCTTAAGTCCATCAAGACAACCCCATGACCACGCCCGTCTGCACAGAGTCACTTATGTTCTTGCTCACATGTTTTAACGACTTCGACCGCTACGACTGCTCTTTATCTCCTTATCTATTCCGACCTCACTTCCATCTGAATCCACCTCGCCTCCAGCCTGCTTAATATTATCCCGTGTTCCAAAGTATTCTTCTGTATTCCTCCCCCAATTCCCCTTTCACTCAAACATTTCCCGTCCACGTCCAAATCACGCGTGACTTTCGGCCATTCGAACCGAGATCTTTCCCATATAAAAATTATGCATAGGCCGTAATGACTCCCTATTCCGGGCGATTGCTGGAAGTGGTGGGGGTTGGGAAGGGTGTGGAGGAGGGAGTGGGAGTTGAGCTGAGGGAGGCTGAGGGGGGGGGCTGTGGGGAAGGGGGAAGGGGGAGAGGGGTGGGTAGGGAAGGGGCCAGCGCATTGGGAAGGGTGGAGTGAGGATGGCGGGCGTAGGTTGCCCGTCTTCCTTTCTCCAGCCTTGCCCGGCACTCTCTCCTTCATTCTCCGATATGATCGCCGTGTTCCGCCCGAGGGCCTCTCTCCGCAACGCACAACAATCACCCTTATTCCACCGATCATAATGACTCTCTTTGTGTTCCCATTGGAGGAACAGGGGTCCACTTTCGGGGCAGTAATTGATTTTGGCTGGCCCCTCTCTCTCTCTGCCCAGTCCTACCTATCTCTTGCCTTCCCTCCCCATCTTACCTGATACTCGGGCCCCCTCCCCCACTCCCGGGGGCTGTAACTATGTAGATCGCCACGGCCACTTCCCCCACGACCTCTCCTCCCACCTCCCCCCCCCACCACCCTTGGCCCTAAATGGAGGATGAATATTAAATCACTGTGAGGTAAGTGAGTCTAGTGAGAACAAAAAGCGGGAGGAAGGAATTTCAGTAATTTTCGTTCCCTTGTTTTTTGCCGTTACTGCGTTTCAAATTGATTAATAGGTGTTTTTTTAATCGCTTTTCCGAACGGCCTTCTCCTGATTGATTGCATGGCGTGATTGGAGTGAGGAATATTTATGAGAAATATTGACGGGCAGAAATACCAATAGGGATAGCATCCACTATTCTTAAGGGAGCAGGTAAATACTTGCGTTTATCAAACAAGCTTGGAGCGCTTCATCGTTAGAATATACATTACTACTTTCTACAAATGCATAATTATGTGTAAAATATTTTAAGGACATTATTTATCGGTGAAACAATACAAATGATATTTAGCCTTTAGCTATCTAATTATTAAAATTTTATGTTTAGAGGACAAAATCTTACTAAAAAGATTTATTAGTTCTTTAATGCATTTTGTTCGTTCAGGGTGCTTGTAGTCGTTTGCATTTAACATGAAAAGAGTAGTAAAGAGTTCTTTAATCTTTACTTTCAAAAAAGTGAAAATATTCTCGGGACTCGGCTTTGCCTATACTCTATTTATAATTCAAACCAGAGGGCTTCTTCTCTCAGTCCACGATATGTATTATGCTGGTCTTGTAACTTTAAAATACGGCAAATACTGGAATTGAAGGATCGGATTTGCCGGGTAAGATACATTTTTAGACTTGGCCACATACATTATGAATTTACTTCAGACTCCTCTATTTATTTCCCCAATGAAGACTCTAATCGGATTATAGATATTACCTCATCCTCAAAGGAAATCGTTTCACAATCAAATTGTAGAAACGGTTGAGACACTAATCAATCACTACATTTTTCATCAATACCATTTTAAACTATTGAATAAGGACTTTTTGTCAATTTTAGGTAGTTACGTATGGGTTTCATATTGCGGGCTAACTAAGTCCCATAACTTTTTCTTCGTTCTTGTAAAAATGTTAGCTAATTTTATTATATTCAATATAACCATTCCACATGAACTCCCTGGAAAGAAATTACCGCTTACCTAATTACGGAAGCGGTCTTCGCAACCCGCTCACTCAACTTCCTTTCCATTAAGGCTTCTGGGCTATCGCCGAAGAGGACATTAATAACCTTTCTTTTCATTTCGCAATTTGGAACATGCCAACTAAATAAATACTTTAATTAAGCAAAGGGTGCATTTCATTCCGAACGAATTTTCTCCCTATCATTAACCGAACGGATGGGCCGAGGACACTCATTAAACGATGCATTGTGCTTCTGAGTTTTGCCCTCCGCAAAACCTCCGTTTTCCATATGCTGTTCCGGGTACGGCATAATTAAGCACCTGGTTTTATTATCCTTTTCGCGAAATTTCAAAGAGGAAAGGTAGTTCGAAGTATGTAAGAGCGCTTTTCTTGGAGGCGATAAAAAATAATCCGGGGCGCAATCACTTCTGGGATATGGCACTCCGAAATAGCTTCCCTGCGCGGGCAGAGAGTGAGACCGGGTCGGTTGGGAGGATTCTTCGCCCTTGCTGCCCGGGGGAGAGGACGCTCCTCTCTGGGAGAAGGGGACGGTGGTTTTGCAGTACCGTGAGAAGGAATCGCCGAACAACAAATGGCATTCATTCCGCCGCGTTCCGAGTTATCCTGCGCAGTGCCCACCTCCTCCCATAAAACGATCTCTCCGATGCTACCTTGGTCTCGGATCACCGAGGAAGATGTCAACGGTTACCTTCGGCAAGGGGATGGGAAGCGATCGAAGGGCTGGGTTTGGTTGGGCAGTGTTGAATAAATGGTTCGAGTGGTGCATGAATATGTTAAGGCAACGGAGGCGGGGAGGGGTAGTGTAACCTCCTCCACCCTCTTCTTCTGCTTCCTCCCACCACCCTCCCGAGGGGAGCTTGGGGAACGGGGTGGGCAGAAAACGGTGGGTAAGATTACAAGGAGTGGGTAACTCGGCAGCGGCTAAGGCGAGCGCCTATAATGAAGTCATCACGGGGAGAGGCGACGAATGGTTTTCGATGGCACGCAGGTGTTCTCTTATGGGTGCGCCATTGTCTTCGCTTTTGTTCTCCACGTTTATTGCTCCCTTCGTTCGCAAGCCATCCATTACGGAGGGACGGGGAGGGGGTGATTGCAGGGGGGAGGGAGGGAAGGAGGGAGCACGGGGCGAAGGTGGACGAGGAACCACCAATTTTATTTCGTGAATTCATCACGGAAGGTGTTGCGCGATAGATATATATGTTATTTCAGATGTGTATTAACGGTTGCAATATTTCGGCTGGCGAGATATGGAGAACCCTATATTAAAGAATTGATTCAAGAATGCAAATGAAGTGCGAGGCTTAACGATTTATTTGGAATACATGATTTATATCGTCCCACGACAGCTATTTTACTCCCAGTTGCTGAATGATGGAGATCGCAATGGTCCCGAGTAGAGGGATTTCTTTTTTATTTTACTTCTCCGAAACAGGAAATACCAGAAGGCATTATCCATTAAGATGTTTGATTGCAAAACTTTCCGCAATAAATATGCATGATGCCCATGTATGAATCAGAGACTTAGTAAATGGTTTCTTTCAAAGAGGGACTAAAAAGTAACTAAGACGCTTTTTTCACTCCATAATTCCCATATGAATAGTAAATGTACCGTTTAAGTAAAATGGTTGGCGTTTTTCATAGAATAAAGTTACCTTTGACGAATTTTTCATAGACAGACCTAGTTATCTCTCTGCATTGTTTTCACCTGTTTTCTTTGCCACGAACAAACATTTACGTATTCATCAGTAGCTTGGAATTTTGATACGCAGAAATATTAATTTTCTTCAGCAATGACCATCAAATATCAAACAGCATCTGTCAACAACATCAAAATGCTTCCTCCTCTTAGCGTGAATTATGCCTATGAGTTTCTCTAGTGCCTTCATTTTATTAGTTTGCTGTAAAAATTCCCTCTGTCTCGTTAGAAATGCAGTTAAAAGTTTGGTATTGCTATTATTAAATTTATCGGTACACCGCTAAAGTTTATATAGAGCATTTTTGCACAATTAGTGTTTTAGAAAATGTTTTACACATAATTTGGGTAATTCCAACATTTTATCAGGATTAGAATTTAATGATTTATCTTCCTGCTCTCTCTCTCTATGAAATGAAACTAGCTATTGTCACATAAATTATAGCTTTCTAAAGAATGATACGGCACTATGATGAAACGAGTCGTAGTTCTATATAGTAAATGAAAGAGAAACTTGGTTTTAAGTCAGTCGGTAAAGTGTAAGATCATTTTATCTTTTGCGAAATTACTGGAGGTTCTCTAAAAAAATGTAGTACAAAATATTCGAGATGCTTAAGAAATTAGTTCTAAATCGATTATGTGTGTATCCATTAGGTCCTTCCGCGAAATCATTAAATCACTTGCTTTAACTGCTCCGCATTACTGAGATAAATGGAATTGAAGCCCAAGATACATTTAAGTCTTTTCACCTAAAAATTTAACCTGATTGAGATTGTTAGTTGCAGTGTACAATGAATCGTAAAACAGAAATTATTTTTCTCAATGATATGAAAGTTATGCGTGCCATTATCTCATGCATGAAACTGAATGCATGTTTGTGTTTCCCGTTATTCTAAATTGTTCTCAATGAGAGGTGTTGACATATGAGTTCAACGTCGATATTTTAAATAATGTTTCAGGCTCGAAAGGATTGGAATGAGGATTTAAAACGTATGAAAAAGAACTGTTAACGTCATTTTAAGATGCGAAACGCTATTAATCATCTTATAGTACTTTTGAAAGGATATTGCAAGGCCGCTCATACAGATATTAAAAATTTAAACCCACCACTGGTATTGATTATTATCACTATTGCTTTGACATTTCATCTTGACCCGTCATGCAATTATTTACTAGACGTTAGAATAGCCTTGTACTGTGAAAAATCCATATTGAAGCAAGATTCGTACCCTCGGACATTTCTGATTCTGATGTCCATATTACTCACCATTTTCAACCCAACTAAGGCAGTGGAGTTATGATTTTGAAATTTATGGCAAATGGGAAAGGAAGTTACCCACCAAAACACACAGCACCAGTTGCTCTGTCGTCAATGATGAGGGAGACGCTCTGGGAACTTAATCTCTCGATGAGATTTAAACGTCCGAAGCCGGTGATCTGCGGGCAAGACTTGTAATCTCCCTTGCCGCACCGCCTTTTGATGGCTCCGTGATCCCGCTCACCGTTCTCACTCCGTTTGTTTTCCTCCCCGAACCCAAATTGCTCTCCGGCCGCAGAGAAACGGAAGAAAGAACATCATCTCTGCCGGGGCCGTAAAAAGAAGCACTGTCGTCTTAATCGCATAAACTCTCCCCACTCTAAATCGCTGCCCCTTTCGCTTATCTTCCTCCCCAACCCGAACTATACTTTCCCGGAATTCAGGCCCTCTTCCCCAATGAAATGAAAACCACCCCTTCATTATTAGGCTCGCAATCTTGCCGTTGGTATTCCACATTCACTCGTGCAGCATCATCTGCTCCACAAGCGCTTCCATCGCCTCCCCACCCCTTCCCTAACGCATCCGCTTCCATCGACTATTCTGGTTGCTTTGTTTTTTTTGGGGAAGGCTGCAGACAACCAAGGTTATTTTTTAGGAGTCAACTGACAAATGAGGTAACTTGCGCCAATAAGGGTAGGTAGGTAGGTAGGTTGGCAGAAGAGGGATAACATAGGGAACGGAAAATGGGTGGAGAGAAACCCGGCGACGGCATTAGACTTTCTCTTAGCAATAGATGCTCAGCGGTTCACAGTTTTACGTCCCATCTGACAGGCGGAGTGCTTTACTTGAAGTGCTCTACTCAAAGCGCCCAAATAGGTATGTCAGGGATCTCTCGGGTTTGACACCGGGTTCTCAGTTCCATGATGGCCGACGTTTCGAAGCTGTAATCGAGCATCGTCCTCAGGGCAGAGGTGAAACGTTCGAAACGTCGGCCAATTGAGTACCCGGTGTCAAACCCGAGAGATCCCTGACATATACCTTCCCCGGGAAAGCCTGAAATCCTACATCACATAAATAGGGATCAATACTCCGCTGAAAAATCTCAGACACTGCTGGAACTGAACCCGGGCACCTCGGTATGGGAAGCCAGTAACTCTCGCCATCTCGCAAACTCGGTCCCGATGAGTCCACGGAGTCTCCGTCCTCCTTACCCCCTTTGCCATTCGCTCCTCGTCCTATTTGCAAAGCAGGAAGATCGCCGTTCCTCCCAACTCCTCCCCTACCTCTCCACCCTGCAAGCACTGATTCCTCGCGATGCGCTCTAAATTACCGCATTTTCGGCGCGAAATCGAGTCTCACACGCTGGCGGTTTGTGGGAATGGAAAGTGCTAATGCAGCGGCGAATGATGAAAGGGAGGGAGGCTTGTGTGGTGTGCGGGGGAGAATTGGGAGAGTCCGGTCGGGTGAGTCAGTATTTTCCAACCTCCGTTGACGCCCGTTGTCTCTCCCTCGAGTCTCGATGGGAAATTCACGAGCCGTTCATATTTGCTGGAATCGCCTCTCTTTGCATCGGAGGAGGAAATATCTCAGCCTTCCCACTTCCCCCGGGTCCTCGAGGAATGCACCCAGATGCCGTTCCCGTCTTTGATCGGACCCGAACAATTCACGCCGGGCGATTGCGACATTTTTTTCCTCTCCCTCCCTCTTTGCCCTCCCTCGGTAGTCCGTCTCGCCCGTTTGAAGAGAAAAAGCTCCGAGTCCGGCTCAGAAGAGGAGGTGCGTCCATAAATTTCCCACGGCGGCGTCCTCATAATCTCTCCCTCTCCGACTCTTTTGATTCGCCGTCATACCGCCCTGGTTCCCTCTTCTCCCGGGCGTGAGTTCGAAGCGAGTTCGCCGCCGATCCCGTCCGCTTCCTTTTGGAGTCTTCGAGCCGCGTCTCCCGTTTCCGCAGTCTCCCTCCATTCTCCCGTCTCCTCTCGGCGACTCCTCCTTCCCTCCTGTGCCATATTCGCCCTTTTGAGGTGTATTTTTTACGGCCCCCCAAGAATCACCCCCGTTTTGCGAGCTACGCCTCGAGGCTGAATGCGATGACGACGCACGGGGTGGGTACACGAAGGGAGACGAGAGGAGCACCTTGGAAACGGCGGGGACAGCGGCGGGGGCAGGGGAGAAGGGCCCCCGATCATAAAAATGCCGCGTAAAGAAGGCGGAGGAAAAATGAGAGGTGACGCGGGGCGGAAGGGATAGTACTGGATGGGAAAGGAAATAATGCTGTTTAAGGCGAAGTGGTGGGGGGGGGGGTTGGGGGGAGAGATATGGGGGGTTGGAGAGAGATCATGAAGACCTGGTATGCGAGGTTGAGAGGGGGCGGGAGGGAGGGATGATGAGTGGCGCCTTTTTCGCGTTTGTCGGACGGAGGCGGAAACCGAGATGCAGGTGTACCTATCATTTCACTCCCGCGCAATCAGCAATCGCCTTATGTGCGGCGGAAATAAACCTACCTGCGAAAGACTAAAAAAACATGAAAATAAAAATGTTATACGACATTCCTCGAGTAGGTACAAAATCGCGTAAGCATGAAATGAGCTCCAGCAACAGCTCATTCGATATTTATTCGATATTCTCGACCAAGACAGGGTATGAGTCATGCGTTTGAGGTAAAATCACAACATCAAGTCGCTTTTATGCTGGAGTTTATGTAACAATCAGGGTACATCTCTAAGCCAATGAAAAAACCTCTGTATTTCTAGGAGGCGTAAATCCTCAGGAGGTTTTGACTAATTCCTCAATGCCATGAAATGCGCCTCTACCTCTTACAATATTACAAACGTCTGAATTCTAGGCATCCTATACTATAGTTTCCTGAACCAATAATGAAAGGAAAGTCATATCCGAGAGGGGAATAACGAAACCGGTGTCACAAGAATTGTAACCATTGAGCAGAATGTCCAAGCAATGAGGCTTGTGCCTCGACAATTAAAATTACTGATTTGTTTGACGAAGCTCCATGTGCTGGTTTGAATTAAAAATTTGACGGAATCGAAATATGAAGCGTGTAATTTTGTAACATATTCGTTAATATCTAATTTTTAAAACAGCCCATCCAACGCTTACATTGAACTGAAATTCTCATTTACTCCTCACATTCTGCGCCTGTCAATTTATTTTTAGCATACTGATACATTTTAAAAAAATTACGGATTTTCCAAAAGTCACAAAGGAACAAAATTTAGCTGGCAGATATATTTAACCAAAATGCATTTATTTAATCCAATTTCTTTAGTGAATCTCTGATACGTGATAGCCTGATTCAGTGTGTTCACGTCATTTCCCTATAACCCAAATGAAATTCTAGAGAACTCAACGGAAGAATTTGAAGATTTTGGGTAAGTATTTCTCTTCCCCAAAAAACAATTTATTGATACAAGCCGTCATGAATGAGTATTTAAGAATTTCACTTCTGTCAGCCAAAAATCATCCTTACATTAACGAATGGGCAATGAGGTATCGACTACGTTCAAGCTGGGCTTTATAATGGAGGTCATTAGGGTTTGGCTCCGGCTCAAATTCTAGTTTATTTCTTAACTCCGGCTCGAGGCAAACGTTCCAGATTAAACTGACAATTTTTTATTTTATATTAATAGGTTTTATTTTCATATTAATAGGTTTCATTGAAAAAAACAAAATTTGTTCTCCGAGTTAATTAACTTGAATTAATTTATTCCAAAATAATTTCAATGTTTTACAAACAAAACAATAGATAATATTCACTACATCAAGAGTAACTATTGACATAAAATGAAATTCTGAAACACTGAAATTCACAGTAAATAAGAGTGACATCAAATATAAAATCACCCGTCTTAGTTCATTTTAGTAAATTATAGTAGGCAGGTACATATATTATTTGTAAATTCATTTCGATGTTTCCGAAGGTATAACTAAATCCTGAATCGTGCGTAGAAACAGAATAGTTTCCAATATATCAGTTTTCATATATGATCGTAGGTCAATAAAAAATTAACGTTAGCCCAGAAAATAATCCTTCATCACTAAAAAGCCGAAAAACCGAAACCGAAAAACTTGAGACAAATCTGCATGCCTCCTGGTTTTGATCAGGGTACATTCCAATGACTTAAAAAACAGTTGTTACTATTATTTGCGACATTTACTCAATTTATTTACAATCCTCTTCTTAATTCGTTCAAAACCTGAGGTAAAAACTATATTTGAATCATGAATTCCGGAAAGGGCTCATATCGGATTTTTGAAAATTTTCAGTGGACAAAAAAACTGAATTTCTGTCAAACCATTTGAAGTATGAGCACAGTTTTATTCTGAACTCCTGCTGAAAGCTTATAAAGCAAAAGCAGATAAGAGCTACTATTTTTGCTCATAACATCTGTGTACGAAAAGATGAAAAAATAAGGAAAATGCTCATTTTCAAAAGTTTCCGAGATTAGCCCTTTTTGAAATTAATGATTCATTTATTTTTCGTCTTCATTTCTTATGATCCAGCTGCCTATTAAGATCGTATTCCCCACTACTGCTGCTTGCACTTTCGATCTTAGAATGTCTCTCTCCTGTAGCTTCTTTGGAATTTTTCCATTACATTCTCTGTCTCCTGTTTCACACATTTTACAACATCCTTTAAACCCACCTTTACTAGCTCAAGTTGCCTAGGAGTCAATAAAATGCGGTACTGTTCATGAGAATAAACAACGGCAAAGAAGGTAACACAGGTATTAAAATGCTTTTACCTAAATTTCCAGCGCTGAATTTTTAATTCTCCCTGCCGCAAGTGCTCCTAGCTTCTTCTCTAATTTTTGTTTTAACTTTTACCACTTTTAAAAGTTCAACAAGTGCTTCATTCATTACTACTTGAAATTCTGATGTTGACTCCATATGACTATCTCAGAGTTTCACAGAGGCACTCAATATTATCTGACATTTCTTGATATGAAAAATATACAAAATCTATTGCTGCAACTTGCTATCAGAATGAGCGTCAAGCAAGTAATTCTCAATCATGTGAAATGTGGAGCCCCACAGAGTTTCATTATCCAAAAAAAGAACAATTTTGTTCTGCTTCTTTACTAAAGAAATTGTACAGTTTTTTCCCATTTCTCGAATTTTCTCCAATGACTTTTCTGCATGACTTTGCTAGAATCCATCCATCACGAATAGTTAGTTGTAATGTTGTGGACAACACAGCACATGATTCTGATGCCTGAAGAATGTTGCCAAAGACATTTAAATAAAATAAGACAAGGCCATCATGAAGAAAATGACTAACGAATACATAATTGTGAAATAAAAAAGTTGTGGGAAATCCAGACTCAATTCGTTAATTCGTAGATAAGGATGGAATTAGGATGATCTCAAGAGAGTTGAGAGAAATTATTGATCGAAGAGCGTGGACCTGGAAACGGAGATTTAAGCATCCCTTAATTTTGGCACTATGAGCCTGCCGTTCATTTGCTCGTCCTCGATTCACGCAATCGCAAAAAAAAGTAAAGAAAGCGCAACTATGAATTTTGGATACAAAAAATGTATCCTTTGGGCTCAATAGAAAAACTGATGAGCTGAAATTTTATGAGGAGATAGCAAGCAAAGAAAGACATTGGGGGATTCATACTGAAGTTTTGATGTTCCATCGTAGGCTTCCGCGGCGTTGAGATGAATGTCTCTACATTTTAAGGTGTTCACCGCTTACGCTGTTATCCGTGACAACAGTTTCTCCCGTGTTCCAATGAGAGTCTTCAGGTCGGAGTGCCGGGAAATCATTATGGTCGCATTAACATAGGGCTTCTGTTCTCTTCCGTGCTCATCTATTCCTGCCAAATCCTCTTCCATGCACTGGCTAGGCGGTAACCGTAATCTCTATTGAAGTTATCCTTTGCTTTGTTTATTTCGATGGATTCCTTTTGATAAAGGTAATAGAGCCTAGGGTAATATCGTATCTCCTTGGATATCAATTTGTCCTCTCCAAAATTAATTTTATGGCCAGGCTTGCTCCTAACATTTTGGTTTTTAATAAAAAGTTAAGGGAAACACTATGACATTATCAAAATAAATCTGAAGTGATTTAGAAAACTCAGCACACGAGAAGCTAGCGTGAATGAAATTTATTGTATTGAGGTGTAGTACTGATACCGGCATCATTGACTCGGTTATTTAAAAATCGGTATTCTGAGGCAGAAAATAGAGTTTTGTGCTCCAGCTCCGGCATAACTTTGGAGCTCCGTGTAGCTCCGGTTCTAACTCCAAAGCCCTGGGTTGAATATATGTTGATTAAGGTGTTTCCTATCTTTGCCAAACTTTGTAATGAAGGCAAACACATGGGGCATCCTCCACTGAGTTAATCCCGAGAGTGTTTTAGTCGATTCTAATCTGTAAATTCATACAAGTTAAGTAAATATCCTGCCTTCTATCAATCCTTTTTCTCAACACATCAAGTCACAAAGTGCTAACTTATTATGAAGTAGGTATAATCTCTTCACCAAGCTTATTAAAGGAGTGAAGCAGTGATTGGAATGTGATTGATAACTTTAGTTTTTGCATGTTAATATAAAATGAATAACTTGGCTTACTCCCGTAAAATTTGTTATTCGCGACCTTGATTTCGTTATACAGTATCATCAGGTGTATCAACCTTTCATGCGGATACTATAAGTTAATCGATATGAAACGATAAGTTTGTTAATTGATATGAAACAGTTCCATACCACGACGCCGGAAAAAAATTGTTTATGCAAAGAACTATGTCCGATAATAAGAAGAATAGTGTATCTTTTACGGCATCAACAAAAAATCACGATAATTTGTATAACGCGGCATTACAATGGGTAAAATTAGTCTGAGCGAAGGCTTTTGCAGTGGCATGAAGAGCTGGATCTCATGTTTTCAGGTTTAACGGCGTGCATCAGCGTTAAGATGACAAACATCTTCACGCTGACGAACGCAGTTGAATCTGAAAACATGAGAGCCATTGGCATAATTAGTTTGCATCTAATGACACCAATAATGCACCAAGAATATGGTGGAATAGAAGTAAGAAATTAATTTGAGGAAGTGGTTCAGGGACATGGAGGAGGGGTTGTAGGATGAGATTTTAATGATTTCTAGGGAAGCATTTTTCCACGCATTATTTTAAGCAAATGTAACATTTTCCCCAGGGGTTGGTCGTGGCTAAAATCTCTTTTTGCTGAAAAGGTATATCGAAGGGACATGAATTCTATCTCAAACTGCGAATAAGTGATTAGAAGAAAATTATTTTTATGCTTAAAATTAGCGTGAATTTGCAAAATAGAATTTAGTTTTCCGTCTCAACTTTGTTATTGTTTCTCAGTTATTCAATTTTTTGATAGTACATTGACTACACACTATTTATTGGGTACGCCCATCTAGATTTTATTCTTCTGGCAATCCAGTTTTTAATTGTAATCAGAATTATTACAGCTTACTATCGATAGTTTCTAGCAGAAAATTAATAATGATAAACAAGTGCAAGGGCTCTTTAACGAGCGGGGCAAAATTGTGAAATCCGATATCTTGTTCTGAAATCGGTAACACGTCCGCACTGAAATTGACAGGAGAAAGTTTGCTCGAAGCGCTAGCTCACAAACCTCGCTGCATCTCATGAGGACTCGTTAGTTCGCCGTTGGAAAGTGGAAGATATAGTGAATGAATTCCTGGATTTCGGAATTACTTCTTGGAGGGTTAAGTCTGGGAAAAATACCAATAGGGGAATAATTAAATTAGCTGCTGCGATGGTCGGTGTTGGTCTTATTTTCGTCTCTGCGGCATTGCGCTCACGAATTTTAAAGCATTTTACGATGCTTCCAGGGCACTTCACCCATATCACCATCTCTATCACTCGTTAGTAGACGTTTGTTCAGCCATTTCGGACAAAAAGGCTTTCTTCCACGGACACCAGAATCACTTCGCGCATCCGGAAATGGACCCTGGGTTGCAATTAGAACTGATCATAGACATTTTCGCTCTTAACGCGCGACCCTCTCACATGAGAGGCGGTGATTATGCCGTAGATCCCGCTCCATGTTCTTACTCTGCAGTGGGGTGCTATGCATTTTCTGCTTTATCAATTTAGTGGGTGATTCAGACAGATAAGAACTTAATTTGTTTCCTCAAAATTTTTCATTGAAACCTGATTGGAATCTTCATTTTTTAACCACAGCGTTTTGAATTGAGAAGTCTAAGACGCAGGAATGATGAGTGCTTTGCATGCTAATGCATGGCGTGGCATGAAAGGTTGAAATAATTTTACTTTAGGGAATATTTTTAAAATGCTCATCTAATTTGACTGGAACGTAATTAGCAGCAGTGAAATAAATTACAATAATTTGCGTTAATCGCTTTTCATATCAGCACAGCGTTTTGATTAAAATGATAACACAACGCGGCTCCCAGAAATACGCTTTAATTCTTATATTTCCGGAGGCACAAAAACTATGCCCCATAAAATTTCATCATCTCATGCCATTAGTGTGACTTTCAGCCAATTCACAAATAAAAATGTGAATTTAAAGCAAGAATAGATGATGATTAATAAATCTTAGAGAGGAAGCATAATATAGTGCTTTAAATTGGGTAATTTTATAACAGTCCAGCATCATCTAAATCTGAGTCTGAGCTAAATTTAAGACAGGCAGTACCTATTTTCACATTAATTGCATTTTTGTTCGTGCATTTATTTTTCTATTTTGAAATTTGTGCTCATGAAAAAAATGTGTGCGGAAATACATGAAATCCCCTTAAAAGAACGTTTATTAACAATGTAATGGTTGAAACTAGGTGAAAAATGTACCTGCCTAGTTGAACGGCAGTAAGTTATTCTTCTCTGTGCATCAGACGCTTTCGGAAAACCATATAAAAGGAACCATAAGGATAATACAAGGAACTTCCAACACAGTGACCCTGAATGCGTGAATTAGATTTTTTCTGTCGCAGTGAATCTTAAGTGATATCATCACAACCTCTTTCATGGTGGATTCTTTCATTGATCATAGGTGGTGAGAAATCTAAAAAATGACCGCTTTTCTTCGATTGAGACGCTAAGGCCATATAGTTTTGGGTATTTTTTAGGTTAGGATAGGTTTAGGTTTATGAGTCAATTTTTCAGCACTGAACCTATATTCCTTAAAACTCTTCCAATGACGAAAGGATAGTTCAAAATACATTAGCCTCCATCAGATTTAAACGCCTGCTGTAGGAGTTGACGGCCTGATTTCATTTTGAGCATTCAAATAAAGTGTATGGGTCTAGGCATACCAAGTATGTAATTTCTTCTTCGTATGGCTGGTGGACCCCAAATCCCAGGGGATCAATAAATGTACGCTGAGCCTGGGCTGGGTCGCGTGTGGTCTTATAATTCTTAAACTTTCATTATGTGTTGGCTTTTTTCTATAGGTACCGTTAACTTTCAGAAGTTCTTTTGCCTTGAGGTGCAACGCAAGCCCGTGAAACTTGACGTCGCGAGTGAATTGACTGCGAAATGGTGGGCGTAACGAGAAAAAAAATGAAAACAGCCTTAGCTAGTTTGAATAACTTCCAAAAACAGCATTTATATAATTACAAATATTACAGTAAGAAACAACTCCGTAGGCTAAATACCGTTATCTTTGTCTATACAAGACGATCACAAGTGGCACCAAGCTGATACGTCCTTCTCCAGCCGCGGTCAGTTTCAAAGAGGGCTGGTATGTTCGCGGTGCACTTTGTCAGCGCAGGAGGGGAAACAACTGGACAGTGGAGGAGTGGGGAGAGGAGGGGAGGTGCTATCACACTTTGGATTGGTGAGAATATTCACAAGTCGGCTAGCAAGTTGAAAAAGATGTCAGCACCAGTGCGGATCGAATAAAAGGAGTATACTTGCTGGAATCGCGATGACCTGAGCGCTCGCGTTGACCAGAGCAGAACACGGCACTTGTCTCATCGCTCTCTGGCACTTTGCGAGACGCGAAGTCTCCTGCGGTTTCTGAGTCTCCGAGGATTTTCGAGTCTCAAGGTTTCGAGGGGGGGGGGAATTGGCACAGAGGCACAGTGGACTTGAAAGCCAAAACTATTCTCACAATGCGAACACTTACATATTAATTTAGCAAATTAGTTAATTTCACGAAAGTGTGTTCTTGGGATCGGGGAGTGTTTATTTTGCCTTCAAGACAACGTTCATTCCAGTAATTCATTTTTACTATGATTTAATCCTACGACAAGTGTCAACTAGTGCTTTCATTGACAGCGTGTACTCCAATGATTTACTATTACCCTCTCACCATGAAATAATTAGCCACGGATAAGAAAACGCGATTCTCAGCAGAACAAGGCCATTGCCTAGGAGTGGCTTCGTGCCAGTTGCGTTTGCCTGAGAAATTGAACGATGATATTATTTTCTTTTCCTTCCTAATTATATGGCCACATTAAAATTTATATTCATGCTACTTGTTGAAAAATTGTTCTAATCCGCAGTTAGAGATATTATGCATTTTTTTGTATTTTGTATTGAGCTTTTCACTGTATTAAAAGCCCCAGATTACATTCAGGAGTTGACTTGAAACTGATCGATTTATATCGAGTCGGCTACGATGACTGTCTCCATTTGGAAGGCCAATTGTGTCTCCACGAATTTGTCGCGAATCTTGCAATTTTCGGAAGTTTCCAGCGCCGCGGTGTCATCATACGGAACTTCTTACCAAAACAGGTACCTCAAAAATAAGAGGAATAGGCATGACTGAAAATACGAATGCATAAATAAGGGTCGGAGGATAAGTAAGAATATTACATAATTATGGGTAAGAACTTTGGATGCTCAATTTATGGAAATTTTGAAGGCCAGGAAGAAAACAGGTGGAAGCATTGGAAATTTTGGGGAAAATGCCTACCCTTAGAATTTAAAAAGTGTTAATCGTACTTCTTGAATAATAAGAATAAAAATTGTTTCAAAATTTAATATGAATGTCATAACAGATGACAATTCTGCAAAACTCAATGGTTAGAAGAAAGTTGAATCATTAAGGCAATTCTGAATAGCCATATGAAATGGAAACAAAAAATGGATTAAAAAAATTGACTTGGCTGTAATAGACTCACTTTAGGTTTAGTTGTTACGTTTTTACTTACTTTGTGGATTCAAAAAAGATGTTTGACAGATTTAATTAGGAGGTACGAATGAAGATATTGATAGCAATAGGAATAGATTGGCGAGACAAGAGACTCATCCGTAACTTATATGTTACCCAAAAATTAGAGGTGATGGCGACTAATGGAGAATTAGGATGGGCAGTTGTTTGTCACGGGGTAAGGATGCACACTAATACCTTTGCTTTTTAAAATTTCTGTCGAGGAAATTATGAGAGAGATTTGTGAAGAGCTCGATGTGAGAATAACAGTAGGACAGCTGATAAAGTTAGTTAGATTCACGGACGATGAGGCGTTGGCTAGTCAACCATCCAAAGGATTGCAACCTTTGATAGTTGCAATAGAAAATTACTCTTACTTACTTACTCTTACTCCCAGGGCCATCTATATATTAAGTGATATTTAGCCGCATCAACAAATCCCCTCCACCTGGATCGATGTTCTGCCTCTCTTTCTATTGCTCCGATATATTGCATATCCGTCCTCACTTGGTCCCACCATCTTAGCCGTGGTCTTCCCCAGGGTCTTCTTCCTTCAGGAATCCCATTTAGTACCTCCTTCAGCAGATACCCCTCCTCTTTCCTTAGAATATGTCCAGCCCACCTGATTCTTCTTGACTTTATTTCACTTGTTATGTCTGGATGTTTATATAGATTCCTGATTTCCCTTTTGCGTTTTTTTATCTATTGTCTTTCTTCGTATGTGGGCCCATAGATTTTTCGCAGTACCTTATTCTCGAACACTATTTTCTCATCCTTTTTCGACAGCCTCCACGTTTCGGATCCGTAGAGTGGTACTGGGGATATTATTGTTTTATAAATCTAATTTTGGTTTTGTGCGACAGGGCTTTAGAAGATAGAATTCGGTTGCATGTATGCAGACATAGAAATAGAATAGCAATAGAAAATAAGTACAGAAAATACGGAGTGAAGATTAAGCATAAAGAAACAAAATTAAAGGTATTTTTCAGGGCATAGAGAGCGAGACTGGTGATAAAGGTAGGCGGGCACAAACTGGAGCGAGTAGGGAAATTTAATTTATTCGGTAGTACGTTGGAGGGAAAGGGGCATTGTATCAAAGGAATTTGAAGGAGAATTGCGCTATTTAAAAAAGCGTTCAGAATAGGAGGGAGCTAATGATGGAAACCTTATGTAAGGACACAAAGGAAAGGGTCACAAATAGATTCAAATAGTGTGTGGCACTACATGGCGCAGGAACATGGACTCCGAGAAAAGTGGTCTGGAATTGCCTGCTGGTTTGTGAGATGTGGGTGTGGAGGAGAATGGAAAATGTTCAGTCGACGAAAAGAAAGACAAATGAGGACGCTCTTTGTATCGTAGTTGAGGAGAGTAAATCAAATTAGAGAGAGAAAAATACCTCAGTATGTACTAGTAATACGATTATTAAATCATTAATTTAAATCGATTATTTGACTTGTCTTCTATGTGTAGTGAGATATACCTACCGATGATAAGCAGTTTACCTATCTGCTAAGCATTGTTATCACAGTAATTTGTAAGTACATAAATATGGATGCAATTCAAATCTTTACCGTAAACACATTAGCCAAGCATGTGAATTCATTTTTCAAATGAGCGCATGCTTAATTTTAATCACTAAACTTACATCGCTTTAAACACTACAGTAAAGAGTAAACATATTAATCTGTAGAACAGGCAGGCCATCATTGACTTTTGTTATAATTGCAAACTGATCTATATAGCTGATCATAACTCTACGATTTTAATTGCGGTGACTTTAAGTGAAAATATTATTGGTATGATCATTAGTGTTAGCACTAGTTATTAGTAGCAGTCGCCACTTAATTACTTGATTAGTTAAAATTGAATGCTCCTTCCTGAGTGAAAATGTCGTTTTTTGAACTTTTATTCAAAATTTCCCAAAGTTTCAATTTTTTTTCCAAGGCTGGGAAAAAACGAAAAAAAAGTTTTTTTCTCCCTAAAATTTCCTTTTATTCTGAGCCCTCACATTACGTCAGGACGAATTATTTTTCTCTTGTTAATTTTCGCACTTATGGAATTTAGGGTTGCACTCTATCATCATCAGCTGTCATCAATTCAAAGTTTGGTTTACTGTTAGCTGTTTAGTCAACCTTCCACTCTCCTGTCAGCTGTCCGTTTCATTCACACTTAAGTCTTCATTGAACAGTATACCATTTTTTAAATATTTCTTGCTACCAAGTACCCTATCACGTAGATTTTTACCCGCTTTGAAATACGGAAGTGAGAATGGTCTCAGTAAGCATCTACATATAATTATAGTGTCAATATGAGGTAATTTTTTTCGTTATTGAAACGTTTACCCACCATTCCCTCCACCATTGCAGTCGCAAAATGCCTTTAGCCTCTCAGTACGTTTCACATCCCCTGTCTTCTAACTTCCCCTGCCAATTACCAAACTTTCCGCACCATATTTAAAACCGTTTTGAGCGAATGCGCGGGTTATCTACGTTTCAATGATTGTCAGTGATCTCATAAGAAATAAAGATTTACTCAGCAGTTTTTTTGTTTGGAATAGGTACTTGTATTGCAGATGTATTCCTACCCCGATTTGGTGCGCAGGTCTAACGTAAAACAAATATTATAGCAAATAAAATATTTTGTTCTCTTCTGTTTTTATAGTTTACTAGCGAAAATACCGGTTGATTCTCAACGGGAGAGAAAAAACTTGAAAATAATGTAGTAGTGCTGTTTATACAAAAGGGAAATGATTTCGAGTAGAAAAAATGTAATGAAATCGCTTTAAAATTTATATCAAAAAGATAAAAAATCGAAAACCGAATAATGGTATGCTGATAATAAATAGATGATGGTTTATAATTAAATCTAAACGTAGTGGAAAGCGGAAGATACCCGTTGAAATTCAACGCGTGTGAAAAACATTAAACTTATTTTATAAGAAAACCACAAATCCTGAAGAATAGTGTCAGCGTGGTCATTTAAGGAGTTTGTAACCTATCTTGTACGTTGTGTTCATTGTAGTAGACACGCTGACCATTTTCCAGGTGCACGGAGAGATGAGTTACCGTTGGTCCTCTTTCATGACGGGAAACCCAAAAATGGGCCACGCAGACTCATTACTACTTAAATAGCACCCAGGTTGATAGATGGTCACCTCGTCCTTCCGGTTCTCTTGAGCCGTCTTCTGAGTGACTGACGGCTTCATGGCTTCCCTTGTTTACATACATATATATACATTCAATGACTTAATTGAATAGCCCTTATCAACTTTTATATGTGTGTTTAGTATCTTTTTCAGGATTGGATAGTAGGGTACAATCCAGCGGTTGAAAACGTCAATAGAAGAATTTGTAGCGACAGCCATGTTTATTTGACCTATCAATCCACCGTCACCCGGACTGCGGCTTCGGGGTAAAGAGTAGCCATTATCATTGGTTACGATTGCTAAATAAAAAATCTATGGTGATTCTTAGTGCACTTGCCGATTTTCATGCACGGATGTCGTTCATTGTGCAAAATTTCCGTTCTTATTTCGGGTAAGAAGCATTTAGTGACGTCATTATAGTTTCCGCTATCTTAAAACAGATTAAAGTTTCAAAACAGATGAATCTTTATTTGAACCAGATTTATAGTTGGTTACCCGACCGTAGGTACGGATGAGATGAAATTTGTGCGGTTCTTAGCGTAACCCGAGAAAAACCACGGGGAGATACTCATGAGATCGCTGGTGGACATGTATTTGAGCATCCAACTCTAACCTTTGTCGTTTCTTTTTGCAAGGGCTCATTTTCTCGCAAATAGCACATTCCTCTAGCTTTATAAAATGTATTCGAAAGGTTACTCGTTATTTTGTTTAAGCATGTTGATGGATATATTTTTAAGTCCAAGGAGGGGAAACACAGTGGCGAGTGAGACTCTTTAATAGGCAACTCGATGATTGTGTGAATGTAAGTTAACTGCACTATAAAACTTTTAAACATATATAAATATTTTGTAACGTTTATGATGTGGGAATAGGTCTAAAAACCAATTCACAATCGTAATGAGAGGCAGGCGGTTCCACTACGTGTAATACATCTGAGTATTAAACGATAGTAAACAAAGCCGTGTTTGTTGTAGTAACAGAGGCATTATTACCATTACTATTCGCTGCACGTAAATATTCTTGCACCTTTAATTCCTTTATGTGTATCGTTTACAACGTAAGTGTTCTCTCATATACATGCAGTGCCCCTATGAGAGCTACTTTGAGAATAGACTTTGAAGAGTAAACTTGTTGTAAGTGTGCATTGAATTATCGATTACCCCCCGAAGCAATCTATCATGGGGCCCTTGGGACTCTGGGCCCGTCTTATACAGATTTCCTTTCTACGTGCTATTATGGGCCTGCAGGAGAACATGATATTTAAATGCTAGAGGCATGAATATCCTTTGAAATCAAATCTCTGGTTGTCAATTAAATTTGCTATTGCTGATTTTAGAGAAAAATATGAGATTTGTCAACTAAAAAAATAAATTTCAGACAAATATGAAGCCAAAAAAAATCAATAGAAAGAAACTTTATTTATTCAGCCATCCGATAAAAAATTCCCGGCTCTCTATATTGAGTAAAAGTACTTTTAAAAAGTAAAAAATGAAGCCACTGCACCGAACCCAATGCTTAGCATGGACCACCTGGGGGGGCCTTTGGGGGCCCCGAGAGCTTTTCGATATAGCCTATGTTACCGCCAGATACCTATATTTTCTATCTACATGACAAATTTCAGCTCAATCGGTTCAGTAGTTTTCGAGTGATGGAGCAACAGACAGACGGACATACAGACACAATAACATTTTTATATATGTATAGCTGAATTACCCCTGTGAATCTCGGTATAACACTTCCTTTATAAATTATCATATAAGAGGAGAATCAACTGAAGAAAATGAAAAATTTCATTCTTTCTGGTATCCGATAAAATAATTTTTAGCTCTCTATCTTGAGTGAAAGTAGTTTAAAAAGCAAAAAACTTTAACCATTGCACAAAACCCAATGCTTTGAATTGCTAATCAGGTTAACTGAGCAAAATGAATTTCCAATGCCTTAAAGACCACAGCTGGTTGTCAAGGAAATATGCTGTTGTTGATTTCTGAGAAAAAAATTAACCACTGCATGAAACCCAATGCTTAGCATTCCTAATCAGCTTAACTAAACTAAATCAATTTTAAATGCGTTAAAGACCAAAATCTGGTTGTCAAGGAAATATGCTATTGTTGATTTCTGAGAAAAATATGCGTTTTTGCTGCTTAAAACGTGGTTTTCAGACAAATACGAATAGTAAAAGATAATTGATTGAAAGAATTATAAACTCCATTCTTTTAGCCATTTGATAAAAAAAATCCCAACCCTCTATCTTGAGCGGAAGTAGTTTAAAAAGGAAAAAACTTTAACCATTGCACAAAACCCAATGCTTTGAATTGCTAATCAGGTTAACTGAGCAAATTGAATTTCCAATGCCTTAAAGACCACAGCAGGTTTCAAGGAAATATGCTGTTGTTGATTTCTGAGAAAAAAGTTAACCACTGCATGAAACCCAATGCTTAGCATTCCTAATCAGCTTTACTAAACTTAATCAATTTTAAATGCGTTAAAGACCAAAATCTGGTTGTCAAGGAAATATGCTATTGTTGATTTCTGAGAAAAATGTGCGTTTTTGCTGCTTAAAACGTGGTTTTCAGACAAATACGAATAGTAAAAGATAATTGATTGAAAGAATTATAAACTCCATTCTTTTAGCCATTTGATAAAAAAAATCCCAACCCTCTATCTTGAGCGGAAGTAGTTTAAAAAAAGCTAAAAATGAAACCACTGCACAATACCCAATTCGTAGCTTAAACCACCAAATGGCCCTTTTTGGGACCTTTTGGGGCCCTGAGGTATTTTTAAATAGCATAAAAACCTTCTCCTTGAAAAAATACATATATGTGCCAACTTTCATGATGATCGGTGAAACGGTGTCCAAGTCTATTAATCTCGGACAGACAAACAAACAAACATCCATTTTTATATATATAGATTATTTTGTAATTGAACTGAATTAAAAGGTAAGTTAAAGGCATGGTATACAAAGCGTTAGGAGCATTTTTGAAGTGTGCCATACCTCTGGCTTCACTTCACGTTGTGCCCACCACCGTTTCTCCCGCAAACGACTTTTGTTTGCTGCTGCAAGACTAGTGACAGGAGATTGCAATCCCTCCCATGTAGAATAAGTACTTGCTTCCTCATAAAAAAAATTGCAGCGCACGATTCAATATGAAAAAATCTCTCTCTTCTTGATGCAACATACCTAAATTTACGCACAAAATGTTAAGAAATTCATATTCTTGGGAAGATCGAAACGACTGAACTTGTCGAGCTCGAAATTAACTACGCGTACTAATAAAATTAAGCCATCCCAGAAGGGAGGTCACTGTCTATGTCCTCTCCGCTTACATATCATGATTAATATTCCAGGGACTCGCCGAAATTGCTCCCTCCTCTCTCTCTTCTACTCCAGTACACCTCTTGTGAGCATCTCCCTCCCTTTCCCTCCCAACCCAATCCCTCCCTCCACATTAAATATTCATGCATCTCCGCTTGCCGCAAAATGGCGCTGCTTCCCTGTCTTCCTCCCTCTCTCACACAGCACTCGTCCCTCCCTTACGGGCAAACACCGCCACCCCCTCTTCTCAAATCGTCTGCGGTGCTCGTCTCCTCTGCCTCTTAACCCCCCCCCCCCTGCAGTGCCCTCTTTTCATCCTTTTTACCAACGTGAGGCGCGGCTGAACCATAAAGCCGGAACCGCTTTGCAAGGATTTTGAGTGCCAAGTTAACGCGCTTTCTGCGGTAATGACCAATTCAACCGAAAACATCTCTCCATCTCGCCCACCCTCCTGGCTCTCTTATTATGCCGCCCCCGCCCACCCCCTGCCCCTTTACACCTCGGGGGAGGTGGTGGCTATTTCCCCCTCGCGTCCCCCTCCCGCCCTTTGTCTCTCCACCACCACCAGCGGTCACCATTCCGAGCCACTTAAGGCATCCAATCTTCCCGCCAACCCCTTCAGCCCCCTCACCAACGACCCCCTCCCCCATTCCCCCGCTCAACCGCGGTCCCCCCCCCCTGTATATGTCCCCCCATGGCTCCATCCGCGTAGTGCTGTTTTTATGCACTCCTTTAAAACACTCACCGGTTAACTCAACAGTTAAGATCGCCCCCACCACGGTTTCATTCATTGTTTTACACAGCCTGGACTGTGTCCTCGCGGCGCTTTCGGCTCTCCCCAGCAGTTTATATGCACTCACGAGTTCTCCTTTTAGCTCCGAAATTGCCTCTCGAGCCTCGATCGGTAAAGTAAAGCGTATCGTAAAATGTCTTACTTTATAGGGTCACTTCTCCGCGAGCTAGGCGAGGCTCTGTATTATTTGGGGTCAATTTTTTATTCGATATTATTATAAATATAGATAACTTTTTAGTTTCAAGATAGTTGCATACGTGAGGATTTTACTTTTGTAGGAGATTAAGTGGTAATGCCAATCAGAAAATTATCTAACAAGGAGTACTACGATTATCAGGGAAAAAAAGGAATTAAATTTCGATACCGGGTCGTGAAAGGTGTTTGTTGTAACAGAAAAGCGTGCTGAAGACAATGTATGGATACAGTAAGAACGTAAAGAAAGGCGGAAGGAATTTGCGAATCTCAATCATCACAAAATTAAGGCAAAATTTTAATACCGAGTTAATAATTAAATAAAATTTCCAACCGAATTCAGAAAATTGAAAATATGCTAAAATAATCAATCCATACATAAATATGAATGATTAATCTTCCAAAGGTAAATAAATTTTTCTATTTAATTTTAGCAACTCCTTTTTTCTGATCTAAAATCCGTCTCTTTTTTATAGTTTAGATTCTCAATTTTGAAATCTTTTGGTAACCCTCTTGTGAAGTATTTTGGTTTAAACAGTTTTAAATGGGTGGGCCAATTAACTTTTCTGAAATATAATAATCTGAGATGAAGATATTATGACAAAATCGTCGATCAACATGAGAAAGTATCCACTTTTATGAACCAAGCTCGGATTAGAAGTATTTACCTCGAAGAGCATCACCCACACTCATGCTATAAAACACTTTCCGCTCGTATATACGGATGTTTGAAATATGCATTTTATTACTTGCCTTTCAGTGTTTCTTTGTACGTAACCTTTGTAAATACTTCGTTGACAGTATCTTACGATTTGAAAAAAAATGAACCATAATTTCTTTGCAACTTTAAGCGGACAATATTCTTTCCGTGCGAGTGCATTAGTCTTTTGGAAGTGCATAAACAATTGCTAGTAAATGACATCGGATACATGAACGGCTTGAAAGTTATAATTATCATTTATGATTCGCGGTTACTTTTTTAAAAGAGGCTGCGTTGTGGAAGAGCTAATAGAACATGACGAATAGCATCAGCAGACAACCTGCATGCAAGGAGATGCTCCATTTCCGATGCGGCTGCAGATGCAATGTGTCGAGAAATTTCTCAATATGGCACACTCAAAAAGATCAAAGGGTAAGACTCGTCATTACGGGGAACTAGCCTCAGACTACTAGTGTAAGAGTCTGCTTTCCTTGTCCAAATCTGAATGCCAAACGCTAAATATGTCTGCTACATGCTGTCAACAATAGAGTACCCACAAAAAATAATTCGCAGAACTGACAAAAGCCTCCCGAATATTTAGTAGTTAAGTAATTCAGAACAGAGCGAACACTTTAGACATATTCCTCTGAAGTTTTGATGGACTAAAAATAAAACTTCAGCATCAATTTTGGGGGATCGGCCATCCCCTTTGCGTTTGGCCGTATAAAATTTAATAGGCGTTAAAGGTCTTCTCATACCTGTTTTGGTGATTACCGGAACGGCACCCATCTCCTGCGAATGTAGCAGCGATACGGCGCCCCAGATGAAGCCATTAATAGGTGAATAGGGGGAGAGGAGAGAGCTCTTGTGGGCTCGTGTGAGTGTTGGGCGGACGGCAGGGAAGTATGCGGGCGAAATAATTTAAGGAGGTCATAAATAGCGTGGAAGTCTTGAATTAAGAAGCAATGTCGAAGTGGAAGGGATAATTAGCGGCAGTTAAATTGAAGGGTCTTTTTTTTTATTTTAAAAAGCATAACGGCCCTGTTGTTCTGCAACACCGAGCTGCGAGGATGGAGACCTTAACATTTGCGTTATGCGGGAGATGAGGAGTTAAAAGGGAAGGAGAGATGGTCCTTCGCGAAGGAGGAGGAGGGAAAGGGAGGAGAGAGTGAGAGGGAGAAAGGGAGGTGAGCGTGCGAAGAAAGGGAGATGGGAAATGAAAGTGGGAACGAAAGAGGAGGAGAATGGGAATGAAGGAAGGCATGGAGAATCCGTTCGCTGCCCACCTCCGTGCCATGGGAGGGCAAGAGAGAAGTCCAAGAAGAGTGGTAGGAGTTAGGAACGACCAAACAACTGCCCCGAATAATCAGCAATGGAGAGAACTTTCCCTCCCATCCCACTCCCCTCCGATTATCCCTTGCCCTCATCTCCCACACCCCTACACCTCTCTCCTCTCTCAGCATTTTATTTCCTTTTTCACTTTCATTTTGGAGCTCGGCTCGAGGCGATAGCGTTCGCGAAGGCCACCGCCCCTCTTTGAAACCCAGGATTTTTTTCCATTCCCTTCACCGAGCTGATTCCACTCTTTCCTTTTTCAGGGCCGAGTAACATGTTCATTAGCCCCGAGTAGGGAATTTTTTCCAATGCGGCGTCGCTACTTAAGGCTACTGGAAAATGGGCATTGATTTAAGGATGAAAATACCCTACGCCGATAGTGTCCCTTAATTTGATTGTGGGAACAACATGAGTGGTTTTTAACTCTTCGTGGGTACTGCGGTTAACTTCTCAATTTTTTAATTAGGAATTTAGTAAAAATATCATAACAGCGTGCTATCGACCACCACATCTAACCACACAGTGTGGTGCTAAAACCGGATGACTTCGGTCAGTAGGAAAAGTTCCATTTTGGCGTCATGCAGTATGAAAACACTCCTCAGTCTAGTTTTATTAATTATACAAATGTGAAGGTGATTAAAAGTGATATAATGTTTTTAGATATTATTTTTACCATTGAAATTTATAAATTACGGTTTTTGGATTCCTGATATAATACACCTACATCACCAATTAACTCAGTAATTATCTTTAAATAACTATTGAACATATCTTATTTTCTAGTTATTAGTTTTTAGGTTTTTTACTGATGGTTTTACAGTGATTTTTTAACCGCTAAAAATCTCATTGATTCAGGTGGTCTTACCTGAAACACATGGATTTAGGTTTTTCTTTGAAATATACAGTTGACGACCAACCTATTAGTCCCTGAAATCAACCACATGGTTGATATTTCAGAAACTAATTTTACTTTACTCACTAAATATCGCATTATTATTGAGTTGAATCATTGGAAAAATTAACGTAAAATATCTCGGAAGTTGGATAAATAAAACAAATGGGAGAGATGAAATGATTTCTTGTATTGTTTTGTACATAGCTATTATATATATTTATATATTTTACAATGAACAGGACACCGTTGACCAGATACTGGGATATGTGAAATACGAGTCTTCATCTTCACCTGATGTCTGACACAAAAGAGTCCACTTGGTCACTCAGTTTAACGATGAACTAAGTCAATCCTACGTACACTTTGCTTATTGTCGAGGACATCAAAGATATTTTCGGTGTCTCATATTTGCCATCTGAGAGTTTAGTCCACTAAAGATTTTGCCTTATTCAAAGTCCTTCATTTTGAAAGCCATCAAGGATTTTATTGCTATAAAATTCCTTCACCTGTGAAAAGGATAGGGTGATTTAGTCTTTTCCTTGTACCTCTTCATGTTCTGCGAAGGTTGTATATTGTCAAGTGCAAGCAGCTTCATTCTGACGATATAATTTTTAATTCACATAATAAAATCCGTTGACGCTAGCCGCGAAAAAAATGGAGGAAAGTATTATGTATTTCTCTTACATTCATGGAGGAAACATTACATACTATCCGACCTTGAGCACCGTTTAAAATTTGGTATTTTAATTCCTTCTCCGGTGAGAATTGGACAGAGCCCCATGAAGTCTTAATCAGAGGAAACCATCTGGTGATATGAATATGAGAGAGGGAAAGTTCAAACTCATCGATTGAGGACCTTTCAAGCCGACCGTGAAGTATCCCAAGAGGGTGCTGTTATGGAACGGCTGTTTTTCCCCTACTTTAGGGCGATGGCTCTTGACGACTGACATTCTTGATACACATCCATCTTCCTTTTCACCATTTGGTCATGGAGGCGCCCGTTAAACTTTGAGAGGGAAGGGAAATGGAGGTGATCACAACTATCCGCCGTTGGTATCACATCCCCACGAAGAAGTGCTGCCATTGTATCTTCAGGGAAGAATAGGTCCTCGCTAGTAACATCTGATTCATTTCAGTACTTAATTCTAATCTAGGATGGTTCGATGAGGACGAGAGCACTGCTAGAAAGGAGAGACCCAGAAAACATTCGATCGATTTGCACTCACTGGTACTTATTTCTTGAAAATCTTCTACGAATGGGAGTCACCCCTATACTTTAACGTCCAGCCACCGTGCTCGACGACCTCTGCACTGAATTTCGCTCTCACGGTCCCGGGATGGTCGGATCACGCAGGAGATCCGTCCCAAGGCCACCGAGGGGCCCTTAGTCACGAGGGGTCACCCAGGGTCGGGCAAGAGGGCTGTTGCTGCTGCTGGGGGTGCACCCTCCCCGCCGCTCTCTCCTCCGTCCTCGACAACAGGGATTCTATGCTGAACGGGTTCAGTCTCCTGGGTTTGGCGGGAGGGCTCACCAGAGTCACCGATTTCTGGGGGGCGGGCGGGGGCTGCAGGGGCGGGGAGAGGAGGTGGTGCGTCGTCGGGGGCGGCGGGGGAGACGTATGCCTGGGCAACGGCGCCCTCTGCGGTATCGAGAGGTGGACGCCACCGGTGGGCGAGGGCGGAGGCGGGAGACCCAGGCCGGACCCGAACCTCTCCGCTTCGGCGATGCCCAAGTGCGGCGGCCCCGTCACGGCCTCGTCCCGGTCCGACGACTGCATGCTCCCGATGCTCTTGCAGTCGTCCTCCTCGTCGCCCCTCTTGTCCTCGGCGTCGCTGTCATCGTCATCGTCGTCGTCGTCATCGCCGACGACGTCTATCTCGATGTCCCGGCCGCCGCCCGAGTCGCTGGCGCTGGCGTTGCTGAAGCTGCACGAACTGCTGCTCGAGTAGTCCAGGTGGTGTTGGAGACCGCTGACGGAGCCCGCCGCGTCCTTGGCCCTGGATGAGTCGGAGCCGTCGGAGGAGCCCGGGTGCCCGATCCCGCCGCCGTTCCCGCCCGCCGCCGCGGCCGCCGCCGCCTTGGCCCTCTTGCCCTGCTGCTGCTGCTCCCAGTCGGCCCGGAGCGCGGCGAGGGGCACCCGCACCCCTTTGAGGGCCAGCTTCCTCTGCTGCCGCTCCAGCGCCTTCAGCAGTTTCTTCTCCCGCCGCTCCCGCTCCTTCCTTCGTAGCTCCTCGGGCGGGATGGGCTCGCCGCTGCACGTCTGCGGGTGCGCGTTGTGGGCCGGGCGCCCCGGGCCCTTCTTGGTGTGCTCTTTCTTGCGCCACTTGGCCCTCCTGTTCTGAAACCACACGGCGACGCGGGACTCCTTGAGCTCCAGCCGCAGAGCCAGGGCCTCGCGCATGAACACGTCCGGGTAGTGGCTGGCCTGGAAAGCTCGCTCCAGTTCCTCCAGCTGCCAGCTGTTGAAATTTGTTCGGGAGCGTCTCCGCTTGCTCGCGGCGGATTCCTCCGATTCCGAATCTGTGTATACAGAAGAATAGATGGGCATAAGTCAAAATAAAATATACCGGAATATTCTAATAATAAAAATTATTCAAGAGGCCACAAGATAATTCATATAGCTGTCAAAATACCGAATATAATGGAATTTATTTTCTATTAAATTAACAAAATCCTCAACTGGTGTATTTGGTCAAAGTATACCTCCCTGCCATAATTTTCTCTAATCAATGGCTGCATTAAGCTATTTGTAGTGCGTTGTGGAAAATTGCAAAATGTCGCGTCAATTTCATCGTAATTATTAAGTGAATGTGAAAAAATATTTTTATGAATGAACGCCTAGACCCGAAATGACTGCCAAAATCTAAGGAATGGGTAATTTCTTCTGGAAAGTTATTACCCCCGATGCAAATGGTTCATTTTTATGAATATTTATTACTTTGAATCCATTACTAAAAAGTGAATTTAAATTGACGAGAGAATTTCTTTTAACATCTTTTGTATGTACTAAGTATCATTTAATGTCGCTCCATTGTAATCAACGGTGGAATTTATAGCATTGTAACCTACTGCATTAAAATATTTTCACTGTCCACGAAATAGCCGTTTTTGGCAATTTAATTTTTAAAAAGCAGCATTACGAAAGATATATGACCAAAGTTTCCAGATTCCGCAGCTATATATATTACGCGCGAGACCAAGGAAAGTGATTTATTTCATTTCATAAGAGGGAGTGGAAATTTAGAGCCTCCAGAAAAGAATTTCGTGGAGAAATTTTCGTGACTTCGCCACAGTTAGCTTAAAAATCAGTTGGGTTGCCCTGAGAATATGTATTGTTTTCGATCTTTTTAAGAATTCCTCGAAGGAGCGTTTAATTGAGAAATATAAGGAGAACGTCGTGAGTTTTAATATTGGGATAATAATTCTCCATCTTGTTAATTAACTAAGTGAAAGTTACTATAATGAGTCACTCACTCGGCTTTGCCACTGCATTCCCATTCCCTGCGGAGCGATGTTTCATCCTTTTTTATGGGGAAACAACCATCTAGTCCCGAGGAGAAACTTTCCTAATTTATGTGGATTTTAAACATCTAGTCACGGCAACATATTAAACCATTTTGGTCAAGATTTTAGCTTTGTTAGTACACTTCTTAGTAAATACAGTTGTACATTTTTTTTCACATTTAGCTCTCACCGTTGATATTCTGTTACAAGAGATATAGTTTGAAATAATCAATGAAATAAGCCATTGCAAAATAATTAACCATTTTATTTACAATTTTTTCCTAAATACCCTATCAGTAATAGCTGTAGTAATAGTAATAGATGTAGCTAAGCATATCGGGAAACTAACTTTATGATGTTTTTATCAGATATTACTCATACATAAATGTATTTCTATACTGAATAGAGTTCAATGAAATAACCTTAGTCAAGTATATTAAATTATCATCATAGTTACCACTAGTTAATAAATGAAGAAGATAAATTACTCCAATTCATATATATTACTAAGAGGCATATATTATATCCATTCTAGTACCACGTGGACAAAAATGTACATGCTATTTAAGAGAATATAAAATAATGTTTTATACATTTAAAAAAAATGTAATCATTAAAAAATATTTCTCGACAGTTTTATCTTTAAGCATGAATATTAGTACATTTTTGAGACGCTTTTACAATGCTCAAAAGTGATTTGTCATCAAGTAGGACATAAGCAATATTTAGCAATCAGTAAATGGTAGTTAGCTGAATTGGCATCATATATTTAAATATAAATTTGAAAAATTTCAAAAATGAAATGGATATGTTATTTTTGCCATGGCAGCCAAAGAATTTGATCATATTGTCTCCGCATGCATTTTATTAAAACATCATAACCCAACATCACATTCTTTCGCATGCTTTTAGTCTGAAATGGCAAAAATGTTCCACGTTCCTCGCGCTCGATTAGACACGCTATTTATATCTAACATAATCGCTAGTAGAATCAATGCATAGGCACTGATAGGTGGAGCATGAGGAACAAAAGGGGACATCCAATACAACCCCTGTAGTATTGCATTCCTCTCAGGCATCTCGATATTGGCAGATCATCCTTTGGTTTCATTGGACACACTTATGGTTTAAATATTTGTTCCCCCGTCCAATGGTTTAGCCTTAGGTTAAGTATTCCTCAATGGTAAAAGTTTGAAAATGAAGTGTATTTCTCTCAGAACAAGAATCGATATGTTCAGCTTCACGAACTCCCAAGTTTCAATATGCATAAAATCTTCGACTCGTAAAAATAGTACTTATTTCTTAAGCAGAAAATATAAATCAACCTTATGCTGGACGTACTATACTTCCCCGGTTCCTCACGCTTTTCACGGTTTAACAACAACAAATCAGACCAAATTATTATTTGTTTTTCAGGTACATCATAAGATTTGTATCAGAATAGAACTAAGACTGCTCTTTATTCTAAGCCATTAGATAGAGGCAATGACCGTTGTCCAGCGAGATGTTTAATATTATGTATAATGAAATATCCGAACTAAGACGACTTAAAGTTTGAGTAGCAGGACTCCGTGAACACAAAACGCGCAGAAAAAAAGAATACGCTGCTACAAAATGGCTATCAATGACTGGGCTTGTGTGCCAGCTTACCGATCTGAAAACTGGAACTGTTTCGATTTGGTTCAATGGCAGCCGATTCAGGAGCGATGAAAATTTGATTATAGAGCATTGAAATTATCTTGGAGAGTCAGTTACGCCCAGCAATATAGAAGAATTCTGTTTATGCCTGTGTGTTCTCTAAGAAACATTTGCGGCATTAATACCGAGCGGAAGTGCACTTAGGTGACGGAACTAAATGCAACTGAAAGAGAGAATTTTCGCAATTATATGATGAAATTTCTTCCACAGTATTTACGACCTAGTAATCTTCCTGGATTGGCCGAGACTACGATAAGGTATTGCTAGCAAACGAAAAAAATCAGTTAATTATACTATGTTTTCAGAGTAATTATCATTATTCATAGAAATTACCAGGTCTAAGATCATGGTAGCAAATCACCAGGAGTTAATTGACTAATGAAAGAAATACAACGGTACACCACTAAGCGGCATAAAATATGCAAAGTTTGAGCTCTACTGCCTCTTAATGTATTGAAGTACTAAATAAAAAGCTCCAATGACCGTTAATGTTTCAGGACCACAAGTTTGAAAAGACAAAAGCCCAAAAACTAAAGACATTGACCCGGTTAGTCTAGCTGTGGTGGATTACGGGAAGGTTAATTTCTCGCAAGTGACCAACTACAGGACACAAACACTCAACCCAACAATGGGATCCTTCACTGGGCTTAGGACGCCACGGTGATGACCACCGTTCACACTTTCTGTCATTGTTTACGGGAAGGAAATCACTCACTCACACTAGCACACTCAGGTACAACTTTGGGTGAGAAACTCACTCAACAGAGCTTAGTTAAAAAATAGTCAAAACTAATGTTAAAATAGGGACAAGACAAAGAATAAGGGTAAGACGAGGGTGAGTGTTGGATACTCGTATTTCGGCCACAAGGTGGCCCTCTTCATTGAACTGAAGGGAAAAAAGCACTTGCAACATAAGTTTGTAAGAGGTGTGTATGTAGGGAAAAAGAATCATTTTCAGACCCATTCAAATTTCAATGAAAATTCGAGAAGCGCATTATCCTGGAATTGAAGGTTTTAAAGTAGTATCTGGCGGGTAATGGACTGTTTTTCATAAGTTTATCACCACATGTGGTGATAATGTAGTCTCTAGATATCCAGCATTCAATTTTTCGCACACAAAACAGCATGGGCCTTGAAGGATACTACCCCGTTGATATTTTCCTTATTTCGGAGGCGCGTTTAGCATCGTGTAGGGGAGAAGAGACTATCAATTATATGTGCCAGGAGAATTTTCACACCTGAACACAATATTTATGAGGCGTATCAATAACTCTTTGGGCCCTGAACGAAACAAGCATGTCCCTTGCCCTTCAAAAACATTACTGCACCCGGTTCAAATTCAGATCGCGCACCATGATAATGAGGTTTCGCGGAAAGGCAAGACTCCCGGAAGCTGCCAAACACCATCGTTAACCTTACTCTGCTAACAAATGGGGACGTGGAACTAACCTGGATGGTTACTTCATCAGCCTACTCGCTTGGAACGCATTTTGTTCTGGTCTTCCTTGTTCACTCAACGAGCATCCCCAAACACGATAAGTTTCCCATAGTGCAAATAATTCCGTCCACTGAGTGCAATCCCTTAAATGATTTCACATCTGGCTTTTTCGCCGTAACCGATCCCGAGGGGAAGCAGTTCGAACAAGTGCCGAGGTAAAGTGAGCGCAACTGCCAAACGCCACAGTTCGATTCCAGTCGAGAGCCGATAATTTTCCGCCCATTAGAGACGCTTTTTTACGGTTCCCGTCACGCCCATCCTCTCTTCACCCGCAAGTCACCCACTCACGCGCTCAAAGCTACTCGCTCCTAAAAAGTCGGGTCGTGCACGCACTGTAAACACCGGAAAATGACAACATTAATTTTTATGGTCACAGCAGTTGGCAGCCCTTTCGTGAATGGAGAACGCGCAAGCTCGCGTGCTTCAACATTTTGCATCCGGTTTCGCCATGGCTCCCCTCCCCATCTGTTCGCACGGGCTCCTCGCGCTCTTCTTCTGTCTCCCCAAAGTCCTCCCTCCTTCCTCCCTCCCCTCCCCTCTCCCAACGCCATCTCCCACCTCTCATTTCTTCCCCAAATTATTTTCACTTAAAAAAGAGAGCGTTCCCTCCGCCAAAATATCATACTCTTTGGAGTTTCCTCATAGCCTCCCGCTCAACCTCTTTCCCAACTCTGCCTGTTTTTTTTTCACTGAGAGCCCTTTTCATTTCACTCGCCATAATTCTCCCCCCCCCGCCCCTTTACGATTCCATCCCCCTCTTGCGGCACCCGCAGACCTCTTGAAATCCATACTTGCTCTCTTGTCCTTGCGCGTTTTTTTCATACGTTTTCCGTCATTCCGTTTGTGGACGGTGGCGGCTTTTGCCCTTCGTCTCCCCCCCCCAACCTCCCTCTTTCTCTTTCCTCCCTTCTTCCTCCGCCCCCTCCTCTGTGCAAGAGAGTAATTGCGCGGCGGCTGTCTTCTTGTGGTGCTGCCCCCCCTATCTGGTGGCCCGCCGGTCGGTCGTTTGGCGAAGGAAGACGTCGGCACGACGAAAGAGAGCGCGATGACCCCTGGGGACCCCGCGCCAAATTAAAACAAGAGAAGATCGGTTTCCGCTCGAATTCGACCCACAACACCCCTGCCCCCCCCCCTCCCTTTGTCATCCCCTTCTCTCTTTTCCTCCCCTCCCTCCCACACTCCCTCCTTTCATCCCTCGCTCTCAACGGTCGACTCGCGAAATGCCCTCCCACTGAAGAAGTAACCCTCTGAGCCCCTTTTTCTGTCCGGCTAATTCTCTGCGCTTAGTTCATTGTTTTCTACAAAAATATGCTCGGAAGCGAAGGTACGTAGTTGACTGATCCAAATGGTGTTAGTTTTATTTCATCTTTCCTTCCAGCATACCTCTCTCTCACCTCTCGCTTGGCATTAGAAAATTAAATCAAAATATTATTCATGAATGTTTTCCCCACTGGTGACTCAGCACCACCCTTGCGACGGGATACAAGTAAAATACAAATAAAGATGGTACACGCACTGCATTAGTTTGAGGGTTTTTTTAATTAAATAGTGGGTAACGACGCATACTTCTATTGTTAATAGATTACTAAATAGATTCCATAAATTACTAAGACTTGCGGTACTTCTTCGGCGTTTCTCATGATACTGAAAACACATCAAGGTTTTATTTTCTATTATTCTCCCTGACCTCACGATTAAATGAACATATACAGGTTGTTAGTAAATTACGGGTGTAAGATTCTCCTGCTCGTAGGTGGCAATATATGATCTTTTTGCCCTAAGTGGTTGCTGCTAGTGGTCAAAATGTAATGTTTCTACTTGTGTGTGTGACCAAAAAGACCTATATCGATTTTTTTTTGTTTCGCGACCTGTCTACGTGAAAAACACTGCTTCCAGATAATCTTCTTTAACTTACATCTTCTCCTTACGCGGCACGACATATTTGGATGGTATTGCTCCGTACTTTTTGTCAATGTTCATCGTATGCTGCATGATCGAACCAATCCTCTTTCATGGCCTCATACGACTCCCGAACAAATAATGTGGAATGGTTGTCCAACGGTGCTTGCCGTGACAAAGTACCCAATATACTTGGTAGGTTCCCCCCTTTCCACGTGTGGCATCATAAAAGTTTGACCAATTGCAATGTCAACGATTTCCGTCTCAGGTAATACTGGCCGAAAAAAAATTCTTCCATTGTTACCGTTTATTGCCTTCCAAATTTATGATCTCTAATTCAGGAACACACTGTATGACTTCTCTTTATACCTCAACCGATGGCCATTATTTCCACTCCATGTGTCAACACCATTTTGCGTTTTTCCTCAATTCGTGGACATGGCTGCGCAAGAGAAGAGTAGCACATCTGCCAGCTAATCGGTGATCCACCCACATCGCCCTGGGCATTCCTCGGGTCTCCCACCAAACTCCCCTCCCTCCCCTCCCTCCCCCACCACCCCCGCCCTCTCCTCCTCTCCCCCTCCTACCCCTCTCACGCTCCAACCCCCTTCGCAAATTTTTATCGCTCGCAAATCATTGCCGCCAATTTCTCAACATCCATATCGCATCCTCTTTAAATAGCAACGTTTTTCAAGGAACATACCATTAAAAAATCCATTCGAATTTTTACTCAGCACTTCAGCTCGCAATTTTATATTGTCATTATCGGAAGGGGTTTATTACTTAGCCGTGCATTCATTAAAAGATATCATTTTATTTACATAAGCTAATGGACATAAAAACTGTTGTGCAATCCATTCATACAATGCCGAAGCCTTATTTTCTCGCCGATTGCGAAACTCGACGTCGGAAATGAAATGACTTTAAGCATTCGACTGTCGCGTCATTTAATGTTTCCTCTGAACAATTTTAATAACCGCTGATATGCAGTTCATGACTTTCAGTGTATTTCAGCATGAAATTTAATCCCCTTGATTTCGAGCACATGAACTTACAAACACTGATAATTGTCAGTAATTGCCCTGCAATTTTAAAATTCTGTTAATGCCTATAAATTAACGATCACTTAAATTTTAGATGACGGTCATTGTCCAACTTTTTATTAGCTTGGCACTATCCCACTTCTTGTAAATATATTTTGACATGGCTAGCAATGAACGAGCGCCTCGTCTGCCTAGGTTGTTTTAATTTGTATAAAAATAAAGGTAAATAATATCTTCATTGTAAAGCAATCATTCCTTAAATAGGTAAAGACTATATTTCGATAGTAATTATGATATTAAATTTTACGTCTGTTGTTTTCTGTACTGAGAAATTTGCCTCTAATCTATAACTATAACCAAATACATTTTTCAATTTATTAATGCTCTTTTCAGTCGTATTTATAGCAAGAGGTAGAAAAACCAAACCTCGGGTGATTAGTAAATTGTCCGCATATCTTTGGGATATTCTCCATGTACACATACCAGAGTATAGCTGTGATTTCAATCAATGTTTTCATATGGAAGCCATGGGTATAATGGCACTGCCTCACAGCGATACTGTAATCCTAGGCACGTGGAGAAAACCAATAAAAAATACAGAGATCAGCAAACGAATGCAGCGAAATCCAGTGAAGAAATTGTCAGTAAATTGCCGTCATCTATTAAACTGTGAGAGTTGAAGTCTGACATTCTATGATGAAAATATTCTTACCGTTAACTCTTAAATATTCATTCATCAGTTTAACTGTACTCAAGCTTAATAAAAAGTTAAATTCTATTACATCATGGCATACACAAGTATGCCATCATTATTCTTTAAAGATTTCAGATAACACATGGTAGAGTTTGCTAAGGGGGGGAAAAATAATTTTAGCTGGATTAGATTGAAGAAATAAGTCGCTGCTCCGTCCGCGAAATATTTTGAAAAACCTCGAGGGATGATCGCGGTTGGGGGTGGGAATGTAGGACAACGGTAGCCAGCGAGAGGAAGCCGCGGAGGGTTGGTTGGAGCGAATTCACACGCTGTGTCGCCGTTGAATTCCACCCCTCCCTCGCCCCATTCCTCCCCCACCCTCCGCTGATTGCTCGAGGGCTCCGATGATGGCGGGGCGTTGATTACACGCGGAGGGCGGAGGATACGGGGAGGGAGGGGCAGGGGTGGAGACAGGCACGTCGGCCGTGCGACGCAGGCGAGAAGGGACAAGTATCGGCGTGCGTGAGTGATCGGTGGGGGAGTCCCGAATTTCTTGTGACGCGGCAGCGCAGTGTCGTTTCGGATGGGACGCGGTTGGTGGGTTTTAAGTGGAGAGCACTTCAAGTGTACCTAGTAATCCGTTCGTCGGATGGGGCGTTCAAGTGAGAATCTTGTACCTCTCTCTAAGAGTAGGTATGATAATGACAAAACACGGCTTTCCTCCACCCTTCCCACATTCCTTGTATTATCCTCCTATTACTAAAGAAACCCACCAGCCCTCAATGGCACAAATTACCTCATATGTCGGACTACTTCCAAAACAAAATTCATCCAGCCAGCAATGAAAACTGTCAGGAATTTTGAAAACTATTGCTATATAGCGTTCACAATAGGGTTCACAATAGGCAGTTTCTGTTCACCCAGTCGTTACACACATAGTTATTAAATCATTCAAACCACAATAGGGGGAAGTTTTTATGCGCCGGAAAACGTTTTCCAGGAATTGACAGTGGACTGAGTAGTCATTGTGGATTAAGGGCTACTCAAGGAAATGAATGTCTCTTTGTGTTCAATGTAACATCACTCCACCGTTCTTTCCCTGCGGCTGTCTGCCTTGTTTCCATTACTTCTCCATATATTCGCCAATTCTTTGATTCTTCTAGTGCGAAATCATTGAAATCATTCGCAAATCAATTCAAAATACTGGTGTATTCGCGAAAACGTGGCGAGCGAACATTTAGAATGACATTAACGTGAATGCTCTCACTCTTATTCTCAACTCTACATTCAAACTGATTGTTTCACTTTCCCTGAGCTGGAGGTGACATTTCAAGATAGGTTACATTGGCAACTTTCTAATTGAAAAACCTTATTTGGCATTGGAATGCTATAACAGAACCTGAGTTATTTCACACCTGAAAGAATTTTCTAGGTCTAATAATCTGTTGCTATTACATTATAGTCTGGTATTTATTTCTCCTTTGTTCATATAAAATGAACTCATGGCCAATTCTAAAATAAAAACCCTTCCCCTTTCTAACATTTCCTCGACTCAACCATTTTCGTCCTATTCATGCGGTTCGACTAATGAGGCCAAATGGAATTTATTTGATTGTGGCTAACCCCACCAGAAGAGGACGCGAGATACTGATTATTTATGTCAGTGGTTAGTACAGGAACAGTAAAAATTCAGGTATGCCGAATGGAATTACTTTCTTGAGGCTAAAACCACAAATTGGGAAATATTCTGATGATCATAGTGATAAACTACCTTAAACGAAAAGGCTTAGCTTTGCCGAATATAATTTATTTCATTGACAACAATCCGAAACCCTAATCGCGAGGATTCAATGTACTGTTGTGAGTGTAATTATTCAAAAGATAAAAGATACTGACACCAAAATGACTAATTTATATCCACTTGATACGAATAACAAATAGAGCGGGGTTCTTTTTATCTTATAATTAGAACTGTTTGTTCAAAATAACCTATTTCCTCAAGGAAACAACTAAATTTACAAATTTTAAATCGTATTTAATTCAACAGACGAGCCAAAATTGAAGTTTCTATCATTTAGCTAAAGTTACTACCCTCGCTTACTTCGTTAACTTTTATCGTACGGATTAAAATTCCCGCTTCGGACGCTACCGGCTGGATTTAGTTTTGAACACGCAGTAGAAACTCTATAGGTTTAAATACCACATCCAGCGTACAATATATTGTACGCACTACCGTAGAGCCCCACATCCCAGCGTACATTTAAATGTACGCTAGTCTTTTAAAGGTTAATTCATTCTGTGGTGGATAGCGGCCTAGGGAGTGGGTGAAGTTGTTTAGCAATGTATTCGAGCAGGGAAACGGCCTCGAGACCACAAAACTTATAATTCAGAGCGCGGCGATCGTTTGCGGGAGGGCTCGCGATGAAGTTAACCAGCAGGCCTTCGAACCCGCACGCATGGATGCCAAGGCACGCAGAGTTTCGAGCTCGGTCCGTCGCTGTGGAAAGTCAAAGAGCCACTCCCCCGTCTCTCTATCGCCCTCTCGTATTCCCATGCGCGCAATTTTCTCCCCTTTCCCACCCTCGCCCTGCCCGCGCAAAGAGCAGCAGAGCTTCCTCCCCACCGCCTGACAGCTTTGCCGCCCCCTCCAGCATTCTCCTCCCTCCGCTCCGTCCCCCCTTACTACCCCCCCCCCCCCTACCGTCGCCCTGCCCCGCTCCACCCGCAAGAGGGCGCCTGCGCTCCCCGCAATCGATAGAAAGAGAACCCCGCCAATCTAAGGCGCCCTGAGCACGTGACCTGTTTCTTCCCATCTTCCCTCCGTCCCTCCTCCTCCTCCCCCCCCTCGTGTGTGCAATCGCTCTCCCCAACCCCCACCTTTCCCCCCTCCCGCCCTCACCCACCCTCGGCCCAATCACCACTGCACTCCATATTCTCCCCGTTATCACTCTCTCGTTATTTTTAAAACCCGACCCCTCATGATCGCCGAGTTTCAATCTCCCGGCGCGCGGCGGGCGAAAGCGCTCCCTGCACTGCTCCACCTCAACTCCCGTCCTCGCAAGGAGTTTGTGGTGTGGAAGGGTGGAGTAGGAGGAGGAGGAGAGATGAAGGGAGTGGGAGGGAGGGAAAACCGACGCAGAATTGCAGTCGTCTCGCCGCTGGGAGCCAGGCGACCACGTCGCTTTCCGACCGGCGAGCACGCGAGCGTTTCTGTTCCAAGAGAAGACGATCGCTTCCTGAATTACGTCGTATAAGGATTTGAACGAAAATACAAACGCTCTGTCAAAATGAATGGATCCAAGCGAAAACTCCTGCTAAAATTGAGCACCTTTTCATGGTTACGTCGCCATTCGCCACCCTACGTAGTAATCGAATCAGTTAGAAATGTTATAGGTGATATACTGGAATCACACTTTGAGTAGGGTAGTTCCTATGGGAAGATTATGTTGACATTTTATGTACAACACCTTCAAAATCTTTAGGTGAAATTGATGCCAGCAGTTATACTACTCACCACCATTTTCCAGCAATGGCAATGAATCGGATATCTTCAGGGCAGGAGGGAGATATCTTTCTCCTTATGTAGTCATAAATTGGTCAATAAATAGTAAACAGTCTTGTTTCCTCGGATGAACTTACGGTTAAATTATAAAATCTGTAATGAGACATAATACTCATGCGGACATGGTAAATTTCAGAAACTAAGTATCACCTATTTTACTAATAAAAATAAATTACAAGTGTGTGTGATGAAATAGTATTTTAAGGATGTAAAATATCAGACGGATTTCTTAATTTGGTTATACATACTTTATTTATTTATTTATTAAAATATTAAAAAAACAGCCACAAATGACCTTCTAGATTGAGTATAAAATACTTATGCTTCATACTCATACTTATATTTTCCGTAAGTTTTTCCAAGTATAATTACGAAAAAATCCCAAAAATAGTAAAATGTTAAACCTCTCAACATGTATCCTCTCGGATCAGGAGTATTTGTGAGTAATTTAAATCTAAGAGAGTATTAGAATGCATAATCGTAAATAGAAATGAAATATTATGGAAGGGCTCCAATGATCGGCGTTTTGGATTATTTACCTATTTACTTATGTATTCCCGGCGTATCTACACAAATACCACATTTATTTAAAGTAATTATTGTGGTAGACTCGATAAACTTTGCTTTTTTCGATGCATTGTATCCGTTGCTTTTATGCTGTCCAACGATTGTCTCGATCCAACGCGAACCTTAGACTACTTAACCGGCATAAGAGAGCTACGTGTTTTAAACACTTTTTTTCGAAAGCAGAAAGAGATAACTATAAATTAATTCCAAATGAATTTACTCATCCTATCTTGTGATCTCCTGAAGAGGAAGAAAATGGCACTTTTTTTTGGGTGCGAAAACTGAAACTTCACATTTTAATCGCTCTTCTTTCTCACGCAGCAAAGCCTTAAAATTTTTAACTCCAGCCAAGTATTTTATGGAGGAAGTTGTTTTGCGGAATTACCTAAGCAAAACCGCGAAGCGTTAGCGCTGAATAATGTAGGGCACGGAAATATCGGGTCATAAAATCCGGGCGGACGGAAGCGTTTAGGTAGTGGAGGGAGGCCTGGGGGGGGGGGGAGGGGCAAGTATGTGGTTTGGGGGGAAGGAGAGCTTCTCCGGCGTGGAGCGCGTAGCTCTTCGTGCTTCGAATTAGAACATCACTCGAGGAAGTGTTTTTTCCGCCTTTATTTTAGCGCGTGATAAGGACACGGAGCGAAAAATGAGATATGCTTTTTAGGAGTTTAGACCCGTGAAGAGATCGCTCGGTGAGTGGGCATGGTGGGTGTGGAGGAGAAGAGTGAGATAGCGAGGATACTATAAAGGAAAAGCCGGGGCTACCTCCACTTCTGGCGTCACAAGCGCTCGCTTTGTCCGTCCGTCCGAACAAGGGTTGCCAACTCTCCCGAAAGACTCACAGGATTGGACGTCTCAATGTTAAAATCTCCCGTCTCCTGGGTTATGGCACTTTATGGTTAACCCTTTTAGTGTCATGGTATGCATGAAAAAATCCGCTTTTTTCGACGAATGTATACGTTTGCACTCTTAAATTTATGTAAAACCTGATATCAATGTGTTGAAGCTGATGTTTGTTATATATACTCTTACTTACAGGTATGATAAAATTCATTTGTGATTTTATCTCTTCTCTACATTTAGGAAAAAAAATAAGTTTTAAAATAAAAAATTACCCGGCCGATAGTTCGGCCCGTGACATTTTTTACACATACCCCATGGGCCGATAGATCGGACCACTGAAACTAAAAGGGTGAAGGGAAAATCGAAACCTTCCTATTATTCTCGTTTGCAGCAATTAATAATTTTTGCTCACGTTTTACATGTTACAAACACCGCACAGCTGCGTGATAATTGCGATTGTTCGGTCCGCGATGGTAAATGATATGATTATTTCAACATTAAATCTCCTGTTAGAGCTAGTTCCATTGTGATCAAACTCTATAGTATATACACCAAAGACGGTGAAATTAGCCATGAAAAAATCATTTGGCATCCCGTGCACGACGTCTCCTGTGCTACATTGCAGACTGGGGACGAGGACAACGTTTTAGCATAAACCTCCGCTGAAATTTGCCCTGAACTAAGATGGCATGGTGGTGTAACTGGCTAACACATCTGACCGGCAATTGGGAGATCCATATTAGAACCCCGGTCAAGTCAAATGATTGTTTCATGGTGTATTTCACCGTCTTTAGTATATATCTTCGCACCCGTGCGCGTGACTGTGTACCCTATCATTTGTGCAATCACAATGATTGTAAAATTGTCTAGAATATATGCCGCTCATTCATTGATAATGCGCACTGAACGGTAGTTATAATCATCTTCCTTTTTACTTCATTTCCCGGAATCTCATTTGATTCCTTAATCTAGGAACAAAAGAGTTCTCCTGGAATCAACTCTGCAGGAGGTGGCGATCCTTGTGCGTTCGTCCTTTTAGCCACCTCTTTCACGCGTGCAATGCGTGCCCTCCCCACCCCCACCCCCAAACCCACTTCCTCCGTCCCAACCACGCGTGTCCGAGAGCCGTGAATCGATGCGTGCCTGCGTGCCGGACCGTGGACGCGTCACTGCAATCGTCCGTGGAGACTCGTAGGGAACCGCTGGCGTGGACGGACGGATTAGTGAATGTCTTTCCATTCAATTTGAACGAGGAGCAACCATCGGGCATTCTGCTTTAATAAGCTCGTCACGCCAAGGGATGGCGGTGACGTATGACGATGTCATAAATTTTTTTCCCCCAACTTTGACCGCGGATGGAAAAAGAAATGTAATCGGAGAATAGCTGACCTCAAACAGTTTCTTAGCAGATAATGAGTCTTTGATATTTGGGCAAGGTCCTGGCCACGTTGAAACACCGTTTCCCGTCAGATCACCGAAGTTATGTTGTGGTTGAAGGGGTGATCCACTCCTTAATACCTCTACCCCGTTGCTCTTGTCCCCTGTCTGCAAGTGGGGGGCAAATTAAATGAGGGACGGCACAATGAACTAAGTTCCAGGAGAGCTCTAGAATGCCTTCAATCAATCAATGAAGCTTCGGCATTAATAATACGACAGAGGTCCTATCCCTGAAAAGAGTTGTGTCTGAATTCTGTGGAGGAATCTAAAATTATTTTACGATTTATTTTCCATTTACAAAAGGGATCATGTAGAACATGGCTATTGAGTAAGCTGAGTTTTCTCATTCCTTATATTGATGCTTTTTATTCGAAATTTGAGCAATGTCGTCACACAAACAAAAAATCACCTCAAAAGTAGTTTTTAAAAGTAAAATTGGCGTGTTTATTACGTTTTTTGAGTGAAAAATTCCTTGCAGAATACTCATTGCATCGAAAAGTGCGACTGACAAGTCGTACTTTTCCACGAAACTCATTTATTATACATGCAACGCATTTGAACACAATCAGACATCATCAGGGACAGATAACATATTCTTTAAAATGTCCCTGCTTTGAATTATATATAATGAGTACATTTTGAACGATATGACAGTCTTGCCTAATGTTTGCGTGACCTAATGTTTGCCGTGGAGCCACAACGTGTTGTGCGATTAATAAAAAAGTCTTGTGGAAAAATTAAAGTTTTAATACATTGAGCTTGCTGAAGTTTCAAGCGATCTCACAACTAATACCTTTACATAAACGAGTATCTATAGGCACCTTCGTCCACTGCTTATCTAACTAAACACATGAAGGCTGGCTAGAATCTTAACCTTAAGCCAACATTCGATGCCAGTAACTAACCCTATTTTTTAAGCCTTTAAAACGATCAATGAACCACGTACGTCTTGCAATTTTTTTGTATTAATGAAGAATGATCGCAGGCTTTCCCGGCGTATTGTATCGTGGAAGGTTATTCGGGATTTCCACGGGGTCAGGTTCTCGATTACGGCCGACGTTTCATTGTATAAAATTGTATTGTTGCATCGTTTATAGACTTAAAAGAATAGATTAGGGGAATGAAGGCATAATTTTCGTTTGCTTGTAACCCTTCTGATAACTTTCAAAAAATATTATAATTATACCTCATAATACTAGGGAAATGAAAAACCTAGTAATATTCCTCGTAACAATATTTATAGCTAAAAAATTGTTCTTTTACGGCTAATCTATTCAGGAAACACAGCAAAGCAGGTTTTCGTAGATCAGTAAACCATTTGGACCGTGATATGAGGTAAATAGAAAGTGGCCTCACAAAGACATTATCTACGTGGAAGACCGGTGGTTAAACTTTTCATTGAATGATTGATAACAGCGTTTGAAATAAAATGGACAAATTTAGCTATAAGTTCTTATAATGTGCGTAAATTCTTAGATTCATGGCTCTAAGCATTTTTTGAGGGGCATGTGCAGTGGAGGAAGACGGTTAAAAAGCGAAAGAATGAGTGAACTGCTTTCATTCCTTCCCCTCTTTAATAGCAATGGTGCAACAACTGGTTGACCTCTTCGGGTTCTCAGCGGGAATCATGGCTCATGGAAATTTTTATGATTCAGAGTTTACGAGGGAGATTTATTACGGCAACAGGAGCAGAGACGCAGAGAAAAAAATCTTTGGCTGTTTTTATCTCTATCTTCTCCATTTCCATTCCATCCACGCCAAATAACTCCGAAAGAGCACAAAACTATTTTATTATTCAATTTATTTCGTTCTTCCTTTTGTATTATATCTAAATTAATATCATTTAAAAAATTTGAACTAAATTACCGTCACATAATTTTGTTGTTGGAGGATGAGGATGTTTTAAATTTTGAACCATATTCAATGCCAAGGAAAATAGCAAGGAGCACGAAAAAGGAATTTTAACATTGGTCTGTTATCAATACAGGTGCATTAACTTGAGGAAAATGCTATTTAAAGAACACGGTGAATTTCTGTGGATACAGATAGCAGCACAAATTCTGCATCTTAGAGAGAGTTACCTACATTTCATTTTTTACTGGATGAATGATAGTTTTATTAGGATTTCAGCATAGTCTCACTCGATTTATTAGGTTTCTTTGCGATTAAAAATATTTTTTTTAAATTTTCAGCAACAAAATTTAAGGTAAATACGTTACCTTTTTATTTATAGGTACGTTAAATTATTCTACGTCATTTTTAATCGCATTCCGTAGAATATTAAAATCATATTTTCAATGTCCATACAAATCGCTTCATTAGCATAGGCTAATTGAATGAACCGCCCGCGGCGCTGAAAAGAGTCAGGTAATTCAATTTAAATACACACATGGAGTGCATTTTCAGATGACTAACCTGCTAATCTAATCTTCTCTTCATTAACGAGGCAGCATAAATGAAATATTACCTGGGCTACTATCATGGACTCGGTATAATTTAGGCCATGGGTTTTGATTAATTCTTGAAACATTTGCGCTCCTCCGTTCTGATGAAATTCATGAAATTGATTTTTGGGCACACTTATTTTTATTTCAACCCGTCCAAGATGAAGCAAAACCCAAAGCGATATGCATGAAATATTCGAAATCACATTCTCTTCAGCCGGGTAGACGAATGGGGTCGTTGATTTTTCGAGGGCCATTACAGAGTAACGTCTTAATTTAAGTTCTCCACCCTTATTCGTGGGCGCGACAAAGCGAACGAACGGCGAGGGAATTAATATCCTTGGATCGCATGACGGGTCGCTCTCTCCGAGGCGGACATCAAAATGATCGCTCGGAGGAAAGCCACATGAGCACCCCGAGCCCATTTTCCCGTAATTATATCTTTGCATTTTTAGGTAGCGAAAAATAATAACGCTTCCATCTACCTGCCAACCGCGATTGATTTATTCCCTGCGAATTAATAAACTCATCTCCCTCTTTCACTTGTTTTTTTTTAGTCCAACGATGACAGTGTAGGAGATTGAGATACCCAAATTTGGTCATCGAGTCCGGCAGATTTAGAAAACCGTAAGAGGCGATTTGTTATCCGGCCGTTCACGGAAGCTCCCGCACCTCCGCCGTGACGGAAGCGGCGATTCCATGACGCGCCCATTAGTCACGCTCCTCTCTCTCTCTTTCTCTCACGCGGGCTGAGAGGGAGAGAGAAACTCCCTACTCCGGGAAGGATTTCGCTCGGGAATCCATCACACGCAGCGCCGCGAATCGAAATGCTTTCGGCTCGCCTCGTCTTGCTGGCGGCGCGCGTGTTTGGGGGCTCCGGGATCGCTTCTTGACTGGGTGGGCGACTGGCGAAGGCTCGAGAGACGGCGAGGGCCGGCAGCGCAAGCTGGGGATTATAAGCTGCGGAGGCCCTCTTTTTGTTGACGGGCGTCAGGAAACTCCACCACCTGTCTCCCCCCTTCTCCCCCACCCTCTCTGGTTCTCACCCAGCTCTACCCCGCCCCCCCCCCTCCCAAACTGCCCCGACCAACTCATCTCATGTGGACAGTTGATTGTTTCCGCTTCCCGAGTTCACTCCTAAGATTTAAAATGGTATTCGCCGGGTCTCGAGATAGTCCACGCATTCAAAAGGCTTTGAGGCTTGATTGATTACTTACAAATTCTCTATGGTGCTCTAATATGATTTTCAAACTTAGAAGGCAATCAAGTGATGAATATAGTGGTTGTACCGATAAAAATAAGCCATAATGTTAACTTTTTTAATACTGCAAATCTATTGTTCATGCCCTCATTAGAGATTGCTCGTTTCCTCCACTCCCATAGGTTTCATGGCTGCAAGCGAGTTAACAAGGTAAAGGAATATTTTATGGTAGGTACATACGTGGAGCTAAAAACTCTTTGCATAATGTTTATCGTCATCAGAGTCAAAGGACACAATAATTTATTTTTCCATGTAAATTTCAAAAATCATATGCCATTCCTTCTGAGTTTTAATTTACAATTCTAGTTTGTTCTTGAATATAAAACTTATCTAGTAAGACAGTAAGAGAAGGCAAGCCAGAAATTTTACTTATGGAAAAATAGAGATCTTAGGAGTTAAGTTTTCTCACAAGTGGATTTAATCAGTTGGCCTCATAAAGAATTGAACGATAACTTCAGGCTATCTGACGGAACCCACAGAAATCTAGATATGAAAGATTTTGTATCATTGATAAATGGTGATCAAACCTGAATATTGAACTTAAAGCAAAACACAGGTCCATAGAGAAATGCAATGGATCCCTGTTTATTCCATTTGACGATTATGTCATTGGAAACATATTGTGAGAATCAATCGCCTGTGTAGCAATTTCTTCAACCATGATTTGTAGTTTTGGCAATTTTTTTCTGTTAATAATGCCAGACACTCGATTGCTGTTTCTGTCTGCACATCACAATGTCTATTTATAACTTCAACCGTAAAATGAATATACTTATCACATTGTACATTGTCGTAATTTTCTCCTTGACTCTCAAATATGCCGGGGGTTCATGGACTTATTCCAAAATAGTCGCTTATACGTTTCAATGAAGGATCATTTTATTCCATGCTTCATTTCCCGATCAATTTTAGCACTTAATTTTCTGCAAAAGAGGCTCTATTTTTTATTCGCCACACTTACACAGTTTTGTATACACTAAATAATCTATTTAATCTCATTTTCTTGGTCACAATTCTATAGAACTATCATGCTTATAAGTTATATCTATTAGTGGATAGTAAAACTCAACCAATATAATGGAGGACAGCGAGATAGCCACACAGGATTGAAGACACCAGATTCAATCCTGGGAGAGGCCTCTTTGAGCCCGTACAGCTAAACCCAAGCTGGGCCACATTCCGGGTACCAAATTTTCCTGAGAAACAACAGGCAGCATGGAAAAAGGGACTGGACACCCTAGTCTGATTTTTTATTTTAAATGCTGTACGACTTAGTACTTAGTGAGCGATTATTGCCCTCAAAGATAAAAATTGAGCTTCGGTTTGGAGACTGATGGCGTGAGAGAGGCACTTGCCTATTTACAACGTTCCTCAAATTCAATATCCAAATGAATGGTCTCCCTCCATCTAGTGATATCGCAGGATCCACGCTTTTCAAATGAGGAATCTGTCAACGATAAATTGTAATGTCCTGGGATTCTTTGAAAACCCAATTCGCTACAATTCGCAATTGCAAATAAGAGAGGTTTTGATTTTGGCCGTTAGTCATTATGCCACAGTAGAACTTAACAAATGAGAATTGGGCTGAAAAACCTAAGGAAATGAGTTAATTGAATGGGATTTTTTTTGCAAATCCCACACTTGTTCCTCAAAAATATCATCTACACACGAAGGATCAAGAGGTATTCGTGGTTCAGCTAATGAATAAATGTATACGGCGTGGAATGACAAATGGACGAGTCGGCAGATGCCATTTAATCTTCGCACCAGGGGCGTTTCACCCGCGTTACATTTACGTTTTTTCTCGCTCGTGAAAAAAAAGGTGACACGCGACTTTAAGGTTTCGTAATGGAGCGAAATCTCCTTAAACGTGTCACCGCGGCATTCCGCGGATGGCTCAAAAGCAAAAGGGGCTTTTCTTTCACAAATTGGACCTCTAACTGACAATGAAATGCTTTGCCCGCGCATGCCAAACCTCTCGCGCGATAATCTCGCTTGATGTGCACGGACGCAGGAGAGAGGGTGACGGAGGGGTTGAAGAATTCTTCATCCCCCCCCACCATACACCCCTCACTCCACCCACCCTGGGTGAAGGCACGGGAGAGCAACGCCCCTGGTGGAGTCAGTGGGAGACACCTCCCGCCCCCCTTCAACCGGCATTCTGTCCTCCACCAGGGAGAGCTCCGAATCCGCGGATTATGTGCACATCGCTCGGCATTTTTCATTTGTCTTGTCGGCACCGGGGGGATAAGGGGGTGGAGGGAGGAGGGCCCCCGTCCGTCACACATTCCACCCTTCACTCTGAGCTCCAACCAGGGTATCAACCTGTCAATTCCTATCCGTCAAAGTGTATGTTAATGAAATTAGATTGATTGAGCAATCGATTAACAATTAACCTCTTCTCGTGGACGGGGATTAGCAGGAGACATTCAAGCTCAGCCATACAAAAATTTGAGTGGTTTCCGGGAACATTCTTTCATTAATCATACCTTTTTAAACAACCACTACACTTATATGAAGTATCTTAATATTTGTATGTTTCAGCGTTATCGTTACACGAACTCAAACAAAATATACACCAGATTCCTCGATTGCCTACTGTTTAAAAGACTGTCATTTATTGATGACACTTATCATGAATTCGCCTTTCACATCAACGCTTCTTACAATTCCATACGATATCATCATAGGTATTGTGAGCTGACATAGGCATAACTTGAGCCTTCAAACTATTGAAATAAACCTCTTTCTAACTTACCAAATATTGCGATTGAATAAATGATATACACGCTGAAATTCACCTTGAATTAGGATGGCTTGGTGGTGTAACTGGCTTACAACCTGACCGGCAATTGGGAGATCCGGGTTAGCATCCCGGTCAAGTCATAGGATTTTTTCATGGCAAGTTTCACCGTCTTTGGTGTAAGCCACATGCTCTTTTCAGAACAAATAAATTATCATAAATGGCCATCAATCTTTGGATTGACTTGACGCAGTCCGACCTACGCTCAGATCTTCAATCCCTTCATGCTTTCAAATTTCTTCGCCCTAATGCCAGCCATTATATTTTACCATGTTCCAGCCGACGTCTTCCTTTGAAGTTATAGCTGCTCGCTTTTCCTTCCAAAAGTGTCATCAGCTTGCCTATATCTCATTTTTTGTTTGGTAATAAATCTTAGTAGAACCAACTAAAAATATTCATGCAGTTCTTTGCTCTTCTCTTCATTGTAATACCTTTCTTTCAGAAAAAAAATTCAGTGGAATAATTCCTGTCCCCAGACTTTTATCTGCACTGAGGGCTTCTATTTTTCACAACCTCTCTATTCCAATTATATTCCTCTCGGAGTTTTAATACCATCGCTGAATATTGACATACAATGCGTTATCAGTTAAATTTATTCACTAATTTTGCCTACTTTTTGCTTTTACGAAGCTAAGGCAAAGCTAATTGAAAAACTTGTGAACTCATTGTACAAAAACTTCGGAAATATTTTTTAGAAGACCGTGCAGTTTCTTTCATTTAGCAATTTTAATTGGGATATGAAATTTCGATTGCGTAAATGTAAGAGAGGATACATTTTCAGAAGTGTATATCTCTGCCATGAGAAGATGAGATGTATATTTTGAAGGAAAACGCAATCACTCTTCGCGCTAAGTAGTACCTAATCACCATATTAAAGTATACAATGACGCAGGGTGAAGTCACTATTCATTGATTAAGAAAGCGAACTTACAACGAACCGTTTCCTCATCACTTTTTAGTGTTGATCAAGCGAATGCAGGTTGCCATCCACAATTCTTGTTTTATTTCCACGAAATTGCATTGTAACACGTCCATGACATCACCGCCATGTTCGTTGGGGCGGGATCGGCGCTTCGTGGAGTTCCTCGCGGGCTTTAAGCTGAAGACAAGGACCGGACTTTAATCGGCCTCCGCTTATCAATTCCCTAGCGACCACCTTCTTGCTCTTCAACTGATACCTAAAGAGTGCAGGGTTAAATAAAATGGTAAGCATTGACTTAAAATATATCTAGTTAATCGCCTTTCTTTTTTAATATCGCCTTCTTTGTAGAGTATAAATGAGCAGAGAGATTGGGACCCATGGTTCCCACCCTTTTTACCGTCGAGCCTAATATGAAAGAAAAACTCCTTCCTTGCGACTTTTCTACATCCCTTTCAAAAACTTTACCCACTAATAAATAAAATACCTTAAAAGTCTAATCAAGTTATAATCTAATAGCTTTTTCTGTAAATATTATGTCATATATTTAGATATTTGGGCTGGGTTAAAAGGATTTCACAATGGCGTATCTAATTAAAGATAAAGAATGTTGCACTCAGATTGTTCCAAATCGCCAGGTTTGTTTCCCAGCCACTTGATCGCGAAGTATGAATGACTTCGCATGATTCTAGGTATTGAAGAAGGACTTACGTTTATTCTCGAATAATAAATATCAAGCTAAGAATGATCACAAGTATCTTCCTTTAAAATGTGAGTTCCTCAATTTCTCAATTATTTTATGCCACAAACACTTGGCGGCATTCCTCGTTTAAGAAAAACATTTCATCAGCTGTAATTCGAGAAGAGGCGTTGTATCTTCATATCAACTAATGACATCACTTACACTAGAGTAAACAGGCTGCATATATAATGGGACTAAAGGATTTTACGCATGACTTACAGATTTCTTAGTTAACTAAAGTTCTACTGGTGGCTACTGAAGTTTCTTCTTTTGCAAGAATTTTGCCTACGTCCAATAAGCCGTGGTATAATTTTCTGTTTCTACTTTTGGTCTCAAAGAACATAGAATACTCTTTCCGCCTAAGGAGCTTCTCGGAAGTGGATGCTGAAGTTGATTGAGCGTAGACATCGAGTATTAATCTGACTCCTGGGGTTGGTACACGTGGCATAGGACGCTCTGAGACAAGCGCAGCAATTGACCTAACGTGTTCACTATTATACGCGGTATATAATCTGCTTTGCAGGGTTACGAGATCAAATATTAATGTACCTGCATGTAAAGAGCTCATTTATTCTGTTTCAGCTTGGATGTCCATAAAAATATCAAGCATAATTTAATCATCTCTCACTCTTACATAATATCATATCTCATTTATAATATATACTAGAGAAGGTGCCCTTTGAATATCACCGGGAAGGAAAAAAAATCAACACTGCGCGTAACTGCGTAATATGTAAAACTTTTCGATGAAATTTAATAAAAAATTATCATTTAATAGCAAAAATAAATTTTCGATTTATCATTTAAAATATTATCATTTACACTGATTGTAATAAATCATTCATATCTTATTTAGTTCAAAGAATCATTGAGTTAAATGGATATACACGGAATCTCGACTTAAACAATGAGTATAATGGTCGTTATGGGAACGATGACTCAAAAACGCTAAAATATTGCGAAAAATGGCTACGTTTTAGAAAAATGTTAGGAATGTCGACCGGAATACAAAATTCGATTGAAGGAATACGAATCTTTATTTTATTTCTATTGGTACCTTTTTCGAAAACAGAAAACTACTATTTCTAATTTAGTTTTGCAAATAAAAAAAGGTCTTTAGCCAAATTAAAATTAAGCTTCACGTGTGGGTATTTCTTGTGTGAAAGTTATTGACACATATATATATATATATATATATATATATATATATACATTTCGGTGATTATTATAGTAGATAATACAGACATACTCATCACTCCATTCGCTTTCGGCCTTGACAAAGTCTAAGAACTTAGTTATTGCTGTTGGGACTAATAAACTGGCTCTTTTTTTATAATTTCCTCCAAAATGCACTATCCTTGCATACCTATTTCGCTTCTCTTACGCTCATACATTGCTTCAAACACGTTCTCCTATTCTTATGACTCCTAATATACTTCCTCTTCAGAGTTTCTCCCACCTCGTTCACCCATGACTTTCGAGGTCTACCCATTCCTCTCACACAATTTACTCCAGTATCATATATCTGTTTCGTTATTCGGCTCACATCCATTCTTTCAACGTGGCCAAACCAAATAGGCACACTCCTTTAATGTGCGTCCATTTCTGGAGTATCCAATCCACATTCTACATAACCACTCATCCCTAACCCTATTCATCCTACTTACTAATACTGCAAGCACTTCTCATGTACGCTATTCCCACTACATTTAGCCACTGTAATTCTTAACTTGGAATACCCAGGTTTCACCGCCAAGTGATGACGTCCGGAGAAGAACACTTTAGCGCAATGCGATTTTCGCTTGCCCAGGCCAAAACACAGTCCTAGATATGCTCCACATACGAATTTCCTTTCGGCATTCCCACGCCCTATAATTTCTTCGTCTATCCTTGCACATTTCGCAAACATTTAGCCTAGATGCACAAGATCGTCTACTCGTTCAATTAGTTCATCATTTACCCTCTTAACATTCTTACCACTCTCCATATAAAAAATAAATACTTCTCTCTTGAGACATTAACCCTCAAATCTATTCTCCTTATTGCTTCTCAGGAACTATCCAGGAGCCCCTGTAATTCCTGTGGGTTCTCAGACAGTGACAAGCATCATCCAACCATTAAATCATTCACACTTTCACTGTATATATCCACCAGTGCATGCCACAACATGCCACAATCACAACTCTTCGAATATCTTCTTTATAGCAGGTGGAAATCTCAATAGGACACACCTTATCTAATTTGGTGAAACATTCACTGCACCAGAGCAACATGGTTTCAGGAGTGGAATGTCTTCTGTCAATAATCTCCTTGTTTTTGACAGTTATGTTAGGAACGCCTTGGAGAATGGATTTCAAGTTGATAAAATTTACACTGATCTATCCAAAGCATTCCAAAAAGTTAACCACTCTATCTTATTGTATAAATTTGAGGCCGCTAGTACCAATGGTGTCATGCTTCACCGTATTAAAAGCTTTTATGTGATCACACTCAGGTGGTCAAATTGCCTACTACTGAGTCAAGAATATTCACTGCCAACTCTGAGGTGCCTCAGCGCTCTCACTTGGACCCTTTGCTCTTCTTCACCATTATAAATGACATTGGTAACTCTCTATCTCCATGTCACTTCGTAATGCATGCTGATCACGTGAAAATGCTTACAGTGATTAAGACTATAAATGACAGCATAGTTTTGAATGACCGTGTGAAAAGAATTTATACATGGTGTTTAAACGGCATGGTTACTAACCTAAGTATATGTAGTGCTATTTCCTGTTACCATAAGAAGTCTCCTATTGTCTATGATTATTTGATTGATGACGTTGCACTTGCATGTACTAACCATATCTCAGATTTGGGACTCTGCCTTTAGACTCTGGTCATACGTATGTTGCCTTCATTGATAATGTAGTCAAGAAATCTCTTAAGACTCTTGGTTGTATGATTCGTTATGTCAAGTGCTTACATGATGTGTACGTTTTAAAGGTGTTTTACTGCAGTCTGGTACGTCTAGTATTAGAATAAAATGGTATACCTTGGAGACCTTATCATATAAGCCATATAAACCTATTGAAAAAGTACAAATAGGTTTCTCAGATAAATTTATTTTACATTTATTGGTAGTAAGACTGAGTCTTATAATATTCTATATGGTTATTTAATGTTGTTATTCGATATTTTTCCTTTTTCTTAAAGGCGTTTCATCTCTTTTATAGTAATTATCTTTAAATTATGCAATTGTTTTAGGATGAATTGTTCTCGGGTTTCCAGCCGAGTAATGGTGTTACACTGCACCGACGTTTCAATGGCGTAGTCTGCCATCGTCTTCAGGGTGAAGGGTTCATTCACCCTGAATACGATGACAGACTATGCCATTGAAACGTCGGTGCAGTTTAACACCATTACCCAGCTGGAAACCCGAGAACAATCTATCCTAAGCGTTCGCAGGGAAAGACTTAGATCCTACTCCGTTTTAATTTTACCACTTCAAATACCAGAGATCCAAGTTCTTTAGTGCAAAGTGTTGCAAAAGGAACTATAAATATTTCTTTCCTGCCAATAGAATGATGCGTTTTTTTAACGAGTTACCTAACTGCGTTATGATATTTCTTTAAACTTAAAAAGCCTGTGATATTATGTGCACTGACTGTGTGATGCTAGTGAGCTACCATATTCTTGGTTCCTATAAATATTATTTAATATATTTTAATGCAATGATGCTCATTGACTATGTAATTTATATCCTATTTAAATGTTTTTACTGATGTTGAATTTTTTTCTTATTTTCTGTTTCTATAATTGTACTTGTATTATAATTGGTTAGTTGCCCGTAATTAAATTATCACATTCATATGAACCGAGAGCTTTCTAGGGAATACTTACTCGTATTTCCTTACTAGCATCTCAACTCTCTCGTAGAAGATCAAGTCTACACCTTCACTGCCACGCATAGGTACTATTTTCAACTTTTGACCACAATGCCGCCCCTGGCGTTTGGTTTCACAAACACACTAAACATCCACTCGTCTCACTTTCATTTCATTCATGAAGTCATTCTTTTTTCTATACACACTTCTTTTATTCCAAGTGCCAATTGTCTAATTTCAAATTGCCCGTCTCCTGATGAGCCAACTTTATAGAGCTTCCACCATTCATCGTGGCTTCATCCGTCCGAGGCTCTTCTTTGAGTGTTACTAGTACGTTCGGATCCAGTATGCGAGGTTGTCATCCTATGCAGTACCCGCAGGTGCAGCTTTCCTTGGTAACGGTTATGTCACTCTACCGGTCAGTTTTGACAATTTTCGCCAGCATACCACAGTAGAAAACAAAACCTAGTAATACCCTATGTCCGCTTACACTCTTACATATTTACATCTCTCATACACTTTCTTTTTAAATATCATACTTCTTTCTTAAGAAAATCATATCCCATACTTTAAAAAATCAACACTTTCCCCCATAGCTAACTTTAAGAATGCAATTTACCGTAAACATATCTTAATTAGTTTCTCAGTCATACACCATTGCAAATCAAGGCCCCAGTGAACACCGGTTTCGAAACAGGATATTCTAAATTGCCCATTTTGGGCAAGTCTAATGTGACGTACTCCTTTCGCGACCCGACACTCATAAGCAGTCGGCACTCCTCATAAAATCTATGAGGGGAATTCTATGAGGTATTAATATATCAGCTTATTATTGCCGTCATGAGTGAATCTTAGGAGAGTAGGTCATCACTGTTAAACGAACAGCCTCCTGCATTCTCAATATAAATAATTAATGAGTCAAAACAAGAGACTGATAAAAGAATAAATCCTTGAGGAGAAATGCTACTCTTAAATAAAATAACCAAAACAATACGTGATGAAATCGATCCCCGTCTTGCCTTTGTCATCGGCTAGTTTTACTTTATTCTAAATAGTATTTTATCTACGTGTTTGGCATGCGTAAAAGAGAAATCAACTACTATATTCTAATACATTTAATTATGCGGCAGCAGAACCCCTGTGCAGTCGGCTATTAAAAGCACGATCTTCCAAACTTTTAGTCATGACATGTTTTCCACCCTTCTCACAAGTGGAAAACAATGAAATGCCTCGTCACACATGAAAGCTGTCCTTCAGAGCTGGAAGTTAAAAATACCACCTCAAGAGCCTGATCCTCGATAACATTTTACAATTAAGGGATATGGTAGGTTGCGATTTTAAACCACAACGTGGCCTAGTGGGTGGGTATACTCAAAGATAAATACTCAATACGATTGTCGACGCCATCTCAAAACCACTCAAAATCAAGCAAGGTGTGCATAGAAGAAATATAGGATTTTCGTCATGTGCACAGAGGTTTGGACAATTCTAGGATTAAAATGTCCTAATTTATTTACATTTAATTTGCGTTAGTATTTACCAAGTTATTTTTTCATTAATAAAATTGAAAATAAAAGTTAAAAATATTCATTTAGTTTGTGCTATAACGGTGGAAAAAAGACAGGCCATTTTTCTACACTTCCTAGCAGTAGACCTACTTTGATCTTATATGAGAGCACACTCGTTAATAATAATAATAATTATCTATCCATTAGAAACAGCCGAAGCTAATTACTACCAATTTGATTTTTATAGACAAACACACTTAACCATGCTTTGGGAGGTGAAAATCCTACCCAGGCGGGATTCAAACCCGTGACCTTTGGTTCGGCAAGCGGGGACTTTACCCCGCCACCACCTGGGCTGGCCGATCACATTGGATCTACGCCAAATTTGAACGCACCACAGATTTAAGGGTCCTAAATCATAAAACGAGATATCAAACCTTCATTATGTTTACACACAAAGTTAAAATCACGAAACAATTTTTTCTCGTCTCTATTAGGTCAGGCGAAAAATGAATATTTTATTCGCTAAAACCGCGGAGGAAAGTATACTTAGTAAGTAAAATTCGTTTACTTCTGCGATGGTGCAAACCATTTCATCAAACACACCATGCTCATCCCTTTCTCCTTTTCCAGTCCTCCCCCTCGCTAACCCCTGCCCCCCTCTCGTTTTACATGCGAGAGTGCGTGCGAGGAGGGGGTTGGGGGATGGGAGGGGGTGGAGGGAGCGACCCGTGACGGAGGGGGCGAATTCTTTGGGGTTCGGGGAGAAAGGGGGGCCGCGAGGGGGTTGGGGTGGGCACGTTGATGCGTGCGCGAGTACGGGAGCTGGAGGAGGGATGGGGTCAGCGGCGGATGGGTGGCGGGGGTCCGTAATTAAACCTATCCTTCGGTGGCCCGGGGTCGCGTGCACCCCTCTCGGGCCCCCGCGCCAACCCCAGGGAGTAGACACTCTCTGACCCCACCCCCTCCTCCTCCCTCTCTCCGCTTCACCTTCTACCTGCTTCTCAATGCGTGCCTTTCTGTCCCGTGTTACTCTTGAGGTGATCACTTTGAAACTGAGGAGTAAACGGATGTCCGCTTGATTTTTTATCAAAAGACAGTGAGGTGATAAACCACGGGATCTTCCAACAAAATTGCGTATGATTTCGTAATGACTCATGGCTTTTAACACTAGAAGTACCAGTGAGGTCATTTTGACCCCTTTTCAAGTTTGAATATCCATTATTTCTGACTGGCTTGTCCCAGCTCTTGATTATTTATTGACTGTTATTTATTTTAGCAGGAGAATAAAAATGTGAAAATAAGACCTCATAGCAGCCATTGTTTTTAATGAACATTATCTTCTATCTATTAGTACTATAGGTGTCATTTTGACCTCAGGCTATTTTTTCCCTATACACGAAAGACGGTGAAATTCGCCATGAAAAAGTCATTTGACTTGACCGGGATGATTGATTTTTGATTGATTAAATAATTTTTTTCATGACGAATTTCACCGTCTTTGGTGTATATCTTCGCGCCCGTGCGCGTGACTACGTACCGTATCATTTGCGCAATCGCAATCGCAGGAAAATGATTTTTTCCCTGTTTTATTGGAGTTTAGTCATTTTAGAATAAACTTTTATTGTCTTTTGTTAAAATACTTTTCTTTGCAGTTTTTTTAGATTTTTTATAAACGATGATATTCGTTTAGAAGTACACATAATACGAATTTATATACACGCATGCACAGTCATAATACTTTGATGGTATACGTGTAGTTTTTAGTTCAAAATAAATACGTAAATATAGACCAATAGCCTTTGAATTCCTCAAGATTCTTTGAAAACCCTTTAGCATGCAGGAAACAATACTTAGATATGTTCAATGCACCTTGTACTACTTTTGAGCTATGATAGATGAAAATGTGGAAATGGCAAATCATAGTAGGTTACTGTAGATCACCAATCTTCCAAGAAAATAATAAACAATAACAAATGAAAGGCATTTTAAAAACAATTTGAATATTATTTCAATTAAAAATCTTAAATTTACCTTAGGTAAACGAAGTATTCCTAAGGGGTCACATTGACCTCTGTCGTTACTATTAGGTGTGTCGCAAAATCCGGTACTTCTGGTGTTAACTAGATATTCGTCCTATTCGTATAAATATATTTTCATGAATGATATCACACGAACAATTTTGTTTGATAACCCTCCATCATTTGCATAGCTCCTAACAAATAGTCGGGTAGCATTCTTAGTTACAGTATGACTCAGTTGTCTGCTTTAACTGGCCACTTCACTACTCTGTATAATATACACAGATATTATCTCTATTAGGCCTTATCAATGAAATGAGTTGTGTACATGCAATCGGCCTTCCCGCGTGTTTCCTCTTGCTTACCGTTCCTAAAGGCCGTTTTAGACGAGGCACTTTATTGCACAATCTGATGTAAGTATGGATGTGCATTGAAAATTGCGTCGTGTAAAGCGGTGAATTACAAGAATGCATGCGCAAATGCATAAAAGAGGGATGGGAAAATAGCCCCTGCTCTAATCCCGCGCTCGCGTTCTCGCAATTTCTGTACATCAAACTGTGCAATTAAGTAGGTACCTCGTGTAAAACGGCCTTTACACAAGCCTTTTGGTCTTTACAGCTTTCGTGAATTTCTTCCTTCTCCTCATCTGAGGGGAATTCTTCAAGCCATGTAATAAATGACCGCTCAATTGGATGGCACCACATTTCCTCCGTTTAAATTCTCGCATGTCATGTAGCTGCCACTGTCCATGCATTTACTTCAAAATCGGTTGGATGTCGTGGTGTTTCTTGATGAAATGTTCTCTAATTACCGAAATTTTGCTTTGAGGCGTAATTTTACCGCAAATTGCCTTCCTCGTTCACCGTTGAATCTGAATTCAAAGCGTCTAAACCATTTCAGTTGTTCCTAAGGAAATATTCCCAAATACTTGATGATTTCATTCCTTCTGTCAGAGCATGGATTCATTTTTAATTTTTATGAGTCCGTTGTTGAATATCCAACTCCAATTCATCTCTTTTAAATCCATTGTGTCCATGTGAAATATACTTTATCAATGGCCGTCTTGCGGGGTAATATTTTCCTTGAGTTTGAGCTGCTGCATTATTTACCAGAAATTCATCATTTTTTGTCTTTGGAAAAATATTTTATTCAACTGATAAGAAACTAAATTATGTTATCTCTCTGTTCTTCTAATTCCTCTCTGCTGATTCCAGATATACATACTACTAGCAGACCAGCTGACTGCTTTGCAGGCAGTCTCTGTCTGAGAAAGGTAGACTCGCTCTGAAAAAGTGAATCCGGGAGTCCCGAAAAACTAAGCAAAAACTTTTAATGGTTGGTCATCGTGGGCAGGCATGGTTTCATCAAAGCTGGAGTTTCTAGAAAAACAGTAAGTCATTTTTTGCACATTGCATTGTTTTAGGTGCCCCACTGGCAATTTTACTTCCCCAAAACAGCAAGAACGGGAGCATTATTTGACATACATTAACAAATACTGATAATGAATTATCTCCGAGGTTAGTTTCTTGCACATTCATAGAGCATTTGTAATGATATAAGTAATACTTCTAACATTTCGACGTGAAGTTAGTACCAATATTGAGACAGCGGCACGCGCAAATGTATTGAAATTTTTACGACTTAGGTATTTATCCAAACACTTTAATGCATGGAAAACTCTTGAGGTTCATTTCACTTACGCTAGCTAATCGTTTATCTTATGCAATAAAACCAAATCAAGAGAACGGCAATATCAAAACACTTAATTGATTATATTGACGTTGTGTTTACAGAAATTTGACATGAACATTATTGCTTTGGTGTGGCATACATTTAAGCGTTCACCCGGATAATTTCTAAATATATTCACTAAATAACTTCAATCGCGTCAAAGTAGCTATATATCTAGGGAAATAAAAGAAATGAAAATAAAGTAATACATATATCGTAGTGCAATCAACATTTACCTGAAAAAGATAAATTAACAGCGTTTATAGGCCCATACGGTTTGTAACTGATTGTCATTTAATGAGTACAGTTTGTTTACTTCACCGATGCTAACCTAAATAAATTCATCGTTCTTTAGCAGTTTTTACGGAAGATGAGCATAATAGCCACGGTTTTTTGTTTTTTTCGTTGCACCACCAACTGCTAGAAATCCAAAACTACTACCAAATCATACAGACAGAGAATCCACATTTAATGCACCAAATCTCATTTCTATAGCTCAAAACTTGAGGGATAAATAAACAAAATGGATTCAGAATTACTGACTGACTCGCTACAAAATTTATATATGCATATATAAAGCCTTTTCTCGAAAATTCTTGTAAAGATTTTTTACTCCCGATTATCCTGGCTAATTGTAATAGAATTATCTAATTTTGTCATCTTCATTATAACTTTTCATGCATTCACATTCACAGTGACAGTTCCTCAAAGAGGGTTTCAAATAATCACTATATATCTCACAATCTCTTACCCTATAATTGCGCACCACGAACGTTGGGAAGAAATTGTATTTATTCATCCCCCATTATTGAATCTACATTGTCAATATTTCCATCTCATTCTTCCCAAAAACAATAAATATCCTCATATAAAAAAGGTAGTGTAGCTTCACGCTCCATCTTATATCATACCAGTGAAAGAGTTCCCACTCTCCTTTTAATTCGCCCTACTAAGATTGTTCATGGGTGAAATGACTGTATAGTTTCTTCACCCGCTTAATTAAAAATCTGCTTGGAATTCAAAACTATTATTCGAGCTGACTGTATTGAGAGAATTAAATTTCAAGGTTTGGATTACATGCTCCACCTATATTATGAATATGATCGCCACAACTAGTGCAGTTCTTTTCGCGCAGTTTGTAGTAGATCAATGAATACTTACTTCTACAAGATTAGTTTTTACGCATATAGAACTAATAAAAATGGAACTGAGAGTAATTAATGAAAGTTTTCTGACTTTGGTGTTTCAAATTCTGGTGCATAACTGTTTTTCTTTCCTAAATTTCATTTTCCTCTTAATTAAAAACCACAATTCTTCATTCAAATGGCATAAACCTGCTTTTTAATTAGCAGTCTCTCAAATATGTATGTTCCCAAGAATATCATTAGCTGGCTTATAATACGTCAGAGCTCCACATAAAGAGAGAGATATGTCCTCGTATTGAATAGAGAAATATATATATGAATGTATAAATATAACATGTATTTCCTACTTATTCACGTATAAAAAATACACAATAGCAGGCATGATAACTAAATATACTCAACAAGTGTCTAGATAACATTTTACCGATCGCTTTGTATATTGAGTTCCCGATTTATTCAATGCATTCTTTTATCTTAAGAGTATTTACTTTTATACCATTCTCTTCAACTTTATATAGGTGATTTATGCACAGGATACAATATTTTCTCACTCTTACTCATATCTTTCTTAAGATACTATCAGTTCAGATAAGCCTACAACCTTGATATATTATTTCATTTTTTAACTCACATTTTGCCAAAAGACACTGAATGAGATTTGTGAACCACACTGACAACTGCAACCGCGATTACACTAATTTGCAAGCCTGTGGAAATATTTCTATATTGATGATGGGTTACCTGCCCCTAAGAATACATGTAATGAAGACCTTTTTCTGAGCATGGATAATGGACATACCATTTCTCTTGATTTATATGACTAGCGTAAGTATAGCTGACAAAAGATCAATTTGTTGCTTTCAGAGATCTGATAATTAGACTGTTCTCTTTCTTCTGAAAGTGAGAATTACTGATTGAGAAGAGAGCAAGAAACCTTATGGAAAGAAATGAAGAATTAAATTAATTTGGTTTGTGCGTGCAGATGAATGAATAAAGCAGAGTAGATAAGTGAGTAACACAGAAAAACAAGGTTTATATCAAAAGTTGACTCCTTCAACCTTAAAACTCGGCAGGTCTTGTCAAATTTTCGCTGTCAAAGCGGTCGTGATAGAAATTTAGCATGGCGTGCGATGATAACTTCTGTCTTGCCTAAACTAGCCTTATCTATTCCATTTCGAATTTCCCAGAGGAAACGGGTATCCGTTCCTATATTGCGAGAGTCTATCAGAGCCTCTATCAGTATCTGTTGATACTTCCCTAGTCAAGGAAATGCCGCGGTGATGACGATAATAATATGCCTAGAACTCCCAAGTCAACCTTATCAGCGCTTCCATGTTGTGCCTCGCAGGGGTTTCTTTTCTGAATAGCATGCATGGAAATTAATGGAGATGTATTAATTTAAAAGCAATTAATTTGCTCATCAACCGCCGACTGCGAAGAGATGCGATTGAGTGATCGTCGCGGAGTGAATTCCCACGTCAGCCCCCGCCCCTCTCCCCCACTCCACCCAACCCGACCCTCCACTCCCTTCCCCTCTTAAATGGTCCCCCCCCCGTGGCGGGGGGCCAATTCCGTCCTCTTGCCTACTCCTCCACCCCCCCCCCCCCATGCCCCAACACTAAATCGCCCAACGTCCGCTTTCCAATTGCAATGATCGATATGGAGGATGGAGCTTATCACTGCGCGCGTGGGGCAAATGGTGAGTGATGCCGTCCATCCCATCGGTTTACTTCCCTAAAAGGTCGTCGAGATAGTGGTCAATATTGTGTGACGGTCGTGTAAAAACACGCATCAGAGCCATAGGTGGTCACTGGGGCAAGCTTATTTACCCCTGCGTTTACAATCTTCCCGTCCTCGCGTAATGTGATAAATGGTTTTGAAGATAATGTAGCTGCCGCGATCTTTTCAGATGGGTGTTATTATATTCAACGTACCTTTATCAATAATGTATGAAATATTTGGTGCTGTGTTCTACTCACTTTGGTTATCTATAGAGGTTTCTATAAGCCTGATAAAATCTTTAAAGTTTTCAATGTTTATTTCTTGGCCACAATATATACTTTCATTTGCTGTTAGAAACCTCAAAAATATATTGGCTCGCTCTAGGCTCCCTTATGACTAGAGTCAAGTGGTTTGTTTTACTATGACTAAATAAGATTAAATTGTGCAGCTGATATCCAGGTATTCAGATAAAAGAAATTTACCAAGCAATTTCAACTGAGCATTAGGTACTCAATACTCTTACTACAGCACTAATCCGCTACCCAGCAGTTATTATTTATAATGTTTTTAATACCTATGTGTTTTCTACCGATTTTGACAGGCTCTTACCTTCGGTAACTATTGAAAATTATTATCCTCTAATCATAATTATCTATTTCTCAACAGTTTCTTCCTTAAATTTGCATGTTTTCTCTTTCCTGTTTCATATTACATATATAGAATATTATGTTTTTGTTCTCCCACGTAACAGTTCAGCAAATGTTTTGCATTCTAATTTGGCCTTTGATACTGCCATGCTTCCTCTTCCCCGTCCATCTATCAATTTTTACTATCTTCATCCCCTTATCGCATAACCTACTACTTTACTTCAAAAACTAAAGTCTTTCATAATAATGCGCACACGTCTGTGACCGGTATACCAACGTGGCAATAAAAAAACCCATGTTGAAAATTTATGGCTGAATAAGGTACTCTGGATGGAAACTTGTTCTTTTTTATGCAATTATCAACCCACTAAATACATTTAGTACATACATACATTCAGGATTTATAAACATCTTCCTGATAATGGATGAGTTAAGCAGAATGCATCTACTACGTAAAAGTCTACGCGTACGTACGTATGATTCCGTTGCTTGTCTTAGTGATTCAGATGTGGGCCGGTAGATGGAAAGCGAGCTCCCTTTTACGTTCTTCACTAACCGACACATATCGCGCGCGTATGTATTTTTCAAAATACAAACAAGTGAAACTGCTTAGTAACAGCACCACCTGCTTCACCAAAAATGATGTATACAAAGAATTCTCTGATATTTAGATATAATGTATTGTTTACCATAATTACGTAACGTTTTCATCAAAAATATAAAAACCACACATTCATTTATATTTAATTATTTATTTACTCATTACTTTTTGGCTATTTTTCCAATATTTTAGCCTGTTTCAGCAGGCTTTCCAACTATTTGTAAATGAAATGTATGTTGCTATTGGGAGAGGTCTAGTAGTTATTAGAGCTTACACCACTCCATTGATCTCCAACCCTCGGACTTGGGTAGTTATCGCTCCCTAATTAAACTGATAATCAATAAGATAAACTTGTCAAACCATGGCGCCTATCCAGGATATTCTATCCATGAAGATACGAGGGGCTTTTATAAGCCTTGAAAGTGCGTGGCTTCCCCGAATATATGAGATAAAGGGTGAAACTGATATGGCTGAAAAGGGCTTTCACTTGGTTTTTGACAATGGTTCTCTAACGTTTTCTATACTCATTGAAATACATCAATCAAGGCTCTAAAGGAATTAATATCTCCTGAGTGAAATAAATTGAAGCTATGTAATGAGGAGTTGAGGTGAATGAGTGGTGTGCTGTTATGCAATGCTGTGACGGGATCATTTGTGAAGCCTCTATTTTGTGTAAAAGGGGATGAATCCCACGTACTAAAGCCAAATTTTTATCAAGTGTCCTATTGATTGAAGCACCAAGTGTCACGCGATTACAATGAATCTCAAATTTACTTTGATAGGTCTTGTCATTCTGTTACCTGCACTTTCCCTTGCAATTAGAGTGAATGCTGCATTACCATAGCGGTAGGGCATTATATTTATTTACCTCTTAAGTCCTATGGAAGTGGAAAAACGCTCTCTCAGGGGAAAGCCCTAAAATTTAACGCTAAATATTCCCACGGTGTTTTTGCATTGTTATCATTGGGCTTCAATCTCAGATTTGTTTCATATCACGCGTCAATACTGTAAGCTGGCAGTCCATTATTTTCAATTTTCATGAAAAAATATTTTTATCCTCACGTTAAATATCCACGCGAGGAGAGGCCATATCTCTGAATCTTAAGTATCAGGAAAATGTCGAAAGACGCTGAGCTCTTTTCTTAACGATCTCTCATTCTCTTTTGCACGACATTATTGATTAAGATATTTCAAAAAGTACCTCTTCATAATATACAGCTAGAATTTTCCTTTCCTTCATTATTTTTCCATTGAATCTGTCAAGATATTGAAAAACGTTTCTGTTCCCATTCAGTCCCTTGATTATCAAAAGAAATAAATTATGCCTCGTAGTACGAATAAAGCTCAGCACTATTTTTTGACATAAACAAAGAAGGAGACTTTGATCAATTATAATGCTTTAGATGATGCCATTACAATGTTGAAGAGATACCACTCAATAGCAGATGATCTTTCTGATTAGTTAAAAGCATTGTACAATGCATTCCTCAATTGTAAAAATCAACACACATATTTTTCGTTGCGATATATAAATAAATATGTAAGTAATCTGAATGAAAGACCGAACCTTGAGAGGTCGAATTGTAAGTTTTACATAATTAAACGGTAAATTAATTTTTTTCTTCAATCAAAATCAAACGACAATTTTTAACGATTTCCGATGTTGCGGTTCCCAACCTTTTTCGACTTACGTGCCCTTAGGTTTTCCATTTTCCCTAGGTCGTTGGCTCAACTATCAGTTGGATCCTTCACAGTATATGAATATGGTTGCTACATTTCCGTTATTATTCAGCTTTTCTCGCATACGCTGAACTAGCCCAGCACGTGCCTCTTTGAAGTACTCGTAAGACAGGCAGTGAACGCTGCTATGTATGATCAATAAATAGAAATAAACTATTTTAGATTATATTTTGTTAATCTCACATTCAGTATCTATCCCGGGCCAAGGACCTTTTACATGGATGACCTCACCAAATGTACAATGTACATATGATTGTTTGCAGAGAGCTTGAAAGTTAACCAATTATTACATTATTTAATTTGAAAACCACTTATATTGAATGGACGAACATATGAATTAAAATTTTTGTAATTGACAATAGGTACGTAACTTTAGCTTAATCCCCCGACGGAGTCACATTCAGGAAGCACACATACACATATATGCGCACTCAACGAAACAAACTAGTTAAGAGCTCTCCGTTCACTCTCCTTTGGGTTTAGTCGAATCGGCTACAGTTAACTGACATGGTATCTTGGAGTCAATTTGGCCACACATTTGGACACACTTAAGAGTCCCCACTGGTTTTGTCTTGGGGACAGTGAAACGGTTCGTTCGCCTCTTTCATGAAGGTCGCTGTTACGATGACACGGCCAAACCATGCAAGTGAGACAAAGAAGAATTGAAAGGGGAAAAAACAGCGTCTGGTGCGGGCTAAGAGTTGGAGTAACCACTGGCAGCCAGGGAGAATTGCACTTTGTAGCACAAAAAACTCCTGTATTTGGCCAAGCCCCTGACCACCCTGGTTGCAAAGCCTTGTGCGAAAATTCACCGATGCTAAAAGGGATGGCGTGAAAAACCCGTGAAAACGAGCGAGCATCGGCGACGGCGGACTCCGGGCGCGGGAGGAAGAGTTCCGGGGATTTGGCCTGAGAGTGCGAGAGGTCGCTGCATGGTGGGGCGGGCGGGGAGAGGCGGGGGAGGTGGGAGAGGTGGGGTAGGAGTTTTCAGGAGGTAGATGGAGGGAGTGGGTTGGGGGCAGCGGGGAGTCGTATTGGGGGGCTGGAGGCGGAGGCAGGGAGGGGACGCGTTTAAAGCGTCAACCTACCATTCCGATGACGGCCGCTTTTGGTCGTTACGACTCTCTTCCCACCCAAAGCACCCGAATCCCGCTGCACCCGCAACCGCCCGCACCCACACCCCATGCCACCGTCCAGCCACTCCTCTTTGCCGCTCGCGAACAATGTGCTTTCCCTGCACTCCTCCCAACCCCCTTCCTTCATTTCTCTCTCACTCTCTCGTGAGAATCGATTTGCAGTCCATTCGCGAACACCAGGTGTGACGATACACACTCAACCGCCCCTCTCACAAACCCCGTCCAGCCCCCCAGGACGGAGGGAGCCCTCCCCCATTGACGCCGCCCTGCCAATCGAATATCAGCCCCTCCTCGCCCACTCGACCGATTCAAGTGTTGCCACTCCCCGCTCCTCCCTCTCTCCCGCACCCAGATTGCCTCTCGCAATTACTGCCGCTCGCGGAAGAGCACAATGGCTCGTCGATGGACTGATTCTCTTTCTCCTGGCACCTCCTTCCCCTTCCTCCTTTCCTTTCCTCTGGAGGCTTTACAGACTGGAAGGAAATAGAAAATTTATCGACTCTTAAAAACAAAAAATACATCGATAAAGAGGGGGTGAGATAGGTGTGGACTTGCCCTTTGTTTCCTTCTCTCTCCCTCTCTCTCTTCTTACAGTTCTCTTCTTCCTCGCCCTTCGTTCGGTCTCCCTCCATTTCTCCCAATCTTTCATTTCCCTGCGCTTTGCGTGCGATTAATAGCCGTTTAAAGTTAAGACATTATGGAAAAAAAGACAAGAGTAGGAGATTTCTAACCCTTCCGCGTGCATTCAATTTCAACCCGCAATTTTCGGGGAAAACGTTTCCCGTCCTACACCAATTTCGATCGAGATAAGAGATATTTTTATTAAAAACGTCGACCAAACGGTGTGCGAGCCTTTTGTGGATAGGAAAGTAGTTATAAAGGACCCCCCCTTTGCCTCCTCGTCATAGTGGACGGTGGGCACGGAAGGCGAAGAAGGGTGGGTTGGGCAGGGGTGGTGAAGGGGCGGGTTGGCATGTACATGGAGGGGGCTGTCATTCTTTTCACTGTCCCCGATTACCAAGAATGTTGAGTGAGTGGTCAGAGGTTTTGGGGCGACCAAAGTCGGACAATATCTCACAAACGAGGGAGAAAATCTCGGCTCTTTCCAATGAAAAGGTTTGATTTCTCTTTTGCCATCATCGAATCCTTGTTCACCGAGTCTTTGCTGCGATATTTTCTGAAATATGCCACGATATTTAACTGTCTTGGCTGAACATAATTTTCAATTTTATGGGTATTATTACAAGGAAAAACATAATCGGGAAGAATGGTGAAAAGTCAAGTGATCTTAATGTAATACTATAAAGCGCTGCCTGAAAACGCTGTTTCGATAACAAATTTGCACCGTAACCGGATCTGATTCGTAAATGTGACTTTTTGAAGTTGTTGTTCATTTATCATTTAACTGAGCAAAACTTTGGAAAGAGTTATGGAAATTTTATATTTAAAAGTTCCGCTGGGTATGGTATTGTAACATTGATTCTATTTTCAGTTAAATTAGTGTCAAAGAATGGTAAATTTACAGTCTCAAACATTCACTTCTTCTCGATTATCTCTCAATCTCAGCTAAATTTATCGGAAAATTAGGTATCACAATCTGTGATAGGAATTTCCTGAAAAATCCTTGATACATTAATAGCAAGTAGCGGAGTATTTTTTATTGATTAGAGAGTAAATAACTTCGATAAAATTCATAATACCTCAGCCCTCGCCACACTGTCATTTTTGCGTAATTGAATATTGTTCACCAAGAGCTTAATCGAATTTTGTGCGTATTTTAATGTTTGGGGGTTCTGCTACTTTCCTAATGGCACCTGTGATTCCTCATCCCTAATACAATACTCTCCTTCCCATCTTCCGTTACAATCTCCCACGTGAATGTTTCGCCTTGTACAACTTCGCACACGTAGTAATTCCTTCACCAGATAGTCTTCCCTTCGTTCGACAGAGAGGAAAGCATAGAAATCGCATTTATTTGTCCGCTCCACTTGTTGAATATAACAGCTCTTTACTGGGGTTGCCGGTGATTCAGGTACATGCATTTAACAATTGTATTTTGTTCCATTCTGACGAATGAATAATGACATTAATGATATTTAAAAATGAAGCATGCCATCCACTCTTAAGGCAGTTTGGGCGAGATTATTTCCCTGTCATAATGCATATAAATTTAGATCATACTACCTAGTGAGTCATCTCAGGGGCGTGTGGTAGGGGGTACTAAGACACCAGCCATGTAAACGGGAGGGAAAAAGGAACGGGGAGGACGATGGTGAATTGCAATGTAGAGTGTCCCGCTCTGTCTCTTGTAATAGTCACCAATTTTTCGTGGGAAAAAAGGAATTTTATACTTATCGATTCAGTAGTCTATCTCTCTTATTTTGTTACATCTATCAATTTTAGAATTATTGTGTGGAGTCAAAACAGTATTCTCCCTGTCATACTGTAACCGGCCAGATCTGAATTTTTAAGTAAGGCCAACGTGTAGCCTCCGAGTCTCTACCGGCGCTCAACCTAGTCCTCTCATTAGCTGTGTTACACTCTTTGTTTGTTTGTGGGAGTTATTCATTACTGCTAGTAAATCGTGCGGCTTTCCTTTGTATGTATTTCCAAGCAAGATAACATCTCTCTTTCACTTGTTCATCCGAGAACCTTCCTACTATTCGCTTGATAAATCCTAATTTCTATGATGCAGCGCCTGGAAATGTATCGTATGCTTCCCCCGCGATAGGCCTAAATTTAACGGTGATCCATAGATACTTCACTAAATCTGACTTATTTTTTTTACTTCTATAACTTTATAGATATGATGTTGGTGTGAGATTTTCGTTTGGCGGGTACGCACTTCAGCGCATTTATTAAAAAATAAGTTCGAGCCCACACTAAAGACACCGCTAGGTAACGTTGCTAAGATTCGATGAGAGAACTTCTAAGAACACATTAGTCGAAATTTCACGTTAGATGACCGCATCGTCTGCAAACAATCTAATTTTGCTGTAAATTCTAAAGTTAATGTTGTTTATTTAAATTAAAATTAACTGGAGGCCGATAACGCTTCTTTGGGGGACGTCAGATGCCGCTCTAAACACGCCGGAACTAATTCCATCGATAGGTACTTTTTGTTCGCGGGTCAGTTAGAATATCATGCATCCAATTCACTATTTATCATTTAGCCCACATAGTAACTAAAGTACAAGTTTTATGTTAGGAACCTTGTCAAATGCTTTCGTGAAATTCAGGATTAACGCGCCAACTTGCTTTCATACTTCACCATAGTTTAAAATATCTTCGAGGAAGAGTTCAAGCTAGGTTTCGCAAGGTCCACTCATCCGGAAGCCGTGGCGACTGCTGTGAAAGAATAGGTATGATTATCGACGATGGTCATAGGTCAGTTGAAAGGAGTATGAAGTAAATGTACCAATAGAAATGACACAAACACAGTTGTATTTGTAACTGATATTTTTAGTAATTAACTCAATAAATATACTTTAACTTCGTTCATTCGTATTATGACGTGCATTGAAAGTACCTTCACATTTTGCGATTTTATACTTATTAAAGCAATACATTTATTTAAATAAGTAGGTAATTGAGGGAACATTTAAAATGTACATAGCTACATTATTGAAGATTACGTTTATGTGTCAGAACTTCCTCATTTCTTTTTAAATAATATCATTATGTAGCGTTCAGACGTACCAAATGCCAAATATATCGGATTCTATTTTTCGCAAATATAGAGAAGAGTATTTCGATAAGTTGTTGATGTATTGGTATCATAGAAATGTGAGATCCTTTTCTTTATAATGAGGCCAAGTTCAGTGTATTTTATACAAAATGCTATCTAGCTGAAATTAAATTGCAGCCCGGATGACCTTTCCGCAGCGCACCCTTCACCTGCCCACCGAACGGCCCGCAAATGCCCAGATCCAGCCCCTCCTCCATCGCCTCACTCCCTCCCACCGAGTCCACCCCCCTCGCAGCAGCCCAACACCCCCGAGAGAATCCCCTGCACCCCCATTACTTCGCCCCCAACCACTTCCCCCCGCCCCCCCTCCCCTCCTGCTCCCCTCTCCATTAGCGGCATATTCCCACGTGGAAGTCCCAGGGGCGGAGCTACTCGGCCGCCGCATTCGTCTCTCCTCCCCTCCGCCCACTCCGAGCCACCCCCCCCATCTGCCTCCCTCTCCCACCCTCTTCGCAGCCCATTCGCATCACCCCGGTCCGGCACTTCTTCTCGGCGAAGAATGGACTCGTCGCCTCTGCTCCGTCCTCATCCGACCGCCATCTGTTTTCCGGCTCCCTCTGATCGAATGAAATCCGTCCTCCTGTGCGATGTCCAATGGCAAACACACGGAGGGACTGCTATTGCCTCCGCTGCGCCTTCCGTAAATTATCTACGTCTTCCTCTCATCTCCTCATTCCTGCTTGCGAGAGCTGACTCTCTCCGCTACCCTGATTTATAGATCTTAATTTTCCCCAATTCGGCCGGCTTCTAGCTCCCACTTTTAGCGGAAATAATGAATTAAGTATTACATTATCACTGAAAGAGATAAAGGATATTCCATCCTTAGGGCAAAAAATGGTATTTGTGATTTGCTCACTCTACGTTTGCGAGTTTACAGTCGTCACCTAGCACCACGTTTTCCCCCCGCGACACCCAATATTCAATTGCAATATGAAGCCTTAAAGAGAAGCAGATGAATTGTAAGACCAAATTATGACGGTTGATACAGCTGTTATCACAACCAATGAAGATTTATGCACGATACTTAAATCAACAATAGTCAATTACAAAATATAAAGCCAGAAAAGATAGAATATCCTGCACTTTCACCCTGTGGTAAAACTATGACTCTCATCAACACAGAAAAGACTGGTTACTTAATGTTTACTGCACAGCACAAAATTATTTCCGTTGTATTGCCCTTGAATGAAAAATATGATAAATGCTATTGGACAAGCTTGATTTGTTGAGCATAACTACTGCGGAAGAGAGAAAATTAAAATAGTGAATACTGTCTCCTTTAGTCACTCCAATTTCCAATTCATCTAATTTTTATGCAGTGAAATGTTAAAAACTATGAGCTCGAATAAGTGGTGTATTGTTTTCGGGTCTTTCCTCTAGAAGGAAATTCCTAGCTCCTGACTGTAAGAATCGGTAGCATTGATCACGCTTTCCGCTAGCTAAGTAACTGCGTCGTTTCTATTTAAGAAATTGATTAATGGCACGTTTTATTGTGAAGTTGCATCATGTAAATTTCCATGACGCTTTGACATCCATAAATGAAGCACAAGCTGCTCGCTCGTTCACTGGTGTTTCCATTCCATTTTATTATTGATTATTCGGGGGGGAATCTCTGGCGGATGAAGTTGGGTTTACCTATCACATAGTCCTCAAATCGGAGACTTAATCAATTAATTAATATCTCTGATTGATTTAAATAAGAAATTTATGAAATTGAATAAAAATTAATTGATTCATTAATCATCTGGGAATTTATTCAGCTTTTTAGTGACTCTAATCCTGAGTTTTTGAAATAATCAAGTTAAATACAATATCACTAGCTTATTTAAATTCAATATACTGTAGTGAAATGAGTAATTTGGAGGGGGGATATTGTTGTGATTAATGACTTTCTGGGTAATCTGTGAATTATTCATTTAATTATTTATTGCACATCATTTATCGTTCCGAAGCGGAATCCGAAGAGAAGAAAAGAGCTGAAAACAAAAGTGTGTGTGTGTATGGTAGCAAGAAATCGACATTCTTAAAATGGCCCTTAAGCATGCACTGCAATTTATTTATCATATTTTTATATCAGGTTCGTCTTTTCGTAAGTTGTTTCTGCTTCTCTTTAAGTAAGGTGAGATCAATTTTAATGGAGTCTGCAATGAAATAAAACAGCAATATATCACTTTCTTTGTTGTTACTTTTACTCTAACTTTACAACCAAAGGGTCATGGAAGTAGTAAGGCTATGAGATTGATAAATTCAATTCAGATACCTAATTAACTCTTCTAGTGTAATCTTTTGGAGAGGTTCTTTCGCTCTTCGATGTCCTTTCCAATCGCAAACTTATATTTAGATACCTACTGGAAATATGTTCTACTCTTCCTTATATGCCTGGAATTCTTAATGTAGTACCATGCTTAAATTATATTTCTATGATTGTTTTCCATTAGTGATTCAAGCTGGAGCTAGTACCGTTTGTGAAGAATATGGCGCGGTCTTCGTTTTAGTGGCGTACCAATACATGATAGTAGTTCTGTCGTATTTTCTACAGAGATTGTAACTCACGAAGGGTTATTGATAGTGTAACAAATTCAGTTTAGCAGTAGATGAGAGAGATTAGTAAGACCTTCAGCTAGTGCCAGTGTAAACGGTTTCTTTGAGAAATCACATGATATCTGTGCATGAAGGTAAATTCCCTCCAGAACCTGCAAGACAGCTTATTTATGTCACCTAACTTAGTTATTGTGAGTGTAATGTTTTGATATACTTTTTCTGATTAATGAAAGTCATTAGCACTAACTTTTCGACTAATCATGAGAATAGTTTACAGTAATAAAAGTGATATCCCGAAATGGCTGCGTGAAACTTGTATTGCACAGACATGCTCTAGACACACTGCTAGACTTAAGTCTCGTAAAATAATATGTGAAAGCTTTCTTGAATGTTCATCTTCTTTTTTTCTGCTTTACATTTGGTCTCCTTGTTTTACTTATCTTTTCCACAGCGAGAATCGAAGTTATAATTACAGTAGCTCTCAAAGAAATAAATACAACTCTACACCATCAAAATTGTAATCAAATAGCCACTTAAATAATCAGCGATCCCAAAAAATTGAAAATTTCAGTGAATGTTAGATTATAATAAGTATCCTTTATCTTCACCAGCTCATCAGTATAGAAACATCATGAAAATAATGGCCATGGCTTAATCACTACCTAAATGTGACGCGGATTGATTACATTTCGAAAAAATAACTATGTATCCAACTTCACTTGGTCGCAAAAATTCAAGGGCTAAACATTACGTCCTGAGACTAACTTAGGGGTTGAAAATTGATATCAGTGATCTATTGATTGCAAGTCACTATTAAATGCTTGGCTATCATCGCTATTAAAATGAATTACTTGAAAAATGCAGATCAGGCGATTTTCAGTGCGACAGGTAGGACATTATTTTGAAACTACAATATACTAGAGATACACTGCCGAACTGATAGGTACAAAACTTACTTCTTTCCACACACCATTAGCGGTAATAAGAAGAACGGCGTGTTCCTAACATAAGCCACGCCATTGATATACAACTTACCTCTGACCTTTCCTACTCTCCTTCTTCGTTTTCCCTATTCCCGTCCCTTTATTATCTGACGTCCTTACACCGCCTGCCATACGACTCTTCGGTGGCTCGCATGGTAGTATGTAGATTTAAAATACTTTTTAGAGGAACTTGAACTTTTCTGAAGCTACTACTAGTCCTATACGGGAGGTATTAATATTTTGTTACAATTTTCAGGCATTGCTGCGGTGACCTGAAATCATCAGACCTGAAGTTTCTTCGCGACCCGGCCTCCTCTGCCATGTAAGGAAGTTATGAGTGAGTATTAAGTTTTCAATCAATTCTTCAAGTATGTGCGGGACTTTAACTATGCTACCAGTAAGCCATCGAATTTGAATAATTAAGGGTGCAAAGTAAGATATTCGTGCATGTTGTTTCCTGAGATTAGATCAAGATAAGCTTTCCTTAATTCTAAAAGCTATCATCGGTTTGAATTCGAAAATCATTGTGATGAAGGTCGTAGTTTTCCAGTATGGAATATGTTCTAGTTTACCTGTTTTACCTTAGGAAGACTGAATAATCGATATTACACCAGTTTTGGGAGTTTTAATTTGGATTTCTTTGTATAATTGCAGATTACATTAAAATTACTATTAAAGCCGCAAAACTTCAAATCTTAGTTAGTGCATTATTATTCGGAGCAATATTTGAAAAAGTCCACAAATATGATTTAAATTAAGCAAATAATTAATCAATTGGAAAGTTTGAGTTCGATTAATTCACCAGACTCCTGGATACCATTCGCTTTCCATCACTTAGATATCATGGAACACGAATATGCAATCAAAAGATTTTGTTTTTTTGATTGTTCATGGAAGTACATACGAATCACTCAGCCTTACTTGAATCTTGTACACTGGACAGGGGGTGGGGAAAGAAAAGTAGAAAGAGACGACTTACTGGGTAAGAACGTTTCGAGCCTGTAAGCTCTTCGTCAGCTGGAGAAAAAGTGTCACTTTTTCTCCAGCTGACGAAGAGCTTACAGGCTCGAAACGTTCTTACCCAGTAAGTCGTCTCTTTTTACTTTTCTTTCCCCACCCCCTGTCCAGCGTATATATTTTTATTATATATATATATATTTGGAAAAATTATCCGAGATTAAGGATTTCCTGCTCCACTTATGTAGAAAATCACTCGGCTGAGTTGCAAAGAAATTCTCCCCGAGGCTTCCAAGACTGCATTGAATCGAGGATTTCCGACGATCAGTACTTGGCGGTGGAGGGAGATTGGATGGACACCAGTCAAATGGAACTCACATTTAAACAGCCCTTTGTCTCGGTCTGTCATCCCACTCGGGGAACAGCCATGTTTCTTGAGCGATTTGTCTTTCGATTCCGAGGAGAAAAAAAGGGAGCAGGATCAATGGACCTTCAAAAGACAATTCTAGGTTAACTTCCAAATTGGTTAGGAGAGAGGAAGGGGAGGAGATGATGTTTCTTCTCTCTCTCCGGTAGAGTGCTCCCTCGTCCGGGGAGTTTATTTTGGGGTTGTTTTTTTACGTTTCTCACCCCCCACCCCCTGCAAACCCGGTGGAATGGTTTGCGATTGGTGGCGCTGAAGAGGGTGCTGATGGCCCCCGGTATTCCGCTCTGGGGAGCGATATGTGCCGCTCGCACAATCCTCTCGGCAGCGATTGATGCATCGGAGGGAGATCGGTGAGCGGGGGAAGGGGAGGGGGGTGTTGGAGGGACGTGAGTGCAGTAAAGCGACGGCAGGGCCTCTCAAGGAGAACGGATGGATGAGAGGGGAAGATGGGGGGAGGGGAGGGAGGATATGTTCCCCTTCCCCTAAGATGCGTGCGAAGCAACACAAATCGTGTCTCGGATTCTCGAGAGGTTATCCTCGAAGCGACGGAAGCTCAGACACTGAAACGGATCCCACTTTGTGGAAACCCTTAGTGAAAGGTTTTCAAGTCGTTGCGCCACCTTATGTGTGTCCATTAGGAGACTCGTGGGACTATGGAGGGCGGATATGTCAAGAGTGGAGACTACCGGGAGGTTGGAAGCAAATTGAACTGTCTCGAGATTTTAGAATGGTCGTAAACATATATGGTATTAAAGGTGATGAAAATATACGCAAAGCAAAACGTAAAATAGATTTCAAAGATACAATCTCTCACGTCTGCTATTTGCATTCATCACTTCACATTGTCAAGTCATTACATCTCCTCTCGTAAATTTGACGGAGCAGTATTTTGCAGGCATTTCATCTTTTGGCCGCAAAGGAAAACTGATATTTGGTATAGCGAAAGAACGAAAATAGTAGCTCCCTCATTATTTATTTTAATTTCATGAATTGCGTTTCGCATCGCTGTGGCAGTCTTGAGTGATATTTGCTTTAGATCATTGAAATAAACTATGTGGAAACAACATTTGTTCTTTTAACAATGGATTGAAATACATTTTTCCCGCAAGTACGGCCTAAATCTACCAATCTTAACATTTTTTTCTGTTTATGGATGAACTATGTTCTTTATTACGAGTACTGATGTTTCAAATCTCATTATGTTTTAACAGCAGTGATCACAAAATTTAGTAATAACTAATTACATTATTTTTTTTCAAACCTCTAACTTCTTTGACAAGCTTCATTTTTTGATGAATTTGAATTATATGAATATTCACTCTGATCATCGATAGGTTTTATTGACTATAAGATTATTTCTCTAGTCTGGTTATGAATGATAAATGATAAAATATAATGAACGAAATAATATGAATTATGAGACCTTTAATGGTGGCACTTAGAAAGATCCACCAAGAAAAAACTGATTAACGATTATCATTTGTGGTTGACGAGGTTGCTCTAGCCTTATGCAATAAAACATGCAATAGGGCACTCAATGTGGTATTTAAAATAATAATTAGGCTTGTTTCATAATGCAACCATTGATCAAAAACTTGGCATTAACATTGACAAATAAAATATTTAAAAGAGGAAAGGCATATAAATTTTGGATTAGTTACTTTTACGGATTACCACATTACTGCTCACTCACTGCTGTTTATTGCACCAGTCTCTAAGCTTTGATTTAAATTATTTATTACTAAGTGAAGTGCTGAATTTTCATCTCATACCTTCAAAATGCTTATTTATTGTTTGTAGTCAACGATTTAAAACTTCAGGTACCATGGTATTCTTCACCGCTTAATGTATATCCATGGCTAAGTATTATATGTCTTTACTTTAATGATGATATCAGCATTACAGTTTTTATTTAATTCGTTGATAATTTAGTAAAAATACTGCTGAAGCATTAGGTAAAAATTCTTGACAAGAGTATTTATTTTACCGAGCAATCAACGCTGCAGCATCTGGCGCGCGTTAATAGTAAATGGTCGTTCCAAACAGTACACGTCCTGCCCCCTCTGAACGTGTACCAGACTGAGATTTATAGCGTACTTATAACCACTTAGCTGAAGCGAGGCATGCCGCGGTACTTAAGAAATGCAAGACCCGTACAAGGGATATCCTCAGGGCTTTTGCGGGTAGAATGATATGAAAAAAATCAGGCTGAATTATTCCTCGATGAACTAGAAACATACCAATGCATCCAACTCACCTAAATAAACACTCCAAGGCGTGGGTATGGCAGAATTATTGCGTGAATTCATCATCAGATAATTCTCTCTCAAGGGCAGTCCTTCATTTTGCGACCAATTGAAGGAGAGGAGCCGTAACATCTCCTCCCACCACCCCTCTTCATCCCCCTCGGAATTTCAAGTGCCCCAGCAACTCCTCTTCGTTCGATCATCCCTCCCCTTGATGAAGATTTAAGAGAGCACACAAAAGAAGCAGCCGGAAATGAGCGCGCGACGAAAACAAAAAAAAACAAGGGAAGCGCACAGTGCGCGAGCCTCCTCTTTTCTTCGGACGGATGGACGGAGACAGCAATGTCAGAGCCATTAGCAAGCGTCTCATCCTTCCATCTCCCCCAGCCCCCCTCCCTCCCTACGCCGCCCCCCCCCCCCCCGACGCCCCCCACCGCCCCCCTCTTCCTCAGGGCGTGCCTTCCGAAGGAGGGATTTTTACGACCTCAACTTCTCCGCGGCGAGGAAGGCGAGCAAATTATACGGTAGGGCACCCACCAGCGCCATTCGAGCGGGAGGAGGGAGAAGCGCGACATACCTCCCATGCCCACCTCCGCACCCCTCCCCTCTTTCGCCTCTCCCTCCCCTCTTCCCTCTCCCCATAAACTGACGTCTCTGCATAAGACATTCGCCTTTGATTTCACTACGAACGTATGCGCCTGGCTAGCCCTCCGACTTATTTTATATCCACAGGATGGATATCGTTCGCCGTCGGAATGAGTGGAGGAAACTTTCAAATGCACTCCTTCTAAGTCCCAATCGTTTAATAAAATCCGAACTTAGATCTATTTAGGTTCTTAACAGAAGCAGTCTTATTCTATCAGAGGATAGTTAGGTTTTCAAGCAATGAATTTTCAACGTGAATATTTCGCAGAGGTACTGTACCTGGTGAGTGAAAAAAAACGTTTACATTAACTTCCCCACCTCCAAATAATTCGGTTAAAAATGTTTGCGTTTCCTTAAATATCCTTCAGTAGTAAGCTTAATGGGATTGGTTATTCTTTCCATTAATTACATGCTCAGCATCCGATAATCAGGAAGCAGGATCGAATCTACCTTCGTTTTCTCGCAGAATTGAAATTGAATATATTCGCTTATTTTTCTGAGAAATAACAGCAAATTATTTCTCCAATCATTTCCAGTTAATTACCAGGTAAAATGTATTTGAGGATTTGAGAAAAAAGAGTTTTAATTTGATATATTAACAATTGTTTGTCCTAAAAGTTTATCATTAACACTCAAGTTCTTTTTCTGCATTTAGTTTCCGTCAAATTTTCTCAATTTTCTAGTGCTTTGCGGTCATTAATAAGTTTCTTTTATTAATAGGTCATTATTTAGTAAACACATTCATAGTGGCAACCTTTTTACGCCATTGTTTCTTCATTCTATTTGAGATAAAATGTGATCATGCTTGAGTGGTTTACAATCAATGCACCGTCTATTTACTTACTATCACAGCTTCTGTTACTTGGAAGCCAGTGCGATAAGGTTTCGTACAGTCCTTCTCAGAACTAGGTCAAGTATCTGCAATTATCTGGAATTGACTCTTTGGCAAATACAATTTTGTGCAAAGCCGTACTAAATCATTAAAGAGAGATTTGACAGATGCATGTGCCTGGCTTAGATAGTATTCATTTATCTTGAAGTGGTTAAGATTTCCTGTAACTCATAAGAAATTATTAATGACCCACGGGAAAAGTTCATTGTTCTAATGAAAACATGACAATTATCTCATTGCTCAGCATTCCATAATGGTGATGCTCCTGGCTCATATATGGGGCCTTGTCTGTAAGTCCTTAAATTCCCTCCATCTTAATATATGGCTCAGCTTTCACATTATTTCCTCATTTCTTCATCCATTGCGTTCAACCGGCTTGCTTCTTACCCCTTCCAGACTCCTGCCCGGGAAGAGTGTCGTCCACTCACTGTTCGCACCACACAACCACCCCTGTCTCTCCTCCTGTCTCAGCCCCTCTTTTACACCTCCCCCCCCCCCATCCCTGCCCTCCTCGCACCGCCACCTGCACCAACTCGCTGCTTCCAGGAGGAACTATATCACGTCCAGGTTGACGCTTTTTGCTCGCTTAGTCACCTGAACCTTCTCTCGAAGGCCGACGAAATAAGGGGTGAAATTTCTAGAGCGAAGGCTTCCTGACGGAAGTCGGCGTTTTTGATGGATTTCTTTGAAAGTCATCTCACTTTTTGGTCTGAGAGAGTGGTTTTCTCTCATTTCGTTGCAAATGAAGGTGTTTGAATGAAATTATTCGCGGATTTAGAGGGTAAAACTAGCTTCCCCGAGGGAAGAGGAGCGGCGCAAAAAACAACAACCCATCGTCGAGGATGATTTCCTAAAAAAAGTTGAAGCCTTAGCGAATGCTCCACAGATGCCGTAATGGCCACATTCTGGAGTGAAAGATGCCCCCCAACGGCCTCAGGGCAGCAAAAAATTCATGTAATAATTCAATTATGCCAGCTCTATGTTTTTTAGCGGAAAATCGCAGTGTGGAAATCAACTCATGCCTGTTATGGAATTTACTCCAAATTGAGCAATAACAACTACGAACAAATCACAATCCACTTAATGAAGATAGAGCGGCAGAGCTGCATTTCCATTCGCTCGAGATTGATCATTAAAGTTGGACACAAAAATGAATGGCCTAAATTGTAAGATAAACCTAAGTACATTCTATATTGAACAAATAACTATTTGATGTACTCGCACTTATAGCGACACGATTTGTTCTGCCGACAAAGCACATACCGGCTAAATTATCTTTTTTCTGGTTCCGTATTCTATAGTGTCGTTCAGTTTCTGCTGTTTCGCTTAGGTAATTTTTAACAAAAGTCTGTGTTATTAGAATGTTATTTAATTTATAAACTTATCCATAGAGACTTTTAAAAATAATTACAATTTCAGCAGTTTTATCAACTACGTACTTTCATTAACATAGAGTATTTGAAAACAGATATAAACAGATATCTTGGAAAGATGGCTTTGATTCAATATGCACGACATTACTGTTATCAGCATATACAATAAAAACTTGCTAAATAAATTTCGAGGATTTTATGAACCAGCCACGGAGTTGCACCTATGTGCGTTGTATTTTCCCTCTGTAAATGTTTCGGTCTTATTCCTGAACAAAATCGTGAGCTCAAGGGGCGTGTGAGTCACGAAACATAAAAACGAGTGCTGAAAGGATACATTGCTGAAATGACGTTTGTGGGACCGTGTATTATCGTTTAAGCACTTTAACCAGGGAAAGGCTTTCTTGTACAAATTGATCACTCAATCTAGGGAGTATTGGTTAGCGGTTTTTGGAATTGCTTATGTACCTCTGTGTGAATAAAAATTAAAAATGCAAACATTTTGGATTTTACCCATCGGCGTGCACAGTAGAAAAAAAACTGCCTTTTCTTCTAGTTTAATTATTTATTAATTCTACGTCTCCACCAGAGGAATTTTTTATCCCAGTAGTACTGGAATGGAGGATTTCATACTGCTGACCCAAGGAGAATTCTAAGTAAATTTCATAAAAGTGGAACCGAAGGGATAAATCGTAAGCATGTCCATGTGACGTTACACTGGTATTTTCCGTATTAAAAAGGAGAGGATAAAAAAAATATTATTTTCTGTTTGTGACAGTTATGATGTGTTGTATAAGAATAAGTTCAGTCTCTCTGTTTCATATCCCCATTCAAACGATGAGCTTTTAAATATATCATTTCACCATTGTGCTCTTAATTTTTCTGACATCTCTATGTGACTGGTATTTACTGATATATAAAATACCAGCTGTGCCCAGCATGCGTTGCAATGCCCAAAGTTTTATCGCAATCCGATTAATGATATAGAAATGCATACGGGACAAACAAAAAAACATTCATTTTTATATAGATAGATTAATATTGCCGTCTAAAGTACACGAGTCATATTCCACAATTCAAATAAGCCACTTGGTACAATTTTGGTCTCTTTATTGGAGATTCAATGATGGTTGGAATGTCGCGAGCTTCGACTTCGTATTAAAATATATATTTGGTGCTATCCATATCTTTTTATGAACAAGGAATAGATAACATGCATGAAGTGTCCATAAATACCATGTTGACACCCTGACAAGGCGAAGTTTCCAAAATGGATAGTGTGTAATGTAAGCACCTAGTTCGCATGAACCCCCGATGAAATTCGCCTTGAATTCAGATGGCTAGGTGGTGTAACAAACTTACACACCTGACCGACAATAAGGAGATCCAGGTTCGAATCCAGGTAAAGTAAATTGATTTTGCCATTGCAAATCTCATTCACTTGGTGCATAAGACAGTAATTGTTGTTTAGGATGAGTGAAAATAAAAACCACGAGATACTTGAATTGAGTGATACCTCCGAGACAATTATCATATAATACCAGTTTTTTCCATTGGTTTCCTACAACGTTTATTGAACTTCTTAATGGTAATTGATACCTAGAGCAGTATAGTAAATACACTCACTTAAAACAATAACTGAGTCTGGAAAATATTTCACTTACTTAAATCTGGTTTCTCTTCAAGCGAGGGATGATGGAATTTCCAAAACGTTTTTTTCCACTCAACCAGGGGATCGGGCGGTGTAAAGAAGGGGCTCGAGCTTAATCCAAGCGCGTTGTTGAAATTTATCCAAAGCTATCATTTTTCTTTCACTCTCCCAATCGGTCAGAAACACGTGCTGTGACGAGTTCCTCCCTGAGCGATACTTTTTTTTCCAAAGATCGCGATTGAATTCCAACTTCCGAGAAAATTACCTCCACTGGAATCGCCGCTCTCAAGCCCGCCTGGACCCCACTCTCCCCTCACAGAGAAGCACCCCCCGACTCTTCCCCGCTTCGACTCGTATTCTAAGGAATTGGAAGAGGGATTACGAGGTCAGGGGGTGGGTTGAGACAACTGAAGGAACTGAAAACACATACTCCTCCACCCCACTCACGAAATTATACGTTGTCACCGAACACGAATTGATACCCCATCGCCCTGAACTCCTCATTATATCCCAATCTACCCCTCCTACTCCCTCTCCCTCCTCATCCCTCACTTCCTTACATCCATCCTAACCGCCCTTCACAATTTTTCGAACGTCCTCATTACGCTGCCACCGCGGGCAAGTCTCCTCTTTCGTTCCACGCGGGGTTTGTTGAAAACGAGAGCAAATGGTGGGGGTTGTGGGTGGCCCGAGGGTGGCCACGCAAAGCAGGAATTCCTGACGGTGCGGTGGGGGGGAAGAAATCGGGGACGAGTGACGTGAGGCAGGGTGTTGTCGCCGCGTCCGAGGGCTGCACGGGGTAGCCGCATGCTGTGCGGCTGAGGGCGAGGGAGCGGGGAATGCGAGGAATAGAATCGGACAGCATGGAGAAGGAGGGAAGGAAGACAGCCTCACGTCGACATTATGATGCCCCAAGTGGAGGTTTTAATCGTCTCAAGAATGGACGGAATTCTTGGACCCGTCGCCTGGATCCGAGCGGCGGCTGATTGAGACTGTGCCCCCGCCGCCAGAGCGGTGGTCTTGGCGGCCGCGGCGATGCCCGAGCCGACGGCGTTCAGCGTGGAGAAGGTCGAGACCAAGGAGATTGAAACCAATACACTGGTTCTGGAGAGAGCGCTGCTGTTCTCGTGTATAGAACGGGAGCGTAGCAGGAATAAAGGTGCTTGCGTGATAAGAAGGCCACGCTAATCTTGACCAGCAATGAAATCGCGAAGGTTATAAGGGTAACTTCAACTACCCGATCCCGGGTGAGTTTTAAGCCACTACTAAAATTTAAAATGCACTCTATTATTGAAAGGAAAAAACTTTTTTTCAGTTCCACATAAAAATAATTTTAATGCCGACCTAGGTTTCGTCGCTGAGCGACATCATCAGGTGTCATCATCGTCGCTGAGCGACCTGATGATGTCGCTCAGCGACGATGACGACACCTGATGATGTCGCTCAGCGACGAAACCTAGGTCGGCATTAAAATTATTTTTATGTGGAACTGAAAAAAATTTTTTTTTTCAATCATGAAGGAGTTCCATAATGTTACGCCTTAAACCATTAACTTCATGCACTCTTTTTTTTCTTGAGAATTCACCAAAATCCAATGAATATTCTACTGTAATGCTGTTCAGTATTCTATCGTACAGCTGTGGAGTCAAGTCTTATTTTGTTATTCCTTTGTTCTTCGGCTGCTAGATAGGTTACAGCCGTAGGTCCCGATTGGAGGCGCTGGCGTTCAGTCGCCCTTCTTAGTCTGCTTCCACACTCGACCGGGGCTACTAGTCGTTCGCTAATCTCTCATAAGTAGTAGTCTCCGTTCAGTCACTCTTTAGTCGACAGACCAACCTAGCAGCATTTCAGCAAGTGGTGTGGTGTTTTTTCGATCTCCTCTCTACATTCTGGTCGTCCCTCTGGCGAATTACAGTCATCCTCTGCTACCTGATATACTCTCCTGGACCCGTCTACTGCTGGTGTATTCCAGAACCAACAATGTTATTTTTTACCATCTAATTTATTTTGTTTGCGAAGTAATTTGTTGTAATTTTAGTCCCAATTAAATGTGGGAGTTATATACAGTCCACTTACGATCATTTACCCAACAACTGCGAAATGATGAGGAAGACAGTTGCCGTACGCGATGTTTCTATAAGATTTTCGGCGTGACAAATGAGAACTTGTACACGGAGAACAATTATTTTCGGCACTCTCGCTGAAAATTGATTAAATGGCAATCATAGTAAATTATTCAATGCTTAAAAGTATGTTTGATGAAGGGAAGCTCGCTTCCGTGAGTCGAAAGATGACAAGCCAAGATGGCGGATTTTGGACTGCGCAAAAAACTCCTAGATAGCGCATCTAGCTTATTTTAACCCCCTCGGTTGAAATCGAGGGACGCTATCTGTGTGCCGCGTCGTTCATCTTCGCGTCGTCGTCCTCAGAAAGTGGAAATCCTTCAAGGCGCGCGCGGGCAGCTCTTAAGCAGTCCCGATGCTCCCCGAGCTGTCCGATTGTGGAGTCAAGACGAGGGTAGGCGGCGAAGGCGAGGAGAAGGGGAACCAACGACAGGGAATGCAGGAACTTCTAGAGGAAGTTTTCCGAGCCTTCTGAAGGGGCAAATTATTAGCTGTCGGAAGATTCGAAGTCCGCTTGGAACCCCACGAGGAGTCTGTTTCCATTCTGCTTCCTAGATATTCATCCTCGTCAACTCAAATGTTCGTTCGTAGCAAATTAAGTCCCAATCCACAAGCAAGTCTCCCACTATAAAAGTTTATTCCACATTCTTAAGATGCAGGCAATTCAGATGGATGATTCCGGCTGATTTTTGTACTCAATATTTCAAGGAATAATTTTCCCGGACATGTTGCACGGTACAAATCAACAGGTTTGGCTCCACCAATTACTTGAATCTTCGACATCGATCTTAAGGGACATTAGTTAAACTCCTGAGAACTCCGACACCACATTATCCATCACCCTTTCCAATTACTATGCTATCCCTATGATTATAAATACTGATATTGAATGGTCTATTGAAGTCACCATTCATTGTTATTACCGTGCTCGAATTACCTAAGCCATTATTAATTGCAAGATGAAAGAACATTCCTATCATCGAGAAGTTAGCGAACCACATATGCTACTTAAGGAATTAGTCATATTCATTAATAGATCCGTGCTGGTGAATAATTCTGGAAAAGTCGTTTAAGGTAGTTTGAGCGAGATATTTCCCTAGTCATAATGAAGACCATATTCGAATTTTATATTTTTATTTCAGTATCTGTAAGAAGTTTGAAATAAATATTGCAATATAAATGGTGCAAAATACATATATGACTGACATTCTCAGTAATTAAATAAATATATCTACATAAGTATCTAGCTTGTCTCATTTTTGACGCCGTATGGCTAAAAAGCATTCCAAACAGAAGATTTTTTTTGCGATTCTGTAAAATAATTGGGGTGAGTAATAAATTGATTTTTATGAATAGTTGAGAAAGCATACAAACCCTACACTGTTAGTATTTTTACGAAATCTAGGTGTTATAAAGTCCAATTTTTTTTCCATATTCTCCCTCTGAGATGCACAGCCGTAATCCACACCACCTAAAACAGCTTATATTTTTAGGCAAATTTTCGAAAAGGAGTTCGGCAAGGGGTTAATATTTTGATATTATTGGAAAGATTTCTTTAAAATTAGGTCAAATTCTAGGTGAAGTGATATTTAGGTTAAACTACCTTAAGAAAGCAGGTATAAAAGTCTTCGCTCGATATTGTCCGAGAGCGTCGGGGTGACATGAGTTATTTGTCCATTAAAAAAATCAAGAATTTCCATTGAAATGCAGTAAAAGGAGAAAATAGAGCAGTCAATTTTTTTAAGCAGCCTCGTGCTTCGGAGGAGGCTTCTGTAGTTCAATGCGTGAGCATAAAGTAATAAATATTTATAAGAAGAACAACTTAATTTTATGTTCTATCCTATCGGTGACATTTCTGGTGTTCAGTTAAAAAAATGTTTGACAATCAGTATTGAATGTCCCTGATAAATATTTTTCAATGGCTTAAGGTTTGGTTCCAGTTCTGGGTTTATTATTTTTCGGAGAACGTTTTTTTGGGCCGTCTTAACGCCAAAAAATCAATTGAGATATCTCGATTCAGGCGTTGTGTTAGGATTCGAAAAATATACAACTTCCTTCAGAAAAGAACGAGGTGGTATTTTCGAATTCATTGCCGGTCGAAACGGGCGGAAGCGAGGGTGTCACCTGACAAGCCTTAATCCGGCCTCTTCGCCCCGTCGCGTCCGCTCGCCCGAGAATTTAGGGATTATTCCGTGGCCCTCCTCTCTTTTTTTTTAAGCCTATTATGCACATAAAGATGCGCGATCCACGCGAGGCACTTTCGTCCGATCGTATTTCACTTCCTCCGCCATCCAATCCCAGCGGACCGCCTTGTCGGTGGGTAGCGTTCGCGTTTCTCAGCCGTTTTATTTTATTTTTTTGGGCCTTATTATTTGTCACATATTTTGATAATGTTACGGTTTGAATAAATCGTTTCCTTTGCCCCGAGTTGCGTCTTCAGTCCTCTCCCCCCCCCCCGTCCGGATTCTCCATCCCCCACAATGAGTATCCGCCCCCTTGGCCGTATTTCAAATTAATGCGAATAGAAGGACGAGGGGTGCTCGAAAGCGGGGGACACGGCCAACTACTGCACACGCAGGGAACAACGTCGCACACGCCGTTGTGCCGCGATTTACCCTGGAAAGCAAAAGGGAATGAGAACGGGGGAGAGAGAGAGAAAGGGAGGGGGAAACCAACACAAAAAAGAGGATAAAAAAGAATTACACCATTTCCCTTCCCCTCGCCTTTTTCGTAGTCTTCCGTCTCTTCGCCGTCCTTCCCATCCCTCCACCCCTCACCTTTTTCGTGTGTCTGTATGTGCCCACTCCGCCGCTGTTTATCTGATTTTATGTCACCGTTTATCGGTACGAATGCGTCCCCATTGGCGTTGATTCGCGGGCGACGCAAGGGACGGAAGAGGGTGGCGCGTTCTTCCCCGGGGGACATGTAGGAAGGGAACCGTGGGTATTCATGGAAAGAATGGGACGGGTAGACATCGTTGGGGAAACCGAAAAAAGGGCTTATAAGATGCACTCTCGGCTGTGTGTGAGGGGAGGAAGGAAAGACGGTGGCGCTGGAAATAAGATGGGTTGTGTGTGGGTAGTAGGGTCGGCCCAATTGCATCTGTTTCCAGGGCCTCTCCGCCGTTTGTGGCGTCTTTATAAATAGTAATCCCATGCATCGCGACTGAGACGCGGGGGGCGGGAGGGGGGGGGTGGCGAAGGTGCGAGGGTGGAAAGAGAAACGGGGATGCATTGCAAAGGGGGCGGGGCGGAGGAGGGAGAGAGAAGGTGCCTTATTTCGAGTTTGGAACGGAGGAGAGAATGCAGGGAGGATGAGGCAGGGCAGGACGTCGTCCCTTCACCATCTCCCCACCTCCTCACCCGCGAGCAGACGAAGCGATATCGCGTGGGCGAGCTCTTCCCCGAGCGCGGTGAGAAACGATTGGCTATCACGCCAGGCCGGATGGAGTCGCTATTGCGCGCCCGGGGACAGTTAGTGCCCCGCGAAGCACGCCACCTGCGATTAAACCTCGGAGACAACGTCGCTCGGCTCGTGCCTTCGTTCTCCCTCCTTCGTTCGTCCCCCATCCTCTCCCCTGCCGGAGACACTACTGAATGCATCCAGTGCAAGAGGATTGTTTCTTTCTTTTCTTCCCGAGGAAAGGAGACTTTCCGTGCGCGGTTTAGCATTCACAGGTGGGAGTCGAACGGCATCAACCTCTTCCCTCATTTTTGTTCCCTCGGGCATTTTTCTTACGCGTGTGTGCTTTCCGAGTACAATAAGTACATGCTTCGCGAGGACTTTCAGGAAAACATAAATAGTCAAATCTCCATATTTTAAGCCCGTGTATAACGTGTGCTCAGTCGTGCATGTCAAGGGCAGCGCCCAACCCTCCCCCTCCCCTTGGGTGTAATACGTTGCAGGAGCAGAAATAGCGGTGAGGTCTTGCACGAAGGGAAAAAATGTCACCTTTTGTGAGAAGACATGGAGTGAATATTATGCTTGTATACTAAATCTGTACTTAAACTATGCAACTCCTACCACCATTTAATACTCCTACTGTCGTCATATTAAGATGAGGGAGGAGTAACATACTGGCATGAAATAAAACGCATGGTTATATGTATATTTGTTTCATCCCGACGCCGAGAGAAATTGTTGGTGAGGCGTGAACGATCCCGATATGGCTGATTGAAGTAAATCATGCATTAGACTTCGCACTGACATGATGTTTATTCCTCCATATACCTAGAGGGACTAAAACCCAAATACGTCCAATATATTTGCTCACACAATATTAATATACCTCAGTGGTGAATGAATTATTCAATGTTATTGTTGGTGCGGCTATTTTTAAGTTCATTTCCATGGTGAAGGTGGGGATGGAGAAAATTATTTCGGTGAGAGCAATGTCTTTTATGAATTAACAATCATCACTTTAAATATTCACTCTCAATAGAAGGTAGTGAAATTATAAATCATTGATTGACCGCTCTTTACAGTATCACATTCCATTAACTCATTTTTGACAGTAGTTGTAGATTATTAAATTAAGCAATTATTTTCCCTTTTTGATTTGAGATAACTTGGTCAAGAAAGGTTCAATAATATTTGACACCCTCACACTGAACCATTCCATCAAATACGCTAACTGAATAAGGTTTCTCAATCAATCAATTTTTTAGTATACCTGCTGGTAATTTTATCTTTTTCGCGCACATCAGTGCTTTTTGCCTAATCTGATTATTAATAATGTACTTGGGAAGTTATTTAAGATTTTGAGAGAGAGAACCCTAGCAATTCGTAAGAATCGCTAAGTACAGATTTTTTTCAGGACTGTATGAAACGTAATATCACCTGAAAATGTGATCTACCTTTGTGCCGAGGTATTTTTTATGTAAGCTTGCACTAAAAGCCATCGAAAGGGCGATTTCCGGTACTTCGTTCACATAACTTATTATTTATGATTTTCTCACTAGTGCTTTTGCCATGCATAACTGAAACCATTCACACGATTTGAACTTTTGACCGTTTTTTTTCTGTTGACGTTTTGATTACATGGCAGTGATTATTTATGGAATTTAGGTATTTTTTGTAAAACAATTATCTAGTTCAAAAACAATGGCACGTATTGCTTTCCATAGAAAATCATTCTTGTCTACCATCTCAGAAATCAGAAATTATGAAAAGATAATATTTCCTCAATTAATACAATCGTCATAAAGGAACACTCATCTAATCATTCTTGCCAAGGACAGTATCATTACCTAGATCTGGCGATATCATCATCAAAGGAACTGAGTTGTGATAAAATCTAAATGCTTCAAGATATGTGTCAGTCATTTATTTCCTATGCTGAAATAGATAAAAAGGCAAGGTTAAATGCAAAACAAAGCTGCGTTTTCACTAATTTTCTTTGGCTTGAACACTGGAAATTCTTGCTTTCATTTATATTCCCGTACTCTTTATTTAGGCCGATGTACTTTCAGTGATTTGCTGGGATTCCTTCACAAAGGATCAAAAAATTGAAATCAAGAGTTACCAACCCCTGTATTCGTATAGTGTGGGAATTTTATACCATTGATGCATATCAATCAAGCAAGAAAAATCTTTATACTTTAAATTGACATTTCATAGGATGTCACACGGCTTGTATCAATTTCCAGCAAAGAATAACGGGGAGTGATCTTGCATAATTGCACGTCCTTATGACTGCGAGTCAGTTTTAATACGATAATGCAGCAGGCTAATGATGAGATGCCATGACAATCTTGTTTTGGGCACCAATGTTTTGGCTGTCTCGGATGCAGTCTCAATTATACCAACCCTTATAATTCAAATTCATCAGTACAGATTCCGTTAATTTTATCATATAAATAGTGTAAAGTATTTCTCACACCGTCGCAAAAATGATAATGCTCTTTTTCCAGCAGTTAATGGTTTATTTCCATCAGTCAGAGGGCCGTCATCAAGTTTTCATAACCGTCAACAAGTTGCCTTACAGCTCTGTACAAAGTTCCTGTTTCGCAATTTCCTGGCTTCATTTCGGCATTTCCATTAGGACAAAAAATAATTGAATATAAACAGAAAGCTCTTTGTAACAGCCATAGGTTGCTTTGCTTGTGCCGAAAAACAAGAATGCGGGAGTGATATGGTTCAAGGTAAAATGATATTCCTACAATGCATCAAAAGGAGATGGCAATGGTCTAGGTAACAATAAAATGCTTGAACTCAGTTTTGCTGCGACCGAATTGATGGAAAATAGACTAGACTGACTAGGAGATGGAGATACTTGTTTATAATACTGAAGTACAGGCTCAGTTAGGTGGGAAATCACTGAAGAGGTTCAGTCGTTAGGATAAATTTGTGGTTCGTAAGAATCAGTTTTATCATGAACCTGACTAGCATTATTCCAGGGGGAGGATATAATCCGTTAATGTGTCTCCGTAAGGAATCAATAAAATTGAAAAATATCTCAGGATATTTCGATGTGAAACCTACGCCTAGAAACGGTGAAGATGTTGAAGCAAGTCACTGGATTGTTAGACACCAGCTCATTGGACGTAGAATAGGTCACTGTAATTCAATTGAGTAATGAACTATACTCTACCCTCGATGAAATGAGTGGATTTTGTGAGGGTAATGTGATATTGTGACTCTTTTTAAATTATTAACTCACTTTCTAAAGATCAAAACCCTTCTTCATTTTCTTCCAATACATAATAGATCCTCTCTCTAACGTCTCTCGCCAAAAAATCCCTCCTTCTTCCTTTAAGGAACAACTTCACGACCCCTTTTAAAAAATCAACATTCAACAATCAACAAATCATCATTTCTCTATAAAAATCAATAAAATCATAATTAATAACTTAAAATAAACGAACAATCATCAACTAATTTAAGAACAACAAAACTTCGATATCAAACAAATCAATTCGATCATTTTAGTGGGGTATGGTACAGCACGTCGTTAACGTAAGTAGAATATTATGATGGAAAGGTGAAAGAACAGTCGGAGAGTATAAAACGTCAACTACCGAATATCCGTCACGATACGCAATTCCAATTCAAGCACTCTTTAAGGAAAATGCTACTGCCGTCCAAAGAAGCTTTAGTTTTCAGATTTCTAACAAATTGTTTCCTGCTGTGCATATTGAAGTTTGTGAAATTAAAACTATTTATTATCTTTCTAGCCTTAGACAGAATGTTAGCACGGAGAACATCCGTCTGTTATTTCTCTTTGATATATCCAATGAGAAAAACTTGGGGAGGTAACATCATTCATAGATAACCAGCTTCCTATTCATAGCGTTTCCAATGCTTATCAGCCAGTAGAAGACTGCCGTTTTGAGACATTATTTTAATGTGAATATTTATATGGCTTCTTGGATAAATAGACAGTTGAGATAGAGCAAAAGTGTCATGTCTTACGGAAGAAAGGTCGTGCGTAGTCGTAAAAAGAAGTCCTTTAACACGTTTAAAAGTACATTTGCAATTTCTGCGTAATACAAAGCATATTGTTGCCTTCCAACACAAAAATCGTGAAAATATTTTGTGAAAATTGACATATATTAAGGTGAACCCTGTAATCGTTTAAACCAACGAAAGGGTTGAGAGCGGTAAAGCATCAAAGGAAGTGTGCCCCCAGAGGAGCGATATAAAACACATAAGCATAACATATTCGACGCTCTTGCCTTTAAATATTGGCAAATGGGGTTTCGACGCAAATCTAATGTGATCGTTTGAACATGCAAGGATACTATGGCAACAAAATGCCGTCAGAATAAAACGTACGAACTTTTCCTCGCGTCCACGCAAGTAGTTCTCCAACAGAGTGAATATGAAATTGGCGTTGGTCACGAAAACTTATTCCATAAAAATAACGCTCGTCATACAGTGTTTCCATAGCCAGAAGGATTGGACGAATGATTTTTGGAAAAGCTGTGTGAATGGAAAGGGAGAGAAAAATAATTTAATTTTCTTTGGCATAAAAAACCAAGGATTGAACTTACAATCAACAATTACGAATGGCCAAAAACCAAATGCCATTTTTTTATTCGCGCGGTCATTACTGCGTGTCTTTCTTATAGTGGTTTTGCTCAATCATTGATAATACTCATACTCATTTAAAAATTCATCAATTACAACTTTGTCATTCCGAGTATTAATTATGCCATGAGAGCTCCCGGAGTTGGAGAGAGCAAAAATCTCAAGAAAATTCCAAATATCACGGTGTTTGGGTTAGAATGAGCCAAAGAGATTAGGTACAATTAGAATGTGCTACAATATTGGCCTACGAAAAATAGTACCTCCAAAGACACGATTTCTTGTACATAGTTCAAATTTTCCCTTGTTTTTTTTGCTTTGCTTTCCCGGACGATTCTGATGGTCCGCATGACCCTGCGATCCCGATAGGTAAGCCATTGACTTGTCACCAGATCAGGGGCCGAAAGAACTTGACAGAATCACCCATGCCCTAGGCAGGGAAATGCCAATCCACGCGGGACCTTAGCCCGCGACCCTCAGATTAGCTGGCAAGAACTTTGCCCTGCCACCACCGCGGTCGGCATTATCCTTTCTTTTTTATTATTTCATATTCCTTTCCATTATTATTAATCAGTTATCAGACTAAAGTAATCAGTTATGTTTCATTTGTATACAGAGATAGTCCAGCGGTTGTTCATATACCGCAATGATAGCTGCGTGAAAAAATGGGATCTAGCTTATTTAGGGATATCTGCGATTAATCAAATCTTTCCATTAATATCCTTTAGGAGGTTACATGTGAAGTTGTCGTCCTTTGTTGAAGGTGAAATAACTTAAACGATGAATCTAAATCTTCTTTCTTTGCAATCTTTCAGAGATATATTAGTACGCCATGACGCGTTTTACCTCACTGTGGCATAATCATGTGCACATTTATTTATTCGGCACGACGCGTCTTGCCGTATAAATAAATATGAGGAAGATAGCAATGTATTTTATTCATCCTGAATATCGATAAATTCCGCCAAGTCCATCCGGAAGCAGTTATAAATAGGTAATAGAGTGTAAACATTTCCAAATAAACATAAACTATAAGGTATAATCAGCACTAAATCATAGGCAGCAGATATATTTTCATTGCATACCAGTTAATTTAAACATTTATTCACTGATGTCAATTATCCTGACAAATTTTTTTACGCGGCTGATTTTGTAGGCTAAAATTATAATGGTAGGTTTCAAACAAAGTAATCAGTTATGTTTCATTTGTATTCAGAGATAGTTCAGCGGTTGTTTCAGATACCGCAATGATAGCTGCGTGAAACAATGGGATCTAGCTTATTTGGGGATATCTGCGATTGATCAAAGCCTTTTTTCCAGCCTCGTGTTTGCGTTTTCCCCCGTAATACAAACACCCTGAGCACAGTTTTGCGTGTGAAAATCACGTTTTTGCCTTAAGAGTTGCTCGCGGTCGCACAAGTTGGCGTCCAAAACGCAGAATTATAGCCGAGGATGGGAAGGGAAGCGTTCTTGCGTCACTACTCGATCCCTATCTCCTGCCAAACGTGGTGTAGGTACACCACCGAACCCTTTTCACTTCCCACGACCCGGAAAAGGTTTTTTGCGTCTTACCACCTAAAGCGACTTTTGAACTTGATGGTAGGCCAGGTGACTCAGTGGAATCTTGAAATGTTTAAGAAGTGTCTCGGCAATCTTCCGCGCTATATTTATTTGTAACCAACAGGTCCTCACATTGACATCAAGGTTAACAATTTAAGTCCAGGGACACGTGGTCCCGGCTTCATAGTGTCTGGTTAACAATATACACAAGATGTCGTAACCTTTTGCCAACTTGATGTTAACAGAGAATTAGAGCTTCGTATATTAGGTACATAAGGCTGCCGGTCAATGATCAGAGCATTAACGATGAGTGAACTAACCAACTTCGTTATACTTGAAAAACGGTGAAATTCACCATGAAAAAATCATTTGAGTTGACCGGAATTCGAGCCCTGGTCTCCTAATTGCCGGACAGGTGTGCTAGGCAGTTACACCACCAAGCCATCTTAATTCAAGGCGAATTTCAGCGGAGGGTTTATTCGAACAAGTTGTTTCGTCCCCAGGAATTGGGAGATCCGGGTTCGAATCCCGGTCAATACAAGTGATTTTTTATGGCGAATTTCATCGTCTTTGGTGTATAACTTTGCACCCGTGGGCGTGACTACGTACCGCACCATGTGTACAGTCAGTCGCAATGATTGGAAAATTGGAAAACTTCAGTTTTCATACCGAGAAAATATTTATCCAGATATATATTTGTACTGATTTATACTTCTAGGGATGTTACCAAGAATTTGCCGCAATACTCACCACCTCCTCGCGCCACTTATTACGCGAGGGATGGGGGCGTGGCGAAGATTCGTTCATTCCGAGCCTCCCTTCCGCTACGCCAGCGAGTGGAGGGCCGAGTGGAAGCGATGTCGTGCGAACGTGAAGAGAATCCGCGGATAACCGAACGCGGGGAAGGGGATGGGGGGAGCGGGGGGTGTGGGGGCTTCTCTCACTGCGCCCCCGCGACTCGCAATTTTCCGCAGCGATTGACACCGTCACGCAAAAATTAAGAGGAAAACAAAAAAAATAACATTTCGAGAGTTGAACAATTTTTACAAGAAAATAATAACTCGTCGGGAACAATCTCTCCCCGTGCTCATTCATTGTTCCCACTTCGGTCCGGGAAGGAGAAAAATAAATGATTAAGCCATTTAGCGCGAACGCAAACAAGGAAAATAGGGAGATTATTAAATTACCGAGATAATCTATTGTTCCTTCTCCTCTTATGCCATTTTTTTGGCGTGCGGAGTCATCGTCACCGTCGCCAGGGCAACGCACGGAGGATTAGGATGATGAGGGGGGGGGATGGCGGGGGAACTCCGTGGAATGAGGAGGTGCCAGTGGAGTGAAGGGGTGGGTGAAGAGTGAGAGGTCCTCCGTTAGCCTCCGAGGGGATGTGAACGGGGAGAGAAGTGATTCCCTGCTCTGGTAAAGGAATGAGATAGAGAGGGGGAGAGAGGGGAGGGGAAATGGAGATTTCCGCGCCGTAATCGCCGAATTAGCAAATAATTGCCGCGCCGCCGACACAGCCTCGCGTGAGCCTCCTCTCCCGCTCCCCGCCCTCCATCGCCCGTGCCACTTAGTGGCGCTCGCTGCATTCATCGGTAGCAGAACGTCGCGGCGTGAGGTCCGAGGAGTGGTGACTCTTCCCCAGTTCACTGGACAGCGAGGTGGAGCGCCGTCGTCGAATGGAGCAGAAGGAGAGTTCCTGTTTCTGGGGTGCGGCGTCCGTGGGTCGCCGGGCAAGATGTGAAAATTTTCCCGGTGAAATAACGGAGAGATTGCCGCCGGAAAAAATTGCCCTGGAGCGGGAATCGAACCACGGATCTCTAGCTTGCCGGGCCAATGCGCAGACCACTACACTACCCATGCTTTCTAATTCCGGTGGCAAATTAGGTCGTCCAAAGCCAAAGTTCCGTGGTTCGACTCCCGGTCCAGGTCTATTTTTTCTTGTGGCAAATTCTCCGATATTTCATCGCCGTATTTGCGGCAGGCATGAATGTCTTCATTTTTGCCGGTGGGTTGGTTGGTCAAGTGGGGAGGCGACCGGCTGTTACTAACTCTCCCGGATTTACCGGAAGACTCTCGGAAAATAGGACAAGGATTTGCGAAATCTCCTGGACTGAGGCGTTTTCCTACCGTTTTACTTTTAAGTGAAACTCATAAAAAATTATCCCGTTACCTACTATCGTTTCCCGCCTCAATTTTTTGCCCATGTCAATGGCTACTAATATGAAGAAGTATGTAAATGAAACTCAACACTTCGTGTTTTAAATAATTGACACATAATGGTAATGATACATTTTGATCACGCATTAGACTTTGTTATAAGTAGAGCTAGTTCGTTGTGATCAAATTGTAGAATTTATCCCGCAATTATTATGGAGAATACGATTATTCCATTAGAAATGATTCAACGATGGTTACGTTACCAGTTTTTGAAAAAATCCATTTTTTGCCCGCACATAACTACTGTCGAATTTTTAAATACCTATGGACACTCGATTGTATGCTTTAATTACAAAAAAGGCAATACGCTCATTGAAAAATGAGTAAGACCAACGTTTTTCTTGTTTAATTTTGCGTTTTTCTACTTAAGACAATTAAAAAAAATATATGTAATAATTTTTTAAATGTTTATAGTAAAAAAAAGTCCAGGTTTTTGAATTTTTCTTTAGGAACTGCTCACTTTAAAATGTGTTAGTTACAAATATTTATTTGATGGAAATGAAATTATTATAAACTATTTGTACATGTATGTTAATAGTGTAATATTCAAGTTACCAATTTTATCACCCAAAGAAAAGTTCTTATCATTTTTCTAAAGTAACCTTATTCTAAATAATTCTATTCTAGATAAACGTACAACAAGATTCTTGGGCTTATTTTGAAGCTCTCAATCGTGGTTATCGCAAAACATAACCATTGTAAAGGTGCAATGTGATACCGATTTTATAAATAGTAACATGCATTGTGGGTTTTTGTTTGACGGTCTGGGCGATTAGCGAGCCTTGGAAGTGACGAAAGCGGATGCGACGTTGCCACGTTCAGGTAGTAGCGGTCACGGCTCGCGATAAAAACGTATTATTAAGCTGAATACTGATAAATGATTGATCATGCAATCTTTAACACATAACACGGACGAGGTGAATTGAAACAATGCGATGATTCAGAGAGTGTCATGTTATGAACACCTGTCCGGTATGCGGTACAGTTCTCTCGAGTTGAAAACCAGGTTTTTGTAGGAATAAAATATTGATTTCATGTTCAATTTCAATGCTAAACAAATTTAAAAAGAAAAAGTAAAAATAAAAACAATTTTTTTCCATTTCGGGTAGCACCGCATGATTTCAGTAGGTATTCATTCATCCTTTGCCATTATAGTTCCTAGAGATATTAAGTATAGAGTATACATGTGAATTCATAATCATTCGCAAGCGCCATCTTGGAAAAGCGGCTGCCGTGAGGAAACGAGGAGAAATAATTTAAAATCGTTGCATTCCACCGCCAATGCATGTTATACGCCAATGCGACTGATAGAATGGACTTTTTTTCAGAAATGGTCACGAGACCACTTATTTTTTTTATTAGATCATTTGACACGGAATAACTCATTCAATTGATGGAGAAAATCGTGAATTAAATTTATCTCCCGGAATTGCTAACTCATGTATCAACGTATTGTATCAACCCAGAGCATTTAATAAATCTCTTCTATCTTCTATCTATCTATTTCTCTGGTAATCAACACTTCTACAGGTTTAAGTAACCTTTCCGACAATATGCATAATTGATGATGGTTGGGTTGGTTGATAAGGAGATGATTATTATGGCTAATTAGAATTGGCCTCCTCTTGACGAAAGGTTTCAGTGGGTCTTCACTTTAGCATCATATGCGACGGACGGTGTACTTGAAGCGATATCCACAAGACACAGGAGTATAGATCGGGATTCCAATTAAAAATCTTCGCCATTTCTGCTATTCGAACCCGGTTAATCAGGATGGGAAGCCATTACGTTAACCACCACACCTACCAAATACATCCTGAATTGTTCACCATAAATTTTAACTCCGTCCCATGTCCAGCCACAGACTGGTGAACTGGACCTAGGACCGGCCAAGGCCAGTGGTGACCAAAGGTTATCTACTTGAAAACCCGTTTATGTACATTTTTCTAGATTGCCTAAAATCAGTTTGACATTTCGCAGTATGGAAATACCGTGATCACTCTCCTGCCAAAATAGGAAGTTTTTCGCGTAACCTCATCCACCAAGCGCGTTGCGCGTACAGCGGTTGGGAACAGGGAGACTAAGGCATACAAGTAGGTACACTCCTTCCAGCCAACAGGCTTGCTTGCCATTCTCTCTCTCTCTCTGAATTCTAATAGATGCCTAACACTACTCAGCCATCCACCCCTTGATCGAGATGGTAGTCAACTTTGACGCAAGTGGTCGCCTTCGGTATAAATTCATGGGGGAGAGTTAATAGCTTAATTATCAACGGAAATTGAAGCAAGGTTATCGTTTTGATTCAATGGGTATCGCATGATAAACTGCCGACTTGGAGCAGATGCTTTCGATCACACTCAATTTGCATATGAAAGTTTGATAGTAGTCCAACGGGCAAGGATGTGAGATAATCGGAATGATATTTTGGAGAATAAAATTTACTATGCCGTTATTCCAGCAAAAATGGCATTATGGCTCGAAAGCCTACTTAAAACTACTGTCCATTCTATGCTAATAGCAGTCAGAACCACGTCAATCGAACCATTTAATTGGGTAATACAGGTGGCTGATAATCAAAGCATTAAGGAATTATATTCAGCCATAATCGGGGTTGTCAAGGAGCGATTATATGCTTGGTTATAGAATTACTGCGTCACAAAATGGCCTCAAAACGCCGAGAGCCAAAAGTAAAATACCAATATTACGTGGAAGTGATCGAAATACGCGAACCTAAGGGAATGTGCGATCCCGTTGCCTAAGTGTACCGATCAAAGAAAGAAAGTCATTCGTGTTCGTCAAATTTCTACTCATTATTTCATCACTTTCAGAATAAAATATTTATTGTAATTTTAGGCTACGGAAAATTATACCACATTTTACACTGAGGAATTTGGCCGAAAAAAACTTAGTGGGAAATTAATAGCTGATTGTATTAGCAAGGTGCCAACGAATTCATTATTTTCAATAGCCCTGTATTATATTATGACATGTGTTATAAACTATAACTAAGAGAGTAAATTAAAGACCAAAAGAAAGAGGCAACTGAATTACTTTGTGCATGCTATTAATGAACTGATAGAAATTAAAAAAAAATGAATGGTATTGTTGAAATCTGGTAAACCACTACATTTTTAATTTATAGCCAACCTGCTTGCATATATCATCGACATAAAGCCAACTTATCTTACCCGTAAGTGTCTTTTTCATCAGTCAACTATATATACTTAAACAATAGGAAAAGAAAAATACAATCAAGACACCTCATTTGGCAAATAATTAATTCAGTTGAAGATATGAGTGAGGCTGGTTATTCCACCAAGGTGATAGAAGAGCCAGGTTATATAATAGCCAGTATTCGTGTAAGCTGTTGACAGTAATCTATTCTTAGCAATTCACCGGATAATATCCTAAATTTTAAATCTAATGAAATATATTTGAGCTGTATAGGTGGCTGACAATCAAATTATTAAGGGCTTACATTCAGCCATAAGCACTTGGCCTACTCAATGTGCTACTCCTGGGGGTATTTGTTTGTATAAATCCCCTGCTGAGTATCCAGTGTATCTAAGATGGCTGGGTAGCATTGTGGTTTATGTATCCGACGCAAATTCGGTAGGTTCAGGTTTAGAACTTTTTCACCTTGGAATGGAGTGTGCCTATCCTATGGTATGGCATTATGGTATCCCCTTTCTTTCGCCTTCCGTTTATACGAGTTATATATTAGTATACATTTGAATAAAAATTTATTCTCGGATGTGAGTAGGCGTAGTCCGAACGATCTACAGTGGTGAAATGGGCCAACGCCTCATTGCTATGAGTAAGCAGCGAGCCTCTGATTCGTTTGTCGACATTTCAAGGGCCCTCCTCGACTCCTGGAATCCCCTCTCCCGCAGAGGGGGCCCCCTAAAGCACCCTGATACCCCCTCTCGCAGTCATCGCTTCACTTTGGATGACGGCGCATCCAAGGGACCCCACCGACGCCCCCTTACGACCAATGCCGCCGCTCCCGCCCTCCCCCTGTATTGATCCCTGGGAAGGAATTGGGGGGATGGGATGGGGTGTGGGGGAGGACAAATAGCACTGAGTGAGAAATAAGATGCCGCGGAGTCGGGAGGGTCTCTCCGTATGTTTACTGCTGTGTTTGCTATGAGGCGCGTGACATTAAACCCTGGCATTGGAGATAAGCATACCAATTCACACTTTAGGGGATATTAAAAAAAACAAGATGAAATAAGGGCTCTATTAACGCGGAGTTATAATCGCATATACTTAAGGCCTCTATTTAATCACTATTTTCCTTCAAGTGCATTGATGAGCCCAAATCTAGTCACGGTCATTTACCCTCCTCCAATGTTTCATAGCATTCATGAAAAACACTTTTATTTTCTAATAAAGTCGTGTAAAATAATCCGTATTTCGCTAAGAAAGTAGATGAACGAACATCCTTCATTGAGAGGTCATAGCGTTTATTGCTTAGTTTCGATAGATTATCACTTATTATTCTCTCCCGGATTATGATCATGAAATTTCTGTCTCAGTTACCACCTGGGAAATGAAATATGTATTTCATCACATAAATGTTTTTCTTCATGAAATAGTGGATGTTGTGTTTTTACTTTTACTTAAATTTCAAGTTTCACTTTGTTCTCGTTTCATTCACGGTATTTCTGCTAAACCAATATTCAATAAAGTCACTAAACTAAGTCAAATGGTGATAAGTCATAAGTTAAAATACACTGATGGAAATGCACCTGCTTTGGTAGTTTATAATGCTACGTCCTTTAACAGGAACAAAATAAATTAAGTACACGCAAAAAATAGGAAACTGCTTTGAAAAGAATTTACTCTGTACACAATATGATGACCAAAACAACAATGGTGAAATTATACAAAAAAAAATTTTCTCTAACAAACGGTATCTAAGCTCTGAAATACTCTTGATTATGCTCATTTTGTTTGGTACGCTATCTGGACAAGCATTCCGTATGCATGAATGTTATCAAAAGTGCCTAGCGTTTTGCTATGGTTTAATAATCTGTATAGAGCAGAAAATTATGTCAATATATAGTTAGCGGAGAGAATGATCAATAAGGTATCGATTCATAAACCTGTAGTCAAGTATTTTGAGCAACTTTTGGATTTTCTTTCACTCTACTTCCAGGTAAAAAATCAAAAGAAAATAGTAACTGGCGCTCTGAAGTTCGTCATACGTTCGTGAAGGAGCATCATAACCTCTTTTACGTCAGTAATGATAATACTTGAAGGCAATATCAGCTCGAGGGCAAACAGATTGCAGGTGGAGATGACTTCCACCTCCTCGCCCACTCACTTCCTGCCCCTTCAAATCGTTGCCTCCACTTCCAGCCGAGGGATTCCCTAAACGTAAGGGTCCGTCCCTCGGAAGACCCCACGAAGTTTCCCTGCCACTCGCCCGAGCAAACTCCAGACCCCGAAAACCTTCTTCACCCCCACGGACCCTCTCAGTGACCCACCCTCCTCGACCTCTCACCTCTCTCCGTCCCCTCCTTCCACCCTTGACTTCTACTCTCCCCACCTCCCACCCGACGGCCAGCATGCTTGTGCTCACTCTTTGTTGTTGCTTGCAGCTCTCTCTATCTCTCTCCACCCCCACCCCCACCCCCGCCCCCGCCTCACCCCCGCCCCCCACCCCCTCCCCTGCCCCCACGCCCTCGCACAAGGGCCAAGTCGTCACACTCCCGATTTCCCTCGGGGGCTATTCCTCGGATTCAACCCTAAACCGCACAACATGGACCCTCTCTCCCCCCTTACACGCTTCCCCCCCGCCCCCGAAAACCCTCCTCTCCGCACATCCTCCTACCAACTCCCCCAATCCCCGCGCAGGGAGCCGCGCTCCGAACCCTTCAAAAGCCCCCAATCTCTCGCCTAAAACTCCTCCACTCCTGTTCCTCCTCCTCCAGCTCACCCTCCCTCACTCACCTCTACTCTCTCTCACTTACACAGAAAAACACATCCTCCCTCCTCCTCGCCCTCCGACCTCCTCCCCCTCCACCCTAAAATGTGCCTGTTCTATAACATCCCCCTCCACTCTCGCTCCACTCCACTTTCTCTCGCTCCACCAAGAAGCAGACGGCGTGGATTCTATCACAACAGATTATTACGGTGGTACGCACGCATCATAAGTGGTTAGTTTCTCATGGCAGAGTTGAAAACTGTTAACTAATTTTACATCGGTTAACTTACAGTTAAACTAACCTTTTTTTCTTATACATGTCCATAAGACCACGGTTCTCTAAAGTACCGGTCGCGGGCTACATCTGGCACGCAAGATGATTTTATCCGGCCCGCAGAAGAATTATGCGGAAATGTGCTGCATAATTGTTGCTTGGATGGTCGCTAGTTGCAAGAAATTTGCGTTGAAAAATTGATCTCAGCTTAATAAAATTTCCAAAGATTTTAATAAGATTTTAACATAAGATTAAAAAATATTTCGTAAAAACACATATCAAGAGTTCCCTATTTATTTTGTTTTTACTACGGCCCGACGAAAAGTGCTCAAGTATCTATCCATTTTGGCCCTCGTTACGACAAGTTTGGAGACCTCTGCATAAGAGAATTTTTTGTCATTATTCATAATTTATTTCTGAGTCATTGGTACTAAATATTATCAAATCCTAATTGCCACATTTCCTGTGTATTGCGAGAGGTCAAAGTATGTTGACAAACGGAAGTATTTTTTATGAAAGTCGAAGACTGATGCCAGATCCTAACCACATCCGATTTCTATAGTTCAATCTGAAAAAAAACCTTACGAAATAATAGACAAATAAATATTCCTTTCATAACAAATTTTAATTCGGGGATATTTTCTAGCACGAGATCCACGGCTGATCTACCAGCATAGTAATTCACCGGATAGCTTAGTTAAGTTGGCCGAAGGTACATTAGGGTTGTTTGATAAAGATATGCGTATTGGATAGACCTTTAATGGGAGATTTCAGTAAGTCCCCTACCCAGGGTGGAAATCAGAGCGACCAGACCGTCTTATATGGTTATTTACTGCAAATACAAGTATTTTCATAGGAACGTATTTTCTTCCAGCAAACGATGGTCTTAGGAAACCAATAAACAAAATTGGCTCATGGAAATTTTTTGTAATTTATATGAATGAGACGTTTTGCTGTTGAAAGAAAATATTGGGAAAACTATGCTAAGTATTTATTTCATCTAAGGTTTTCGCAAAACATTGACTCATCCATTTTGGCTACAGTACCAAAATCCAAAACAGGCCATTCATTCATCCAACCAATGGAAAACTCGTTTTTTTAATGGTGTCAATTTAATTTATTCATTAATATTAATGCCAAATTATGAAAAGATGAAATTGGCCAATGAAATACTTAAATGTGTTCAAATCAAGCTGGTACAAATATGAAGTTATTTGAAAACGGCTCTTTGAATTATCTGTCGTTGATAGGTATCAAAGACGAATTGTACGGCTGTAGCTCTTATATTAGATATAAATGCAAATTAACTTTCTGAGTGTTCAAAATGTTCTTCCGGGCTGAAGCTATAAATATCTGTTAATTTTTGTCCCATTATCATACCCAGAAACAATACCGCTAACGATAGGCTATGCATCTCAACGGCATCAATTATTTTGAGAAACAGTTCGGAATAACGTCTCTGAATATATTTAGCATAACCTTACCTTAATCTATATGGCTTACTGAGTGTGGTAATAAGTGTCGCCATTTGACGTAGACTTTTGAGAGCAATTATGTAAAAAGTTTCAGGTAATCTATTTTTAATAAAAACCAAATTCTGGATAAAGATCTGGTCTTACACTTTCTCTTTGCGTACATTCGAGGCATAGGCTAACTTAGTCTCTACTGAGTGTATATGACAAAACACCTTCTCTTATATGTAAAGCAACCATTCATTGCAAACAATCGTCATTGCCACTAATTTTTAAAATGTCTAATCGACCACTGATGGAATATTTTAGTCAAAAATGAAGTTTTTCGGAACTACTTTAGATGAAACCCTTTGGCACACAATATTTGAGAATGATTTTTCATATAATATGGCCCTGAAAATCTTTTTCCATCATCCCCAACTCGACTTCGCGTTGGAGTAATCGTGAAGTTTATATTCGCGCTAAAATGTTTACGAATTTGACCTTTTCCCAAGAAGTTGCACTCCAAGAGGCCATTCTAATAATCTTGGAATTACCAGCTCTTCAGTGAACATAATTAAATTATCTGGCAGTCGGCAAGAATACAGCCAGAAATGAGCTTTATTGTCATTTTATCGTTGTTCCCGAGCTAGGCTGGAGGTTAATGCTATGCGGAAACGGGCAGTCACGTACGTACTAAATTTTTCGCAGTTAACGGTGGCATCAGCTGTCTTTTCAAATAATATAACTCCTAATCTAGTCTTTTATATACTACTACAACACTTTTAAACGCTTATGTAACCAAAGGTGCAGTTTAAAAAGGCAGAAGCCGCGTTTTTTTCAAGCATGGTGTATTTCGTGAAATTCTGCATTTAACTGCCCATTCATTTCCTATGCTAGTAGTGAGAGTATAAATTGTTCCATAAAATTAATGTTTCTAGAATTTGATTGAGGCTAGACTCTCTTCTTATGATACTAATTCCTAGCATTCTACATTGTGAGAGGAAACCTACCACTATGCCTCGTCGAAGTCTTTAGCCATTTGCATTTATGCCAAAGTTATGAGAAATAAATTCCTTTATAACTTTAATAAAAACTGTAGAACGTTGATATGTTTCCCAAGTAAACCATCATCATGGTGACCAGGGCAATTACCGGATGAAGTAACTTAACTCGCACTACCTCCCAACAATGACATGGATGCTTTTGATGCCATTGATTATGCAAAAAAATAGTTCACTAACCACACTTTTTAGTAATATATAGCCTTCAAGAAAAATATAGTTTTTAATGAGAATTAAAACCTTTTCGTCCTTTTCTTACGCTCTGATTGACTTATCAAGTCAAAGAACTTACAAGCTGATCAATTTAACGAATAATTTTATAAACTATGTTCAACTTTTAATGAGAATGACTCCTTATTCCAATTCAGTATTAGATATGTGACTTAATGTTTGGTACTGCACTGGGATGATTTATGAAAGTAAATAATACAATCATTTAGTGACTGTCTTCATTTTTTATATGTCTTTGTTTGCCCAAAAACTTGTTGGAATATGAGCTTCAGAAAAGATTAGACGGAAGTTCTGGATCATAATTTGATCTCCGAATAAATTAATTAATATATTGTATTTTAAATTTTATTTTGATAATTGAGCTATACAAGCAAAGAAATTGTGATAGTACACGGGAATTTAGGTATACTTAATTAATATTTGGCGATATAATAATTTTCAGAAACGAAAACATAAATATGTATGCATGGAATGCTAGCCTTATACTTTGCAGAATGCTGCTGTCACAAAACTTTTCGTGTCATGATTTTATTGGTATTCCAAAAATAAAGGCACAAAGTCAAAAGAAGAGTCTCAATAACAATAGAGCGTATATGAATCAAGGTAACAGAGGCCAAGGCATGTGTTTATGAAATGTTACAGAAGCAGCAGAGGTATTCAGAGATAAGGAGGTGCGTAAGGATTTATTCGAATTGAGCTTGTTTCCTTTGCCTTGCATCAATAATGAAGCTCATTTGACAAATATTACCCCGTAAGGAATTGGCTGATGAGTATTTGTGTACAATTTACAAGATAAACACATAAACAAGTTATCATTCCCTGAATTGAGGTACTGCCACATAAATGTTTTTTTTTATAAGCCAACCACAGAGCACTAAACACCATGGAATAACTGATTACGGTGGAAATATTTGTAATTAATCAGCGTGAAAGACTGGAAAAAGAAAATTTGGCGTCCAAGCCGTATAAAAAAATTAAAACAGACTTTCCCAATCATTTTGATCAGCGCACTTTCTTTCGTTCACGTCCCCAGGCCTATCCCCGCATTCGACGAACTATATAGGCTCTTTATGTGCATTCAGTGCGGGATGTGAAAAGGGCTTCGAAAATCGATTGATAGTTTCTCCTTCAGAACTCCAATTTAGGCGTGGGTATTGATTGCACAATGCATCTCACAAGTGCAATTATATCGTTCACAAAAAGAATCCCCTTCATTTTCCCAGGAATTTCGATCAGGAGATCGCACGGCGGCATATTTCCTCCCCTTATATATGATGGTCCAAGTAATCTGCAATTGCTCATCAGTCCAATTAGGTACTGACACTCAAGTTATCATGACAAGGATGGTATCAAGACCTTACTCTAATTTTTATGGCTAACAATGAAAATAATAGTGAGTATTTACCTGCTGAATATAGTATAATACTTAAGTTTGACGTAACTTGTTCACTTTATGCAAGTAGGGTGAACAGGACAGTTATTGGCCATTTTGTATTTTGAAGAGCATAGTAATAGTACAGTTGGACAAAATTTACAATAATCACCATTGTAAATTTTGCAATCATTATTATTACTTTTTTCTAACTGTAGGTACTCTCACTATGCTCTTCAAGGTACCAAGTAGCTAATAACCGTAGGGTGGGCAATAACTGTGCGGTTTACCCTATTAGTTAGGCAAGCATTAGATGCTGACATATTTACCAAAATCAATTTGAATAAAATATTAACCTAAATTTCCTTTTTCACCTCAAAGAAATTAGGTATACCCTAAGGATTTCAGAAATTCGTGAGCAATAACTATCCAGGGTCTCTAAAAAATAGATCGAAGAGAAATAAAATATGTATTTATATTTTACGCATTAAAATTAATGTTAAATTTTATTCTCCGGAATATTATTTTATATATTGCTGCGCTGGAATACCAGACAATGGTATCTCGAAACTGATATGAAAGAGGTACACATTAAATAATCGTTACGTTACGGGGGACATAAAATAATGACAAATTAAATCAAGTTTTTCAGCTGTATAAACGATATTTAAAATGCTTTGATTTTCTTGAGCCTCACTAGCCTAGCAAAACTTAAATTAGCATATGGTTTTAGTTAGTATATTCGTAAATTCCTGTCAGTATCACCAGGTTTATCCTAAAATAATTTAGAAAGTGGTTCATAGATTAAGGAGAGGTTGAGACGAATTGCTGTGGGTTAGCTCAGAGTTACCAGAGAATACTGCGCGAATGCGTCCATACCATTACAGTGAACAGACTCAGTATACTACAGTTTATGTTAATGCTATGTTATTTATGGGTAGTTAATGCTATGTATGCCCAATCTAGTAAATCGAATACAAAAAGGTACATTATAAGTGATTGATATTAACAATTGAACTACACCAACATCTCAAAAAATATTTAAAGACTAGTATAGAGTGCCCGTTGATATTCAACGGGAAGTAAAATACATTAAAACTGTTTCATATGGTAGAAATAATCCCCATGATATGACGTGCAAATTGCAAATACCATTAAATGATACCATATACCATTCATTTACTACCCATGGGGAAGATGAGGTTAAACCTACCCCTACTAAAATCTCACTGCCGTTCTAATATAAATCACATAAACTACGTCATGAAGGCCGCAGGCATAATTCCCCAAAAAAGCTCATGATGTGGTTGTCAAGGAAATTAGAAAATTGATATTTTAAACAAAGTGAAAAAAATGGATTATTTTCGAGTCAAAAGCACGAATTTCAGATAAAAGTGAAGCGCATAGGAAAATCGAAAGCGATAATTAAAAATCTCCATTTCTTTAGCCATCTGAAAGAGTCTAAACCTTATCTTAACAGATCTTAAACACAATGTCTCGAGTGAAAGTAATTACAAAAATAAAAAAGAAAACCTGCTCTATGTTCAATTCTTTTCTTATAAGGCGAAAAGGAGGTAACTAATTCGGGGTAAAAAAACCCTTTTCATTGTTGCTCGGAGTTATTACAACTTTTTTGGCTGGTGTTTGGTCACTTTCAGTATTCTTGCTAAATTGCAACTTGTGAGGTTACCTGGAAGTCCTTCAAGCAGGCATGACGGACACCTAGGTAGTTATATAGTTAGATATTACCGTCATCCTGGGCAGTTTCTAATTAAATTTTAAATTTAATGGCTCCTCTAAAACGGAGCAAATTGTTCTCAAAGTGCAACGGTTTTGTTGGTATGTTTATACTTACCAGCAGCATTTGTGCGTATAATTTCAATTTATTGAAAATTACTATCAGAAAATCCTTTCTAGTCTTTTCTGCGTGAGGAAGCAATAATCTTTTAACTTATGCCTTCAGTTTAGGACATTTATTTCATTTGGTAAGATTTTGGAATCTCCAATATTTTAGATACGCTGGTGCGGCAGTTGACGCCGGTCAACTGCGGGCAATAGGCGGTCCACGAAAACTATTTCACAGAATGGTGTGTTCCAAAAACAAATTCGAGTTGCTTAAGCGCCTTTTGTTGCTCATTATTTCCCGCTTTGAGTCCTTTTCAGCTCATACAATTTCCACGATACGTCGACTTTTTCCTTCACATCTACTCCGTTTCATCATTTTTTTTTTAAATTCCAATTTTCCTTAATTTTTCTGAAGAAGGTCAATCTAAATATCACATTTTATTCTTCATACAATAGCCGTTTATCACGTTGGCAAGATGTATCCACAGAAAGTCAACCAAGTCGAAAAAGAGGACGAATATATCTCATTAATTCAACCTATCATTAAAATTAATGTAGCGTGAAGATGCAATAATCACTTGCCCATAATGTGCAACGAGTGGATTTAAATTTGCTCAATGTCATGCATTATATATAAATGAAATTCAAATAAAATTTAACTCAGTTGCTTGAGGCTCTACTTCGTGGAAGTTGCATATAATCCATATCATTAGAGAGTACAACGTACTTTTTCTCCGATGTGTATATCCATGATACGGATAAAAAAATTATTAAAATAAATGAAAATAAAATTACTACGCGAATTAAATTTAGTCATTATTTTTTGACAATTTATCCTTTTGACGATTCAGCGTGAGCGGAAATTGGCCAACAATATTTTAAGATCAAAAGTGTGTTTGTTTTTGTGAGGGATTACTACGCACACTTTAGACATAAGCACAAATACGTAGTCAGGATAGAAATGTGAATTTTTCCACATCATCATGATTGCCCAGCCTTTTTGGACGATTCAGTGTTAGCGTGAGCGGAAATTGGCCAACAATATTTTAAGATCGAAAGTGTGTTTGTTTTTGTGAGGGATTACTACGCACACTTTATACATAAGCGCAAATATGTAGTTAGGATAGAAATGTGTATTTTTCCACATCATCATGATTGTCCAGCAATCATCATCTGTATAAAAGCGTCTCAAGTGCCATAGTCCTGGTTTATTGAGGAACCAAGACCCATAGGTAGTAAATTTGTTTCTTGAGATACTGTAATCACGCATTGAATGTATCTAAGTGAACTTGGTATTCAGTCTTATCACATCTGATGATTTTTTAATCAGAAACTAAAAATATAATTCCTATGCAGTGAAATGGTGAGTAAAAATTAAGTGAATTTGCGATGCAATTGATTTGCTGTGCACTATGTAAATGATTATGTAACTGGATATTTGCCTTTTCATCACTAATCTCACGGATAAATATTATTCACTGATTTGGTTGAGATCTTGTTATGAATTTCATCTCCACTAATCCACATTAATAATTTAAAAGTGTATTTCCTTCACTCTTTTATGCTCCAAGATGGGTTTAAATATGTTTTAACCTTAATTTTAGCAAATATATTTAAATGCTGATGTGATAAAATTTCATATTTTTTTCAGAATCTTGGAATGAATTAAAAACAGCTGGGGCAATGATGGCAATTATTAATTGTGGCCGCGTTCCTAGATGCATAGGAAATTACTTGTGTTATATATATATTAATCTTCTCGATAAAGGCAGCATGTAAGCTTATTATTTTGAATATTTAATAGTCTGTAACTAAAAATAAAATAATAGGATAATTTGCGTATCCATACTTAAAAAAATTAAGAGTAGTGATTATGAGATTAGGGTGTGGCGAAATTTATTTACATGTTTATTTCACATTAACTCACAATGCAGGAAATTTTATAGTTGAAAGACGATCTTAGATTTTGAAGTTTTCAAGAAAGCATTTGAGTTAGCTAGAGGGTTCCAAAGAAACTGTAACGTACAGATGCTGCTACGGAGGGATGCGCAAAACCTGAATCATTCAAATCATCTGAATTACTGGTACTATATGAATGATCTGTAGTTAACATGAGGCTAAAATGTCAAGATGGAATTCCAGAAATACTCTAAACAATGGAAGAATGAAATGAACAATACACAAAATGAAGCAGTGGCGACGCATGAATTAATAATATTCTCTAGTGAAAAGATAGTAGCCACCTCGATGGCAAAAATTAATCGGATGAATAAAATCTTGTCTTCCTATTTATATTGCGATAGGATGGATCGTTATAAGTCAAATTATATAGTAAGTTAATGTTCATGCTCAAAATAGAATGAGCCCTTCAAATTCTTTATGGATGTTTTTGGTCATTTTTTTTAAATGGCTATGTTTCCTTCAATAGTCACAATGATTCCACTAGTGGGTTTTCATATTTATAGACACCTTTTATGATTTTCAAGTTTTTTGCGAGTAGCTTGAGTTGGGATATAGTTATCATAGGTTAAAATGCCACTACATTTGACTTAAATCACCATTTTATTCTCAATGTCCAAGCCTGAATATGGTTTTTCAGGATTGTATTTTATCTATTATTCTGTTGTCCTCTTTGTCATTTGCATTATCTGCTTTCTAAAAGATATTTATTTATTTATTTAAAAAGTCCCCAAAAACGGCACAAAGGCTTATTACATTGGTCGACAAGCAAACAGTATCAATACCATTTAGGTGTTGATGTAATTAATTTTTATTTCAATGTCACGTCAATTAGATGAATTTTATTTGATTAGATTAAATGCCGAGTAAAATTAAAATTTCTAAATTTTGGTCACAAACATACCCGAATTAATATTCTCCCTTCTAAACAGCTAAAACTTACTGTACGGTAGCTGGTAAATTCGCGCATGCTTGATCATCCTTTGATTGGTTTGACGAAATTCTTTTATATCTTCACAGGGCTCTCCGTGCCTTAATTGCGTTCATCTAAATAAAAAATGACCCCGTGGAAATTGAATATCCGCGCTCGGCAGCTACGTGGATGCTCATGTCTCCCTCGAAATCCTTTCTCCCTGCCTGGTCCCACTCTCCTTTGCGCCTTTCCTCACTTCACTCTTCTTCTTCTTCGGATTCTTATTCATCTCCTTCTTCCCTCCTCCCTTTCGCGTGAGGTAAGCACATCCCGGAGGAGTGCCACCGTTGGGAGAAGCTGATAAATTTCGTCTCTTCGCTCGCTCTGTCCCTCGCCGACCTCCAAACCCACCCCTTGTACCCCCCCCCCCTTGTCCCGTGCGCACGTCTGCTCCGCATTTATTGGCCGGGGAGTAATTTACAAGCTTAAGCAAGGAGCGGGTTCCTCAATTGCGCCGCTTGTTTATAATCAAGAAGAGGGACCGCGGGCAAAAGACTGAGCCTCTTCCTTGCTTCTCCCTCACTCACATAGGGCTGCCGTGTTATGCCGTGCCTCAAGAGCGGACTACTTTCATCCCTTACGTTATTTACTTTGTAAGGAAAATTAAAACAACGATACATTGAGTAAACTATAAATTGATGCATGCTATACTCTCTTCGATGAATAGCCGATAAAGAACAGAGGACTCTTTAAGTTGCTGTAAAGCTCTTTATCATGAGAGTAAACGAAAAAGTATCTCCTGTGTTGGAATTGGCCAAATTCTTTGAAGTGCGATTGTAAATATATAACTGGATTCTTTTTTTTTTCATGCTAATTAAGTATAACGTCTGTGCAACTATACACAATTTGGGACGTAAGCTGGCATTTTCAGGTGTCCTCTGCCAACTCGAGAGTAGAAATATGCAGCTAATATTACTTATGTTTTCATTTTTAATTTCCTTCGTCTAAGGCTATTTCAAGCAAGAATTATAGGATTACTTAACACCATGTAAAGAGTGAGGCAAAGTATCTTGCTACCTTTCTTCATTCATTAATATCAATGTTATAAACTTTTGGTTGCATTTGGAATTCATAAGAATTCCATATTCATCGGCACTTTTGTGACACCTGAAAAATGCAATATTTGTGATACTTGCCTCCCCTCAACAACAACATCTGAAGTTGGAAGTAACTTTTGCTGGCACGATTTTTTAAAATATTTATATAATATAAAATTTAATATTTTACGAATATGCCTTTCTTCATTCATTAATATCAATGTTATAAACTTTTGGTTGCATTTGGAATTCATAAGAATTCCATATTCATCGGCACTTTTGTGACACCTGAAAAATGCCATATTTGTGATACTTGCCTCCCCTCCTCAACAACATCTGAAGTTGGAAGTAATTTTTGCTGGCACGATTTTTAAAAATATTTATATAAGATAAAATTTAATATTTTACGAATATGCTTTATCTTTTTAAAACTGATCTTAGAGACAACACAGTCCGGAAATGCATTCGCTAATTTTAGGTATAGGTCGGTAGTACGCGGCATTAGGTACCTATACGTGGAAGAGGTAGGTACTTTTTCATGAATGTGAAAACGTTATCAGTTTTGAATATCATGATGTAATTTCTCTGTGAGAATAATAAATGGTTCGAAGAACGGTTGGCGAGGCATTAACTACGGAAAATAGTGAGAAGAAACTTTTTTTTTACCATTGGTATTGGGATCAAACTCAAGCTATACCTATATATTATTTTCCGGCATTACAGTTATCGCCATCGGACTAAATATATACCTAATCAATGGAGCAATGCACTTTCAAAATGCGTTAGACGTGAATGAGATGAGTTAATTCTTTCCGAAAAATAATATCATGTCTCTCTAATGCAGTATTGTAGTGTCCATCCGACGGACTCCATCCCCAGTAGGTAGGTAGTTGGCGTTAGTTTGTTCAAAGTAACATGGAATATTGTTCAAAATGAAATGCTCGTAAGAGAATAGTTTTCATGACTCGGAAGTCGCGAACAAATGAATTAGATATACACCAAAGTACTATGCGATGAACAACAATCGAGGCTGTTGTCGAATAACATCACACATCTCTGGGCCTAACATGCTCCATTTGCAATGCAAAATTTCATTTCTCAGGTAGGGAAGACGAAGGTTGGAGCGAGTTATTTCTGTCCGCGTTTGAATTCAAATTTTAACACTGAAAGCATTGATGGTTTCATCCTTCTTGTTTCCCTTAATGTTAGATTGATTAAACTATTTGAAACTTTATAACGCTTATGAATGTTTTTGCCATACTTCTAAGGACATTATTTCCCCACATCTTCGCTAACGTTATTGATTCTCAATTAGCACTAATATTTGTTGGCTTAACTATTAAGTAAACTGCAGGTAGTTATAAAAAGATAATGTAATGCGGAATTATCATGCCGTTGCAATATTCAATTCATCAGAAATAATGCGAGACCGTTGGGAGCCATGATAATTTGGAAATTGAATTTTTCATTCCAAGTGTAGCTATGACTGATTATTAAAAAAATATTTTTTGTTGTTATATTTTGTCACGATTGAAAGTATTTCCTTACACTTATTCACCATCAGTGATAGACATATATAGAGCACATATTTTTTCAATTAATTGCCAAATATTTCGATTCGAGATGAGAAGTTAAAAAAAATACGTGTTCCCGTAGTTAGACCATATATACATGGATATTAAATAAAATAATAAAATAGTTTATCAGCATGAATTATTAGCTAAGAAATGAAAGGAGTATCCTTGGTTCCTAATAGGCGTCGGCGAGAGTCCGTTTTGCCCAGGTCGGGTCAAATCCTTCCCCGGCGATGGCCGATGAAGTCAGGCGATATCCGCATCGCCCGCCCTCGGCCGTGTTTACACTCACCTGAGATAAGACATTGCGCGTTCGAAGAACGGATGTGTGTTTGTTTATGATTTTCTTGTTCATGCATAATGTAAAATACGTAAAGTTGAATTATTAACAAACGGTAATTTTTTTAGGGAAAACTATCATTATAGAACACCACTATTGATACGAAGTTAGTGATACCTATTGCGAGAAAGAAAATTCATTATGTTACATATTCTCCAATGCATCAGGAAATTCGTATTTAATTTCCTCTTCATCTAGCCACAAACTTCGGTAATCCCTTTGAATTGCATCTTTAACAGCAAAACTAGGTGTTCTAGGAGATTAGGTTTTATCTACACCTGCTTATATGGACAGAAATAACTAAAATTTTTATTGGTGCACTCTGTAAGTTCTAATATTTACAATTCAACTTCAAAAGGAGGGTTTTAACCTATACATGATGAAAAGGCAACAATTTTTATGAATAATGAATTTCCATGATATATTATTGGAGCAAAGTATTCCGAACTGAACTCGGTGTATAGGAAGGGTTCTTATTCGTTCGAAGGACAAATTAGCAAAAATAATAATCATTAATATTGTTAACATACCTGTCAAGACAGATTCATTCAGTCTTTTTGACTATTTCTTAATTCAATTAGTCAATAGGTACACTTAAATCTTCAACGGCATCAAATATAAATAATAAATAAACCCCATAAGACAGACATACATTTTACCTGAGTTCAGCCTTCTAAGACATCTATAAACGCTCTAGGATGATATGAGGGTAGTGAAAATATTATCAAATGACCCCAATACACCTACAAGAATATAATGCATTTCTGGTGATAGCAAATACGCTGGCCATAAGGATAAATGTCAATGTTTTGATTAAACACTCATATCAATTACTAGAAGCGAGGAAACAAATGCTGTTGCTTTGAAGGAAAACTACGGTCCATTAAAATTACCTCTATTGCCCTACCTATGGCCTTTTGCAAATGTCTAGATGCTTCTGAAATATTATTCAAAATGGAATGGCCATTTTCCTGCGTTACTCTAGCGACAGCGAGAGACTTGTTGAGATGCAAGAATGAGCTCACCTTTCTTGCTACCCGATCCATCCGGGGACGACGCGTCGCCGTTGGACGGAGCAACGGTGTGCTGGTGCGGGTGGTGTTGCAGCTGGTGGTGGTGGCTCCCGTTCACCGGTCCGTGGTGGTGCAGGATCCTCCGGGCTGCCGCGGCGGCCGCCTCGTGCGCCGACCCCACCCCCGGAGCGCCAAGCGGCACCCGGCCCCCGCCCGGCCCCGATGGTGACGCGGCCGCCGCCGCCGCTGCCGCCGCCGCAGCCGCCGCCGCGATCGACGCGGCCGCGTGGTGCAGGAAACCGGCGGGAACGCCGAAGGGAAACCTAGCGGGGCCCAGGGTCGATGGGGGCGGTGGGTGGTGCTGCTGCCCCGCACCAGGGGGCTGCCCCGTCGGAGGCCTCGCCTTGACCCCGGGGCCGAAGGCGGAGGCCGTGCCGGAGGAGGAGAGGGGCGGCGGGGGCGGCAGGAAGTGGTGGTGCCCGGAGAAGTGGAAGTGTGGGTGCGGGTGCGAGGGCGCCAGGGACACGGGCACAGGGCGCGAGAAGCGCGGAGAGAGTGGGTGCTGCTGCGGCGGGTGCGGGGGCAGCTGCGAGGCCATCGAGGAGGGAATTCCGTCCAGTTGGTGGTGGTGTTGGTGCTGATGGTTGGGCGCGGCGGGTGCCAGGTGGGAGGCCGGGGGCATGTGTCGGTGTCGCGGGGGCGTGGAGGGTGGGGGCGGGGGCGTGGGGGCGAGGAGGAGGGAGGCCGGGGGGGTTGCGGATGCCTCGCCGCCCCGCCCCTCGCCCGCACCCTCCACCGAGTGTGTGGCGTTGCAGGCCAGCGGCGGAGGGTGCAGCGGTGTCTCCAGGACCATTTGCCACCGCCGCCGCACCCGAGGACCCTTGGTTCGACTCTGTACCCCACCCGAAGGATCGTCCTGACCCCTTCCTCAACCGGCTTTCTTTTAAACTTTTCTTTTTTCTTACTCGCTGACTAAATCGTCAGCTATTCCTCCGTATGGACGGGGTTGTTCCATGCGACGGTCGTTGTAGTCTCCCAAGGCATCTTCGGGATGTTCCCAAGGAGTCTGCGTCAGTCCAAGAACGTCCGCTATGTTTGTACACTATCGTTCCTTAGTCACTACACTCACCAATCCGTCGGAAGACACCGTGGAGGGTCCCCGGTGGTGCCAGGGTGGCAATCGCTGCCCGGCGCCGGCATCCACGACAGCACCGGGGACCGCAGGGCCATGACTGCCCGCGGAGGAATCGCTTCACGCCGCCCACGTTCGGATCAGATCCACTCGCGGAATCATCGGGCGCGGAGACCCGTGGAGGAATCCGCCGGAGTCCCTGGTAACAAATCCATTTTCATTCACTGAATAACATTTCTGCGTCACTATCACCACCGAGAAAACGGATAAGTTCTACTGAGTTAAACAAGGTAAACACTGCTGAAGCCACCGCTCCGTGGGATTTCCCAATATTATTACTCCGGAATGAAGGAGAAAAATATTTGCTACGGAAGGGAACACGACTTAGGGAGAGATTCGGAGGGAGGCATGGACGCGGGGCAGTGGGTCGGCGGCGGCCGGGGGCTTCGCTGTCGGGGTCGGCGGCGCGCGGGCGGGCGGCCGGGCACTCGCGGAGCGGCGGGCCGTGCGGTGTTCTCTCGCTCTCCGGCCGTATGGGGCTCGTGGCGCAGACCGCCCCGGAACCTCCGCCCCCTCCCTGCACTCCTGCCCCCTCCGCCCCCCTGCCCTCTCTCCCACCCCATTCTCCCGTTTCGTTCCCCGCTGCCCCCACCCGCCTCTTCATCTTCTTCTTCAGTTAGAGCGGGGAGAGGGGGGGTTTGGAAGGGAAAAGGCCTCCTCGACGTCCGTGGTGCGAGGTGCCCTTCGGAGGCAAGCGAGGTGCTGGGAGGGGAGGTTGAAGAGGCGGCCGCAGGGGCGAAGTGGGGGGAGAGTCTGCTTCGCTCCGCTCTCTGCGGGGCCAGTGATGGCGACGCCGACCTGCCATTGGTCGCCCTTCGCCCCTCCCCTTCGCCGCCTGGCCCCGCCCTCTTCCTTCTGGCGAGCCCTCCTTCCGTCTTCGCCTCCCTCGCCCCCAAAAGATTCCCAACCCCTTCCCGCCTAATCCTCGACCACCCTCCTTTCCTCCCTCGCCGCCCCTACCAAACCTATTTTAAGGGGATTTTTCGGGTCTTTGGGGAAGGAGTAGGAGGGGGATGTTGAGCGCGAGGGGCTCTTTTGCGGCGGGCGGAGAGAGTGGCGCTCTACGGAGTGGTTTGGTGCGGGTGACGGGGGGGACGCGACCGGGTCGATTCAATTAGTGGGGCAAAGGGGGTGGGTTTGGGCGGGGTGGGGGCGGTTGGTACATTTGGGAGGTGGGGTTAGCAGGCAAGGGGATGTCAAAAGTGGTGGGGGTGCGTTTTAGGGTGTGGATAGAGCGGGAGGAGGATTAAAACGGGGGTGTGAGGGGGATCGCTCGGGGTAGTGGGGTGAGAGTTGTAGTTAGTCGCTCGGCGCTTTTGGGATTGGAATATCTCTTGCGGACGCGTTTTAGAAGGGGGCAGCTCCGCGTCGGATGAGCACTTGCTCCTCTCCTCTCGCACGCCCAAATATTGAGTCACCGAAGGTGTCGACAAGCCGTGGAGAAGGTGAGAGCCTTCTCTGCCGGAGAGTTTTAGGAGCTAGAATCGGTGAGAACTCCGTTAATCCCTGAAACTAGTCCCGTGATCGAATGAGCTTGCCGTGGAGCGTCGGCCGACGACGCCTCGATCATTACTCTGAGAAACATCGCCAAATTCCTGGGTCGGGGTTCCAGCGGAGGAACGAGCATTGTCCCGGGAAGCCTTTCCTATTGGGTGGTCGGAATGGCACCGGAAAAGGAGACGTTTTAACTGGGCTAAGGGACAAAACTCATTTTTCGGAGGATAGTTACTCATCAACTTTCTAGGTCCCCACTCGATGGCAACATATTTTTCATTTTGCCATGATCGGTAACAGTTCGCGTTAGTTCAGATTCCCTTTAGTTTGATCGTATTTAAGTATTCCTTAGAGCCGTCAGGTTGTGAGCTTTCTGTCATTTTTGAAAAAGTAATTTGTGCACAGCTTTCCAGTGCTTTCATTTGCACAGTTTCAATTTTGATTTTTTCGTGAATCATTATATAATTCAGTTTCCAGTTTAATATTTATAATAGTTTAAAACTTCAAAGAACTCAAGTATTTTTAATGATACACCCAAGCGTTTCCCAAAACACCACAGGTAGGTAATGATTCGCATGTTTCAATAATATTATCAATTTATTGGTATGACAAAAGGGGGTGTTTGTAGTGACAAAAAGTGAAAGTAGAGTTTATATATAAATGGCCAACCTCGGGCTTATCCTATTAACCAATGTTAATCAATCCATTTGTACGATGAGTCATATTTTTTTCGAAGTATTTAAAAAATTATATTGTATAATACTTATAAAAATCATATTTATATTTGATGGTTTTTATAGGAAAGTGGTAACTAATATTCATTTGAATGCTTTTTTTTCCTTCTTCTAAAGATACCTATAATCTAAACTTCTATATGTATTAACTATTATATTTTTCCCTCCCACTGAATCAGATATTATTGAGATTCAAGGAGGTGATGCATCCAAGTCTGGACGTTTATGCATTGAAGTATTTTTTTAACCTAGCAAAAGAAAACGCCATTGGAAACAGCACCAATGACATTCCGCGCCTATCTATGTAATTTGCAGTTTAAAATTTTTACGTAGGTACCTATATAACTCCATCTACACTCCGGAATGCGTGTATAAATTGTTGCTTTTTATTCATTTACCGAAACATCAAATGCTCACCCATCAAGGTACTAAAAGGTACATCAAGGTATCTCTATAGTTTCGTTTTACAAGAAAATATTTACTGCCGAAATATCACGTTTCTAAACACTGCTGAGGTTACATTGGAGTAAATTATTGGGCTCTTAATAGTTTATATACTTACTCGCTTCTCCACGATTGCCTAGAGTGACTATTTTTTTAACATTCCATACAATGCAGTTACGGCACATTACCTTACCAGGGCTAATGAAGATAAATGGAATTTTAAGGATGTGGCAATTCCAATAAGCTAGTCGAATACTTCAGCTGTAACTAAGATGCGTACCGTTTGAACTATTTACAACATGAAATTGGACTGCATTACTTATTTTGATTGATTAAAATACAGGCCTATGAAGAGTAAAAGATGCGTCATTTTTTAGTACAATTGGCTTCATGCTATGATTATTGCTAACACTTGTAGTGATAAAATGTACGATTGTTCCTTAATTGCTGATGTGGTAGTGTTTCATTTCTAATCACATGTCGAAATATTTACAGCAAGTAGATTTTCATTGGTGACTGTAATCCGTGACTGAAGGGGCGCGTCGCTAGAGGGCAGTGCTTCCCTGCCGGCGCAGCAGCGTGGCGGGTGGTGTTCGGCCGCGCGCCGCCTGCCACCGCTCGCCGCGTGCACCGCCAATGCCACCGAAGCATCACAGCCATCACCGGGCCAACTGAATTTCTGCCAGTCGATTTATGCTTAATATCAGATACACCTTAGGATATTCCACTCTTGGATTCTTTCGATTTATTCTGTCATCGGAAGAATCCCATTCCTGGCCCAATGATAGGATGAATTGAGGCTTCCATTATCGCACTTTCTCCGGTACTCATGGGTACCATAAGTATGTAGTTACCACCGAAAGTTAAAGGGAATAAAAATTCCGTGTGAATACCAAATAATCAAGCCCACATTCCTTTTAATTTACTTGAACGCTATGTGAAAAATCCAAGAGAAAACATAGTTTCAGTGCTTCGCTTAAGGCTATACAGTAGTTCTTATCAGCAGTAGGTACTCTATAAAACCATTAAATTATTTTGTCTTTCAATATAACGAGGATGGGTATATGCGAAGTCAAATCGGTACAGTTAAGCATTTTGACCTTAAAAAAGTGAGGAAAAATAAAAATCCTACACTGTGGACGCTTTGGTAGCGAATAATAAATCTATTAAAAACGCCGACTACAACTCCTATGAAGTCTATTCCACTTATTTCTTTATTTCTAGTAGTTAAATCTTTTCTAAAGCTGTACCATGACAGCGTACAAGAATGAAATAAGTCTTTTTAAACACTACACAATATTTTTGTGTATGTGACCAAACGCTGGAGTAAATATTTTCACATAGGTAGGTAAACATTTAACATGCTTGGCTCTCTGGAGTAGTTCTGATATTCAATAGAGCCTAAAAAAGACATCAGAAACAGTGCCAATCTTCATACAGGAAATTCCACGCTACATATCGGCAGACCTGTTCATATCATGGCTTTGGTGATCAGCACGTCCATGTGTCTGTGCAAACGCTTATTACTGCCATGGAATTCTGCCCAGCGCTGCGGAGTTGAAACATATTGTAGAACATTCGCCCGGCGGAAATTAACCTCCGAAGATATCGCACTTTGCGGTACGTTTTCGCAGTCCCCAACGGAGAAAAAATGTAATCCTATATTCGTCCGCGACCGATATGAACGGCGGAAAATCTCGCCATTGTCTGAACAGATCACGCACCGAGAGTAAAGCAACGATTCCCGTGAACGTACTGAATCGCGTTCATACGTAAAAAAAAACCTTCTTCTCGGAAAACGGTGCCACGCCAATGAGAGAATTTTTTCACTCAATCTATTTGGAGGCGCGAAAAATTAACCCATTCCGTATTTATGGCAAGGAGGCAAAGGGCGAGGGGCTGAGAGGGACGAAGGAGGGTTTGCTATTCGATAAATGGCGATTAGCATGCGACATTCCTCCGGAACGGCGTTTGTGAATTCCGCATACAGATGACTGCTTTTGGTGTCACTAAATCAACGTGATGCGCCTTCCGGGGACTGCGAGGAAAGGAGGAGGGAGGGTTGGAGGGAAGTCTGGAGGGAGGAAAAGGGTTGGAGACGGGAGGGAGGGTGGCTGGGAAGGGCTTGGGGCGGAGGGAGGTGGAAGGGGTGTTGGCGGCCAACGATCGCGAGGGAGAATTAAAGCAGAAAAAACAGCAGCGGCGCGGCGGTGGCGGCGTTGGGAAGGAAGGCGAGAAACAAAAGAGAATCTGGAAACGCGGAGGCGAGCGGCGTTCGGTACAAAATGTTCTCCGAATGATTCAAACGAAGATGTGGCGGATGAGGAATCGGGAACATGCAGGTTATGGAAAGAAACTTCGCCAGAGGTGTGAAGAGTGACCGCGCCTCTCAGCATCTCTTCCTCGCCCGTCATTAAGTTCATCCAGCAGTGAAATCAGTTATTTCATCACAATTTAAGAGCCCGAGGCTCTCCGTTTTTAGACTAATTTCGATTGTCAGACATCACGGAGCCAAACCATATTATCATTGGATATAGGATGGATAATTAATGGAAATATACAATATTTTTCATCTCCAGGTTATTGTCACGAAGGTCATTAAAATATCTTCATTGCGTTAAGTCTCATAAATAAGAAAAAAAGCAATTTTGGATTCTGAAAAGAATGTGAATATCAAAATCAATCTACCAATTATAAAAGACTAGATCGATATAATTCTCATTTCTATAAGAATATGGATAGCAGATGCATTTTAAGTGAGTAATAAGTCAAACATGAATTTTGATTCTAACGTATGGCAAAATTCAAATTAAGATCAGTTGATGATTCCTAGAAATGCTATGTTTTCTTCAGCGTCTTGAAAAAAATATCGTTTTCATCAGTGGTCACGCGAAATTTACGGCTACACTCTTACTTAGAACGCTGAATTTTGAGAGTAGGTACGTGGACTCAATACATCAGATCCGTCGTTCATAAAAAAACTACAATAGCACGTATCTTATCATTGTGCTGAGTACGTATTTAAATATTTGCTATGCCCTGCGGACACCCTACGATACTTACAGAAAGCCAAGGATAGGTACTTGAAAATGAACGCAAGAGGGGATAGAACTCGGAGAACGTGCCTGATGCATTGTGGAATCTATGATGAGCAATGAATTTATAGGAAGTTTTGATATGGCGCCGTCATGGCTATGGTAGCTGAAAGGTGATGGAAAGATGATGACTTTATCTGTGGAAAATTGTAATATCTCAGTTCTTATTATTATTCAGAAAGATAATATTAGAATAGTGTATTTGCTGAAGTAATTCGGTTTTCACAAATACAGATTACATTATGATAGAAAAACCAAAGAATCCCACCGAACTTTGACGATGAAGGATACCACTCAATTAGAGAATCCTACCAAATATCCTACGGCTGATTTTACCAATGCAATGTATTAACGAAACGGAAAAGCTGCACTTCAAAGGATTTATGTTTTAGACTGAATGGTACGTTTATGAGAATACCAAACAGCCGTTGTGTTCTCGTTGTGAAAAATCTTGGAAAATTATCAGAAAATTCTACTCTTTATGTAAGCTGAAATTCCTTTGAATGAAATCTGCAAAAACGTCTTGCTGTTAGTAGTGTTTTGCTGCAGCATTTGAGTGGAAATTACGAACATAAAGTATCGACATGGGCAGTGAAAGTGCTCTTAAGTCCTTTTTAATGAAATGAGAGAGGGCGGGAGGGAGTAGAGGAGGCAATGCGATATGGAATGGAAGCCAATTGGGAGGGAGGGGAGGGGGAGGGACATTAAGGGGAATCCGCCCGGAGCTTGGGGACGTTCGAAGAAAGCGATAACAATCGGGAGTAGGCGTTATCAGTGATTAAATTATCGACCGCCGTTAATTTTTTTTTCAACCAAGATGCGCGCTTCCTTTGCGGGAAGACGGCTCTCTCTAACAGCCGCTTGCCTCGCCTCTGGCCAAATGTAAGCGACCCCTCTCCTCTTCCCCTTCCCAACACCTCCACCCCTCTCCTATCTTTCCTCCTCTTTCTCACCTTTACCTCTCCCTCACACTCACACATACATGATATTCATTCTCCGTCCACATCACCAACGCCGCTTGATCGCTTCCCCTGGCGATGAAACCTTGAAAATAAACGAAAGGTAGAGGTACCAGGGGAATTGCTTCTTCACACCACTATTTTTTTTTACTTGATAAGTCTTGAAAATCAGTCTGACAATGATCCCAGGGCGGAAATGTCGAAGTAACATTTGTCGGGTGATTTATTTCGAGACTATGGCTTCGTAACTAATTACACGATTGAAATAAATGTGTTCCCGTTCGATCGGGTGTATAAATACGATCGAGCAAGACCTTGTGTTGGCGCTCCGCGCATGCGCGGGCGAAGGACCGGCGTTTTCCGGTCACTTTGGGCGCGGGTGAAGATTTCGGCCCAGTTTATCTCGCGACTCCAGCGTAATGATATAGAAGAAAGAAACATGATATCGCTTATGCCTGTCTACAAAAGAAAAAACTTGTTAAAATCATTTTTGTTGACGAATAAATACTAGATACTAAAATTTCAAGTGGAATCAAAGGTAACAGCCCATACTTACCGAAAAGGCTTGTGGAAATTCAAGATAATTTATATCGCCGGAATGAACGCCTAACTAGCCATCGATTAGTGTCATATGTCCGTTGCGGAAAAGTTGAGACGACATTGGGAGCGTCGCATAAATCGAATTGCTGCGCGCCATAAATGACGGAGCAAACATCACGACGGCCGCTAAATACTACCCGCTAACGAAGTCGTGTTTATGAAAAACAGATGGCAATTTCCACGACATGATCACAGTGTCACACTACCAACTCCTGCGTCAGTGACTTAATTTCACTGAGGTACGCATTCCTCGAAGTATCGCTTTCGTACCGGATTCTGCGTCACTTCTCCTTCAGTATCAACCCCCTGCTAATACTCTTCAGATATTGCCATGCTTCGCGCTCTCACTTAGTTTTCCGAACATGCGGGTGGCAAAACGTTTGCACGTGAAGACAAATTTTAGTATAAGCCCTCATGTCTCTCGCGGTATGTAACTGTACCGTGCTTTCTACGTGGTCCCAAATGATCCAGTCTATGAGAAGCAACTTCATTTCAAAATTCCAAGCTCCATAATTTTTTGTTCCAAACATTTCAATGTTCACATGAGCACCACTTCTCACAAAAATCATAACCATAGGGATGTACTCGTGGAGTTATTGCTTTGTTTATACGTCATAATGACTCTATATCGTATTATATAATGGTATGAAGTTCAAAAACGCAACGTGCAACGGTTTGAATGCAAAGGAACAAACTTTGCAGTGATATATTTCAAAGTAGTGTAGGCTACCTTGCATACATTCCAAGATTTCCCAGATTCAAAGTTTGCCGTTGGTGGAAATATCATGGTAGTGTTTAAACAATTACATACGCAAGCGATATATCGCCAGAATAATGATAAATATAAGACAGTGGTACTTACTCCATGATGCTTCGGAGAAGTGGAGAAAGGTTGATTATGAGATGCGAAAAAATACCAATTGGAGAAATTACATCTAATGGTTAGGTATTGAATAACAAATATCTTTATTTGGCTAGCTTTTGAAATACACTCTCACTCTAAATAAATAATTTCAGCTACTTATATTCGATATGACCTTTTAGATTCGAAGGTTACAGCCTTTACGATGAAGAAATTAATTTTTAACTAAGAGAGAAAAACAACTTTGTATCTTTTCACTGACTTTTAGCTTGAACTGTAACTAATCAGCACTCTTAAACAGCCTTATTTTGTTTTGCTGTGATTCATTTATTTCTCCACTTGTGCTAATCTACCATGATTTTGAATTCATGCCGAATATGATTTGAAATAAGGCATTAAATAGTAGGCAGAACATTGAAGTTAGAGAAGACTAAGAAAAACTTCGACGGAAAGAAAAAATAAACTGTTTGGACTCAAAACGCAATACAATAAAAATAGTTTAGCAAAACTCAAAAATGAATTTGAATGAGAAATGAAAAATCGAACGAAGAAATGACATGAGCAAAACAGACCAAATGCCTATGGTCAAAGGAAAATTAAGGACGAAACATAATAGGTAATCATATTTTAAAATTAATTTTTCCAAGTTGCGTGAACTGTTATATAATACTCTTGGAAATTAATGTAGGGGTTAATAAAGTCTCTTTCTTTTATAATAATTAAAACAGAGCGCCCTTCACGTAGCAGGAAGCTTAGTTTGGAAGGGTAGTCTATAGGTATGTATCACCATAGTTACTCTGTGGTATCACTCATTTTTTGTTCTATGACAAACCATGTGCTTTTTTTCCATAAATAAATAATTAATGGCAGTTTCTAGGCTTTTATGGCGTGGACATCTCTATCAAAAAGATGAACTGGGTGATTCTCAGCGACGAAAAAATTAAAATATTGATTAAGAGCTGAATACTAGTTATGCAACTTTTGACAAGCTTATAGTGGGTAGCCATTATGGAGATGAAGAGTTTTTTAATGTGAAAAAAAACGACAATCGTCGCCTAAAACAAGGCATCCAGGTGCCGAGCCCTTGAGCGCCTGTCAAGGAAACGAAACAAATTTGGGAAGTGGGAGTGTTAAAGGGAGGGAGTTATGGCGACGTCGGCGAGAAGACGTGTCGGCCTTGAGTGAACTGCGCGAGGAAACTGCTCGCCGGGTAATCATGCGAGATAGGCTGTTACTTAAATAATCAATTCGCGAGTGACTGAACCGTCGCTTGAAACCTATTGACAAAGCCCAGGCAAATGTTTTGAAGGAGGGGCAACTGGTTATTTGAGTGATACTGTAGGTGCTCGTTCGGAAAGGAGCAATTTTCCGCAGACAATCAAGTAATTTTCCCCGGCGAATTTCGCACGATAAGCATCAATCAATGGGAGGAGTTTATGCCACAAAATAGCCGGATTTCACTGTGTTCAGCGGTTCCTCCATGATGATGCTCGATTTCGAGCGAGGAAAGTCTTCCGGTGAGTCTGTAAATATTGGCGATGGCGAATATAAGTGGCAATTTGGAGATTTCAATCTGCCGTGGGAAATCTTCCCTTTCCAGGGAAGTGTTAAGTGTTTGCAAATTTACTTCTCTGTAATCAGCATTAGACCATTAAAAACGAGCTTCAACAAAGTTTGTCCAAAATTCATCCCTTATAACTCAGGTATAATAAAAAAAAACTTTTTATCATGCTTTCTTTTTCTCTAGTTCTGGGCCATATGCATTAGAGGTCCTTGAAAGTTATATATTTCACATAGTATAAAACTTAGGCGTTTAAAAACTACAAATGGAGACTAATTTTCTGATTAAAAGAGTGTAAATGGAATGGTATGCAAGAAATCTACCCAATATAATCCCTCATTTCAAAACGACAAAAACTATTTTTAGATAGAACAAGGCAAACAAGATATTTTTTTGTAAATCATTAATTGAAAAAATTATACACGTGAACAACTATTTAATCATAAGATTATATTACTGAAGTGAAAAAAACTGTGATGGTGATTTAAACTTGGTGAATTTGATAATGAGGAAAATGCACTCAAAAGTTATCTTAAAAAACTGATGGAAGATGATTATATGATGACGTCAGTATGAAATACAAAGGATCATACATTCATATTGTTCACGCAGAAGCCGAGTAACAAATGATGGATGGATCTGAAAACATATCGAAGAGAGAGGAACGAAATCATTCTACAGGAAGAAAAGGTGAAATAAATCAGCATATTTAATTTAGCCGTAAGCTGAGAAGACAACTGATCAGTCGTGATGGTTTGTCAATCAAAGAATTGAAACAACTGGTGATCCGATAAAAGATATCTTCCATCGTTCTCATTCTCAATGCTTCCCTGGTAAAAATTACGATCAGGCAACAATGTGTCATTGTCAGATCAAGCGTCACATCGTGTTTCCGCCCAAGTGCACGTTGTCAGAAATCGGGATTTGCATTGCGCGTTGCTACTTCATCTCACGCAGATGTTCGATTCCGTCTCAGAGGGGATCGGAGTGCATCACTGGTTGTTTTAGTGTGCCTTGCCCGTGGGGAAGAGAGCTTGGGTAAGTATTTCATGTCCCGACACAGAGGACACCACCTCTAGCTGGTTAAGGGGATAGGAGTGGGGACTTCGATGGGGGTTCAGATGTGGAAGGGGCAGCACATGCTGCATCCAGGGCCTGATCTTACAACGCCCTCCCGACCCCGCCCCCCCCCTCTCTTAGCACATATTTATGTGCGTGTAATGTGGGCCACTAGCATTCCTCACGTGCTTGCTCGATCCGTCATCATCAAAAGGGTGACATCGATTGCAGGCTCTTCCGCCTTAGTGGCTGCTGATTTATTTTTCAACGCAGTCCTATTCCGCCGCCTCAGTCCAACGCACATGCTCCTTCCCCTCTTCCCTCCCATCCCTCTCCCCAATGCTTCCTTCCCTCCCCCCCCCTCCAAGGCGCTTCCACGCCCTCGGTCTCCCCCACCCCTCGAAGAAGATACAGCTTTTCATTTGTTCCCAATGGTGGTTGTCTTCACCTGCCATTTTTTGTGCCACCTTTAAGAACATTATAAGAATGCATCTCGGAATTCAGAAATTCGGAAATGCTCCTGGTAATTAATTTATTTTTCGGCATGACACGGCGCTAACGAAACCGTCAAATGAAATATTTTTTATATTCATGAATCAATAGACCATGATTATAAAAACAATTTTCCCATATAAAATCTTTTTACTACTTTCCATGGGATATTTCATCATAGGAACACCTTTTTAAATAATTAAGACCCCAGAATTCTTGGTAAAGTCTGTGATCTACTGAGTAGTGAGAACTAAAAATGCATTTTGCAATAATTCATGGTGAAGGCGTTTTATGGTGTTTGGATTTTTATCACTTAAATTGGTATACCTTGGAAAAATCTTAAAAGAATCGTCCATTTTTATACCTTCTTCGCACGAATGTAGCTGTCCCCATGAATAGGATATATCTTCTCAGTTTGAGTGGTTGAGACATATTTAATAACGGGGATAGGTATGCATCAAGAATTCTGAGACTTTCACAAGTGAGGTACATCGGAAATCGTACAAAGGCGTGAATGAGAATGCAAGCATATTGTTGTGCTCACTTTTAAACATATTAAGCTGTAAAAAAAATCCCATATGTGTGAGAGACGTTATGTTTAGCAAGCGTCTAAAGTTTGCCATGTGCTCCCTCAACGAGTGACAGTTGCGACCCGCGAATCAGACATCGCTTCATCGCAACGGCCCATTCAACATCCGCCGCCAAACGCCGGAAATGCATCCGACGCACAAGCGAAACTTTCTGAATATAAATCGTAATGGAAGTGCGAGCGACGTGTTTTGACCGAGAGGAAATTAAGTACGGCAAACGGCATCGTCATGATACATGGAGCGACTCCCGAATCCGATTTTCAGGTGGCACCTCTTCCGTTCGACGTTTTATTTGCCATGCACTGGAATGCTGCACGGAAAAAAAATTCTAATTTGTTAAATTTTATCGTTGTGCAATCGTCTCCGCTAAAAATATCAGTGATGGGGCAATGTAAATCGTAGTCACAGTTTATTTCCGCCCTCACCTATTCCTAGAGATTCCATTTCATTCCCTTCAAATTTCGTTAAGAATTCAACGTTACTGTTTGATGCGCGGCCGAGGACAACTGTTGCCGCCAGATTCTTTTTTACGCCCATATTTTTGAAAAATGGTCTCCATCTCAGTCTGAGTACTACGATATGCTGAGGAATATATGTTGACGATTCCGCAGGAGTCTCGATTATGAATTCATACCGATCGCACTGGGAGGGGTCTTGGCCGCACTGAGCACAGATCAGGTATAAATATCACTTTTTGCACGTTAATGCGGACGCATTACAGCTGCATGAAGGAGGATTACGAACGTTTTTCGCCCACGTGACAAGCCATAATTCTTTCAATAGTTAGCTTCCTGGCAATCCGTGATAAAATTTAAAAATACATTACGTGCTCTCGCATTCATATTTCACATTCGGAGATCCATCTTCTCCCTTCACGCTCTTGCATTCTTGTCATGTACGCATTATCCTCGCGTCCCGCTCCTTTTTTCATCATCATACCCATGTACGTACTGCATCGGGAAATTTTAGTGGAACCATATTTCATCTTGCTTCATACATGAGCAGGAAATGGCTTCGACAGGACGTCTCGTGACTAAGCTGCAGATTGATGTCGAATATCTTTTTTTGCCGAAATTCAAAACCAATTCTAAAATTTTAAAGGCTGTGAGATGAGCGTTGAATGCATTTGCAACGTATCGTCAAAGTGTCACTCCATCTTGTGCCACTCCTAGTATTTTAATATCCTGCGTCGAGTAATGACATAAATACATTTGCGTTAATCGAGAATACGTATGGCCCGAGGATTTCAGGATAATGGAGTTCAATTGTTTCTCACTAATTCTTACTCGGGACCTTTCATCAAAATTGTCGTTAGATCTTTTGATTTCCGTCGTGTTGATTGAATATAATTGTCAGACGAATCTGGATCCAAATTTAACGAGCCATTAGATTTCAGCATCATTTTGATTTTTCCGAGCATTTTATATATAACTGTCGTTAAGAGTTGTGTTTCTATTGTTTTTTCCGCGTTTCTTTGACAAAAGAACTTTAAGGTGTTTGTTTAAACTGTCCAGTGAGGAAATAGTAAATGGTATCACTAGAGTAACATTTCGATGAGCCCATAGACATTAAGTTATGATGGGACCAAACAGTTATCCAAGAAAACGTTAATATATATTTCTGGGTGAAAATTTGTCTGTCAGCACATCAAAGTGAATAAAACCAGTAATTGACTTACGTTCGGAAACAGTTTACCTGCATTCAATAATTTACTGAAAACAATATTTACGAAAATGCGGGAAATTTATTTTAGCTACACATGCATTTAACGTGGCTACATTTTAGATAAGTTTTTAAATATGCTTTTTAATTTGCTTTCATTATCTTAGCGACCCACCAATCAAGAACAGGAAAACTCAAGTGTTTACCAATGTTGTTAGTATTTACCAATGATATTGGGTGGTCAAAGTTGATGGGTAAACTAACATTCCCTGCATCATTTTTTAAGGCAATCATTTATACTATGATTGCAAAAAGTATTGAATGTCAACGCCTACCAATCAATACCCTTAAAGGCCTGTTGTCAAGATTGGTAAAAAAATGTATTGATGATGATGAATATTGGTGGTCACTCAGTCGTACTGGTTCTCCTTTCCGATGAATCACGCGACAGTCAAAAGAGGATCAGCTGTCTGTTGCCGTGAAGACCCGCGCTAACATCCGCCGACTTGAGCGCGGCAGAGGGGTGAGGGCGTGCGCCCCGCGCGGGATGGCATCAATCAAAACCAACCGCCCACCGCGGCCACCCTCACCCGCCGCTCTTCCCTCCCCGCGCCTCGCCGTCGACGGCGGAATATTCAATCATATCCGAGAGAGCGAACACCTTCGATGATTCGCTCCACATTTCTGGCTCTCGCCCCGAAAATTGGCACGCGATTATGCCGGAGAGGGCGGGGCGGGAGGAGCGACTCGGCCCGGCATGCACAGCGCGGGGGGGGAGGAGGGTATCCCCGTCCCCGATCTGCTTAGGCGCGCGGAGCCGTATTTATTGTCCTCGGGGGTGGAATGCTCGGAACGTGACCGTTGCCACGGAATTGATGGACCGATGGCGGGGGCGCGCGACCTTCCCCCGCCTCCCCTCCTCCGCCAGAGCCCGTCTCCTCCGTTTCCATCGTTACCCATTTGCTGCGACAACTACTCGACACGCTTAATTCGCTTCGCCTTTTTCGCACCGTCCCGGGGAAAACACCGCCAGCTTCTCCATCCCTGTGGGAAGGAGGAGGGTGGGAGGTTGGGACGGGTAGGGGAGGGGGGGCTGCTTCACTTCCCCGTGGGGGTACAACCGCCAGGGTCCATAGGTACAGGTGGAGCGGGCGCGTTTCGGTGTTTGTGCCTGCGAGTTGCTCCGTCTGGACGTGTGCGGGAGGCACAAACATGGTAATGAGGGAGGCAGTGGAGCGAGATATTAAACCTTGATGGATATGCTGCGTGCCCCCGGACGGGGAGCGCCGTATGTTTCCACCCCACCCGCCCCCAACGCCTACAACCCCTCTCCAACGAGAGCACCCCACACCCCCGTCATTGAACCACCTCCTGCCCTTTCCGGAACGCTGTAAGCGCTCGAACTCTCGCGTTCGCTCACACCAAGACACGAAAACTCTAGCACATCACAAGCACACGCCTGCTATAGGTACAACCACCCCTCGATGCCAACGTCAACCCTCTCTTCCCTTTTTATTCCTTCATCCCCTTCGCCGCTCCACAACATGCCCTCGGACTCGAGAGCACACACCCGCAAAGTGAACACCAGCACACTGCAGAGACCCCTCACGCCGGCCCTCTATTCTTCCTTACGCCTGCGGAGCGTGAAGCATGGGAATCGATAGATTGTCCGCTCTTTGGGCGGCCCACCCCCTCGAACCAATTTCCCGTGTGGCTTCACCACTTCCCACCCCCACCCGCCCGCGCGTTCCTTCATTTCCCGGCTAACGCCTCCAGCGCCCACCAACTCCCACCCCCTCCCTCCCCGTCAACCCCAGCCCCCCACTTTCTTTAGCTTTAAGCGGGCGGGTTCGATATTAAAATTTCAGGACCACATAGCAATATTAATTTTGCATCGCAAAAGACAAAGGGCATAACGTATGGTATATTACGTGATATTGTTCCTCGTATCGTGTGATGTCGCTGTATTTCAATCTTACCTTAATGCTATGTATCTCAAATCCCCAAAGATCGATATATTAGAGCGATATTTCCATAATATCGCAGCGGATGCATCGCTATATTGCACCACCCTCGCTCCTCTTCTCAATTTCCCTCCAAAAGCAATCGTTACACCTCCCACAGCCCAATCATCCCGCCTCCACCCTCCACCCGCCACCTCCGTCCTCCCATCCTCCCCACATGCGCCTCCCCACTAGCCTCCCTTCTCTCCACGCCTCGGCAAAAAAGGATGCAGAGGAATGGTTTTGCCTCAAAGATCCCTCCCCATTAATACCGCCGCCACCACATGCCAACCACACATCCAGCCGCCGCTAAACCTCCACTCCATGTCTTTCCAACACCACCAAGAACGCTGCGCCTCCACACCCTAAAGGAATTTCAGCCTCATAGAGGAGCCTCAAAGGAACCGTGCCACTCCCATGGCTCTTCTAGGGATGCGCTCTGATTCATCGAGGCCATTTGCATCGCCAGATGAGCGGGCAATTAGGGCCTGGACCGGGGAGGGGGAGGGTTTGAGACGGGTGGACTGATTCAGTGGGGTAAGGCGAATGTGTGAGCCCAAATGACATGGCGACAATCAACTTTTCTTCGAAACTGTTTCCAAGTTGTAAATTTTAAATAGATATAAATAGTTTATCTTCAAGATGTGATTCCTCTAGACAAAAATTCTCCTTTACCTCGAATCGACTAAGGCTTCCTTGGATAACCTTCTCTTTCTTGGATTTGTCTTCACATCAATTTAGTCAGCCATTCCAGAGAGTTGGTTCGCTCCGCTGCATCGTCCTCGATTAACCTCGTCTTATTTGGACGTATTGGCTTGGTCGTATCTTTCTTCAGGAGCTTTTTTGATATCAAAGACTGCTTTTGCATATTAATGTCTTCGTGGATAAATTTTACACAACCTTCTTTTTTTCTACGGCAAGAAAAATTTTGTGCCATATATGTTATTTAATGGAATTAAATTATAAAAAATAGAAAAAAAAACTTTCAGTGCCAGTAAAAAAAATACTCTCAGAGTGATTCTCAGAGCGAGATGATTTTTACACACCTACTGAGTAATTATTTAGCTTATAATAACAAAACAGGGACAAAATAGGACATTTTATGCAACACTTAATCCGTTGCATGTTTTTTCATTAAATTTTGCTGTCATTATTTTTACGGCATGAAAAACACCGTTTAAGATCCATTTACTCTCTGAAAGTGACCTTTGAAGAGGGAAGTTAATCACTGTTCTGGCTAGGAGCCGTTATGGATCATCATGCGACAGCCAGATGGCCAACTATGATTAGTCATTCTTCATGCTACATTCTATTTTAGTACTTACTGGTGACATCATTGCATCAGTCACTACCGTATAAATGAAATATCCGGGAATAAATATATAATATGTCTCACTCACTCAGTGATTCAACCCGAAGGTTGGTTTGGATAGTTGAGGGTAGAGCTCACACCGGACTAAGCCACACGCGTGTGAATTTCACACATTCAGGGTAGGGCCAGTTTCTTTCCCTGGTCACCTCGCACGATTTATTTTTTCGGGGTTTGCTTCAGCCGGATTTGAACCCGGGACACTTCCCGGGACCCTTCCCGGGACCCTGAGTAGCCAAGCGCTCTACCCACTAGGCCACCACGCTCCCCACCCGTAGTTTGTGTAATATACATATTTCCTATCAGAATAGGTGCTTCAGATATTTTACCTTTTAGTTAAAGGACAGATTAGCTGTAAAATTTATCCAAAGATAATCTATAATTCTAGTGTCTTAGTGATAATTCAGGTTTATGCATTATTTTTTAGGGACATAAGATTGTTTTAATTTAGACAATTATTATTACTAGCCAAGATTAGCAATCAGCATCGAATATCATTATGTTTACAGAATATGGCTATATATTTGTCATTGGAGCAATCACGAGGAAAGGTTGTCGAATGACAGTTGTCAGATTTCCCTTACGTTTTTTTATTTGCTGAGGTGATGTTTCATCCAGCCGACCGATGACGGTACTAACTTCAGACTCTATAATCTTTTTAGTGCTATTAAAAATGAATTATTGCGATACTTTATATTCAAGTTCCTGAAAACAACTTGCTATTGGAGCGAGAAGCTTTCTGTCATTACCTGCTTCGAAATTAATTCGACATTCCCACCTCACTAGGAAACATCCTGATATCATCTTGTATCTCCAACGCCTCGCATTCTTAATGTAACTCTAATGAAAACTGTCGTTAGCCACCTCTAAAAAGCCGCAGCTAGTCCTAGTTTTGAGCCCGGACCTAATAATTGAAATGCATGAATCATCTTAATCAATCCCACTGTCATCGATGAAATTAAGTTGCGCATTCTAAATATACATTCTCGCAATGGTAATATCTCCTTTGATTAATTGGCTCGATCTGGTTCTTGGCAGTCAAGAGCCGCGAGGATGTATAAATACAGATTTCCTTGGCATCAGTTTCCGGTCTTAAATCAATACGCTAGTTATTCAAAAACTCGAGGAAAAAATAGCTCAAAAAGAACCAAAGTGCGATCAAAGCAACACTAACAGCCATTACGACTCCTCGCGAGCGCCCTTTCGGGGCATTCCGCCCCCCCCTAGTTCGCGCATGCTTGTCTCATTTCCCCCGCCGCGGCACAGAGCCATTCTTTCATTGAGGGCAGCGGCTCCCGACGCGAACTCGACTACTCCCTCAACTCTCGGCTTGGCTCGGAACTGCAAACGCCGTCGCGCACTCTCCAAGAGACGAAGAATTATCCTAACACGTGCGTGCGCGGATGCTCCGGGGTGGAGTAAAAAAAAACATTGAAGCTCAGAAGGTTCGAGTCTTGAACTTCATTTTTTGCGTCTCTCGAGGATATTTGCGCGTACTTCATTTATTTTCGGAAGGATTAATGGACTGTGTGTGTGTGTGTGGATGGGTGAAGGGAAAGCATTAAAAGAGAAGGGTATGGACCAGCTTGACCAGCTTGTGGATTTCCTCCTTCCATTCCCCTTCCCCCTCCTTCTCTCCACTCTTTTCTTTCTTTCTGTCGCTTACACTCCTCTCCTATCATCTCCTCTCCTCCTCGTCTTCCCTTTGTCGAGAGAGCCAAATGGCCGACTTGATAAACTTTCTGGGGTTGCGCATATGATGTGTAAATATAGCCTCGGGATTGTTTGACACAGACCGCCCGCACGCTTTGTCGCCGGATCACTGGCGGCCGCCGCCGCTTGACCCCTTGCTGCCTGTCAAACGAGCGCTCCGATAAGACGGGGGCGGGAAGTGGGGGAAGGCGCAGCGGCGGCGGGTGGCGTGGTCGAGGATTGGGCCTCGTCATCGAAGACATTTCCCTTTAATGATTCGGGTGCGCTTCGGGGCTGCCGAATAAAACCGGGAGGACGTTGACTCGTGCTGCAACCGAGGAATCACTCGTAAGGAAATGAAACCGTGCGGTCAATAGTTTGAAAGATGAGTGTCACGTCAAAAAAATTGCATGGTTTAGGTAGACCATCAATCATGAGTGAACGCTCGTCGGTTGACTTGTTGACTGCGTTGCCAAGATACTCGAAGAAATCGAATTTTTTCTCGCTTACGCTGCGGTTCAGCTCACCTAGAATTAATAGAGCTGCATTAGCAATTGTTTAGCTGTACCCATTGCAATCGAATGAAACAAGAAATTCCTGCCCAAATAATATTAAAAATTTAAAATAATTTTCAGCCTTGTCACATTCATCGTTTCATTAGATGGAGGCTTCCTATGAAGGCCACTGCAATACGTCTCCCAGATTACTCGCTGGTTTGACGGTGTGTTTCAGGCCAACGGCAGTGAAAATTCTTTCCACCTCTGTCACCTCAGCTTTTCATCCCTCATCAATTTTTGTAACCTCTCAATTACTGGCTTCACGAGATGGATAACTGACTTTAATGTAGGACAGCTTCCTTGTTTTCCAACTCCACTATTGATATACATTAGGGCTAATAACAGGTAGTCACAGTACCAAGAGCGTAAATTTAGTTTTCTCTTTGGGATGGGGAGAAAAATGTTTCGTGGAAGGTGGAGTAGCAAGAGAAGGTGCGGTCTGTTATACGTTAAGGCGTGAATCATTGAATGCTGCGTATTTTTTCTGGAAGTTTCGAGGCAATATACTCAAAAACCTTTTTAATGCATCGAGGTTAACACGAACGCAGATATATCAGATCCTCATTTATAAAGCATAAATTTATAAATTGGATATTGTTCCGAAGTAACATAACGGTAATGGACCTTCCATTTATTTGTAATACAACCTTGGGTTTTAGATCTACATTAAACTGGCGGTGATGACATGTAAAACCAGATCAGTTAATGTTAATGATTCTCATTAGTGTGATATGAAATACCTAGCCCAAACCAAAACTCTCCGCCCTAACCAAATTGTTATTTCTCCGAATAAGTAATATTTTATCGGCTAAGCGACTTATTTCAATCATTAATAAGTATAAAAATATAACTTTCAAATAACAACATTGACTATCAATCCATAAAATTTTAAGTGTACATATAGCTATTATTATACTTTGAATGAACCTTTATAGATAATTTCGCATTTATTGACCTGATTTAATTCCTTTAATTTATGAACATTTCATCGTATTTGCATGATGAAAAATTGAGTTGACAATACGGCCCTGGTTTGGTCACTTTCTTTACGGGGTGTTGAATGTTTTTTATCCAAAAACAAATGAAATATGCGTTACTGAAACAAAGCACATGTGGAATGAATCTTTCTCTCATAGTTAAACCTGTAGTTAAGCCGATGGTAGGTAGGTACGATTTCATAATAACCCTTCGTGCAGCCATTTTTTCTCATTCAGTGTCAATTAGTTACCTAAAATTAATGTAGGTAACGCATTCTCAAAAATCGAAAACGTTTTGTGCATTTTTCTACATTTTCTTTCAACTGTAGGTAATTACCTTTTGATGAATATTACTCCTTTCTTCTGTTCTTTTAGACTACTTTTTTCCCCTCGTATGAGCGGAGCTATAATTGAAGTCGAAATGAGAGGATGTGTCAGAAAGTCAAGCCGAAGGGACTACATTCGGAAAGAAATGCAGCTGCGAGGTGAAATTCAGGTGTTTCTTTGAAGCTGAATGTTTGAGAAGGGGAGAAACTCTTTGAAGGTTACATTTCCATTGGTCTACCTCTAATTAACTCTGACTAAATAATTATTAGATTTAAGCAAACATTTATATAACCTTTTCACACCGAATTAATGTTAAAATTAAAAGAAAATGAGTAAGATTTAACAAGTCTTTAACCATTTATAGCTGTAAGAAAAGAGTTGCTTGTAGTCGTATTTTAATAGCTATTCTAAAGCCTTAAAACTCGAGCTAAGGCCACCACTTAACCACTTCATTAACCACTTAGGCCTATTTATCCTGGAGAAAGAAAATAAAGAGAAGTTAATTATCAATATGCAAGGTGCATTTATGCAAAGACTACTCTTTTTATTATTTTCAATTTTTAAAATTTTAATTGAATTTTATTTATCAAAAATAATTATCCATAAGTGTGAGTGCAATTCGTAACATCTATTTTAGTGTTATATGGTTAAAAACTACACAAACTGTCCATGTTTAAAAAATTGTTTACCAGAAAGATAGCTAACGGAGTCATTTCTCTTTAGCTGCTAAACGAATCGGGCGGAATAAAATACGCTTTAGGGAATCGCAGCTATCTGCACTTAACTACTATTTACTTGACTGTTATTAGGCATTAAGAATACTGTACATTGCAAATATTTCAGTCAAGCATTGCCGTTTCTAATCGGTGAGCTAACACAACTCTGAGAAAAGCTTTACTGTAGCTTATAGGGAAGTAATACTGCTTATTTTATGATAATTGTCGCATGCTTAGTGATAAAGGTTCATGCACAGCCCTATTCTGATTGCTTATTGATAAAATATGAGTTTTAATAGCATTCCTTTTCCTCGCCGAGAATACTGTGCCCGCATTTTGGGGGGCGTCATCGCGGTTACGAGGTTTGAATTAGCTCCTTTTATTCTTGCTTTCGTGCCAGTTATCCGTGGGCAAACACCAATAATTTCTGTGCTCGACCCCCTTGATTATCCCAACTGCCCTGACCCCTCCTTTACTCTCCCCCTCCGACCCTGAAAACAATATCCAATCTACTCTCCCCCGATAATAACGCTGCTCAGTGTTCCGCCCTCATACCCTTGTTTCCACCCTATGAGGGTCTCGCGCTTCCACAGCCACTCCCACGCAGGGTCGACCGTCGAGAGACGCGCCCCTGTCCCAGTCGTCGGCGACGCATCGTCCCCTCAGCGTAGTGGAACAAGGCCCGCAACACCCACCCACCCAATTATCCCTCGCAGCCCTTTCCCGACTCGGCTCTATCATTATCGACATCCACCCTCAAACTCCTCCCTCTTTCCCACCACGTAACTGGTATTCCTTTCCCCCAAACCCTATAAAAATGAAACATGGCCAATTTTTGAATAACCAGGGCTTCTACCCACGCTCTGAGGCCCCTGGTCCTCTTTCGGCCCGAAAACGTTCCGCCCCCACCTCTTGCCTCCCACGCCCGCTTATTGCCGTCTCCTCAACTCATGCTCACCACTTACGGCTGGAGTCCTGTTGCCGAGCTGAATTATCGCCAGCGTGTGGCTTTCTACGAGCTGAGGCTCTTTTTATTGCGGTTTTCTTTTTAACATGCAGCTGATTGAGTCATTCACTTTTAAGCCGTGAAATCTTTTCGCTGAACACCTCAGTGTTCCATTCATAATGCGGTGAAATAGAACTTTGGATAAAATCTTCCGTAAACTTGACTGAATATGCAGGAGCATCTGTAACATCGTAGCAAATAATTCTAAAAGTTTGTTTGTCCCTAAACAGTCCAGGGTTTGGCTTATAACTCACGCTTTTACTTCTTTCCGAATGAGTTAAGAGTTTGTAAAGCTTCATAAACGAGTAGGAGAAAGACGCATCGCATATTTCAATATTTCACGCGTTTAAAACACCAGCCTAAAAAACAAATCAATGATGAAAGCGCTTTAAATACAAATATTCACTACCTACGTGGAACTCTCTGGGCTAAAAACTTTAAATTCTTTTGTTCTTTGGAGAGTTAAACATTATGAAAAGTTATAATTTTTTCCAGTCAACATATACGTAGAAGCTAGTGTTAGCTCTCGACTTTAATGGTGACATTTACGCATTGCCTATGCCTCATTTAGTCTTTTGAATCTTTTGTTTTCTGTTGACTTGAAATAATTTGAAGGTTATGGAAAGGTTAAGATGGTGCTGGTACACATTTCAGTTAAAATATATGTATATATCGATTATAAATGACATTTTTGAAACAGTTGTCAACTTTATCTGTTATTCACCTGCGGAAAACAGTGAAATCGAACTCTTAAAGTTCTCTGCCACCGCACATACAAAGAAAGAAGTTACGACGGATACATTCTCAAGATAGGAAATATGTATTAAGCCCTAATTCACGCCTTATTAAGGTTTTTTCTTCCGTATGAACTCACAATATTTGATTTCCAGGCTACTGAATTAAGAACGTCCTGTTTCAAATGAAAAAAATTTCGTTCATAAATTTCCTCCTTCAAAGATTGAATATTAGTGAAATTTAATTTAAAAAATAATTGCTTTTTCCAAGACTATCCATCATGACATCTTTTTCTCATCAATCCCTCTCAATCATGTATGCTTAGATGAATAATTGCATCAAATGACCTAGGTTGCCATTTTTTAGTTCCGCGTTCATGTTGTTCTTAATTCATCGTATCCATCGTATCTCTAAAAGGCATTGTATCCTATAAGGGTCCACCTAAGTCCATATTCATTCCACGTCTTTGCCAAGTTAGTCGACAACCAAATATGCCATTCCTGCAGAATCTAAGCTGCCTATTTATTTTCTATACTTTACATTTAGATAGTTTCTCATAATATACAAACCTGTAAGTTCATTTTATATTGAATACATGCTATTTAGTTTAGCAATCGGTGGCAATTAAGGAAGTAGGGTACCATATCAGTGCTTTTTTTAGATGTTACTCTGTTTTCTTCGACTTTTCACAGTGACTCCGCCGCTAACTATCTCCACCAAATTATTTTTAATTGTATTTTGTTTAATATTCTTCTGCCATCAAATATGAATCTTACCTTTATGCTTCGTTAGCGCAGCAAGAGACTTAGGTATTCATATTATATCAAGAATGCATATTCAACATGTTTCTTTAAAAGGTGCTACGCTTCCATTGGACTGTTCTGGTATTTTATAATTTCATCGTTTGGTAATGGAGTAGCATATTCCGTGCCCCTGCTTTTTCTGAACAGAACCTATTTGCTCATTTCATATTCTCATAATATTTTTTTTTTTAACTCGGGAGCAAAATGTTCTTCAAAAGCATTTAAAAATGGATTTGAAATTTTCACCGTTTAAACTCTCTTTTTAATGTTTTACTTCAATGAAATTTTACCATTATTCATGGAAATAATATTGTAATTCTATATATTCCCTTTTTCCAAAGTGATAGATTGACATAGATTTCGACGCAAAAGGGAATCTTGCCCTTTTTTTAAAATCCGTCTTTAGATCGTCAAAGGGGTCTCTCATTTTGATTTCCCTTAATCTATTATCAGTTAGATTTCTATTTTCATCTAAATGCCTTCGTCAGCAATTGTTTTTTTGTGCTACCTAATTTCACAATTCTTTTTTCTTCTATTATAAAGGAAAAGATAATGTGCTGCTCATTAGTTATTAATTACATATGCTTCGATTCCAGTCATACAGTAAGGTTCTCTGCAATCAATGTTTCACCTGCAGTAATTATAAAGACAGAGTTGTGCTTAAGAATATAATATTGGCGATTAAAGTAAATGAATGGTTTAAAAATTATTAACTAACAGTCATGCAATTTGAATCATAACCAGACGCAAGATATTTATTTCTATAATAATGAAAACTTAATAACTATGGCTACTGTAATTAAAGGATGGCAGAAATAATGATAACTATTATTTTGTAAAATGTTAAAGCACTAGAAAAGAACGGAATTTACTTTTACTTTTTCCGTTTTCACAAATTCTGTGGTAGCGGATGAATTGGGTGGAAAAAGTCAATTATCCCCAATGAGACAAGTACCCATAAAGGCCACTTTCTCAGGTATAACTTGGTAGAAACTTCTTATGTTGAGAAGAGAGGAAAAAAGGAAAAAAAGACTACTATTCCACATAAGCGAAACCTGCGTCGCGAAATGAAATATTTTGTGTGAATACCCGAGTCTTTTTTTCTTCTCTTATCAAGTATCCGTATATTTAATTTTTGCAAATTTTATAATTTTATTTCAGTCTATTCACTATTATGTCATTCATTTCAGTCTACTCATTTCATAATTACGTAATGCGCAACAAAAATTTAAAGTATTTTCTATACTAAAAAAATGGTTTGGTTATTATGGTTCTTGAAATAATCATGAGTATTATTTTCAAATATTATAATCCATATGGCCAGTAATTTGGCCGTCAAGTTTCCGACGCCATTTTCCGTTTTGAACTCTGTTTTCACCATATTTTATGAACTCTAGGAAGCTATATGGGCTCCTTGTCCTGAAATTGAGACATCTAGATTCTTTCTCGATCTAATTCCGGACTGGAAAGATGCACACTCCTGACCTCGACGCTCCACCAATGAGTTCTCTGGCCGGTACATAGATTAACAAGATGGCTGCCTGTCGTTCCTCGTCTCCCTCCCAACATCTCCTCTTACCCCGCACCCGCAACCCCCTTTTATCACTACTAATGCTCCATGCCTCTCCCCCGCCCCCGCCTCCCCCCCTTCCGCCTCCCAGCTTCTATCACCTTGCCCGGAACTCTTCCCGCCCACCCTCGCGCCCCTCCCAACGGCCTCAATTATAATCTACTTATCGCTTAATTCTGTTCGCCACAAAAACTCTCTGGAGGCCTACCATTTTTTTCCCCGCGTTTTTATTACACTCGCAGAACTTTTGGACGTTGAGAAATGCTCCGTGAGTCGTGCTTCACAGAGGAAGGGACGTCCGTGGCTTCGAACCGCCCATCCCCCTCAGCCATACGACTTACAGCCCACCCTTCTCCCCCCCCCCCTAAAAAAAACAAAATGCTCCCTCGTGAGCCGTGCTCGCCTTCCGAGGCGAACTTCCCATCAACCTCATTTGCGGCGCCCTTAGAATGCTAATTTCAGCCCCCTTTAACACTTGCTACACCTTTTTCTGCAAGTCACCGCTGATTTTCGTGCCCCGAAAAAAGAAGCGAGTGAGTCTTTATGATCATTATTTTTTTTCAAACTCTCCCAAAGTTAATGCATGCCTCGTACTACTACAATTCTCGGGGGTCCGTTATAATTTCAATCGCACTCTCTAATTTGCGTGAATCTAATAATGCTTTCAAGCATATTTTATCGCCTAGCTGGTCATAGGTGAAGTAAAATGGAAAAAAATACATAAACGTCGAATAATGTTTCGATAGGGGGATAGGAAATGTGAAACTCTTCAAAATGAATGCCACTTTTATTTATTTCTAATATTACAAAGAACGAAAAAGTCTGTCGATGAAGTAAGGAGGTCAGTTCACAGTTCAAGCACCACGAGGTGCTCTTCATTCATTTTCCCTCTAACTTGAAAGTGTACACTATGATGTAGTGCAATCAACAGGTCAACTTTTACTCGCATATTGGAACATCTTTCACTGATGGAGTGAAAACATTTAAAGTTGGTAGATAGGTTAGGTCTGAAAAATATGTCTGAAGGTGAGAGAGGGGCATCGAGGAAATATTCTTGGTGTGGTGAGATTGTCAGAAAGAATGGTGAAGAGGTTTTTGATGATACCTCTTCCCTATTCTTTCTGACAACCTCACCGCATCAAAAATCTTTCCTTTATTTTCTTTAAACCGCCAGATCTCTGTTCAAATCACTCAAACCCACAAAATCCCTACCTAGCCAGTGTAATCGCCCCCGATGTAAAACGTGGTCTATTTTCATTAGCCAGCCCCAGCCGGACAATTTCCTCGCTTTTCCTCTCCCTTCCGTTTTATCACCCTCCTGCATCACACAAAATATTGTTTACAACCTATTCTGTCAATTCTTCTGTGTTAGATTATCCACCACTCCTGTTAGCGTTTGAATTAACGGTCACCATTCTTCTTGTAACGACCCGCCTTCCCTCTCTGTTTCTCTCCCTGTCGACATTCACGTTTCTTCCACAACACCACTTCTTATAAAACTTTTAAGGTTGGTTTACTCTCCTCCCTTCCCCTTTCTTCCTCCCCCGATCCAACTCAAGGATCTGGAATCATCATGCATTTCGATCCTCCAGACCTTCTCGCCGCCTGGGCTCAACAAATCGTACTAGCGTCTCCATCCCCTTCCTCACCTCTTTCTTTCTCTCTCTGTTTCCCCTCCTCATCAACTCTTCTCAACTCCCCTTTTTCCTCTTTCCCCCCTCCCCTCCCCCTTTCCCTTTTCTTCCTCCTTCTCCCCCTTTTCTTCTTACTCCTTCCTCCCCCCCTTTTTCCTCTCTCCACACCTCAATCTCTGCCTCCATTCTCAGTCGCCCTCTCTCCTTTGAGAAAGAAGGTTCGACGGGCCATCAAAATATAAAAACCCATAACTTGTGTCATTCATGTGTTGTTATATTTTTATCGACCACCCTCTTAGCATATATTTTTTTGTTATCATTGGAGTATGTATTCACCATGTGTATATACTCTTGACACAGGTTTTTCTGACGTTAAAATCTCAGAATACACCCATATTTGCAAGATCATATATGCTTAGCATATTTATTGCTATTTTGCCATTTTATTCTTTCAATAAAATGAGTCACGGCCTTAAAATGAATGGATATAATCCTACTGGACATCTTCCGTGTAGTTATTAGTTGATGCCAATATGTTGCGGTTATTTATAACGTGAAATGGAATATTTAAATGAGCGATTGAATACGTGCAGTTGTTTCAGGACTATGGTAAGGTTTCAAGGAGTATGAGATATTTCCATTTGTGGAGACACAGAGGAGCCGGTAGTTAATTGAGTTTTGGGGTGATTTTTCTTTTCATTACTTCCTCTGTTGTCTAAGTCAGAGCGCTAGTCCTTTCCATAGACGATCATTTTATTTTCTCCTTGGCTCAAATAACCGTATAATCGACATTATTTTATCCAGGTAATAATGATTAAAAACATCGTGTTACCTAACCATCGAGAATGCATTTCTGGGTGAATGCCATACTTGATTTAAGGAGCAAATAATACATTACTAACAAAGAAGTCGAAGATCAGGAATAGAATGCTTTCACCATCCATGTATATTCCTAACGTTCCTGTTATTTCTGAAATTAAAGGGCTTGTAAATAAATAAGCTATTGGAAAGAGAGTAAGCATGCGCTGCCATGGGCTAGCTGGTTTTGCCGGGCAGATCCCGATCGAAAACAAAATATTTGCAAAGGTAGTATTGAATTTAAAATTACGTAATTAACAGATGTGTATCATTAGAAAAAGTTGAAACGAGTTAGTAACACCATAAAGTTAATAATCGCGATGCCACATTGAAAAAAAATAAAAAAACATATCTTACAAATATACTTTTCAAGTAGAATATTTTAAAATTTGCAGTGACCGAGTGGCATTATGTTACAACCGAAAGTTATCAAAACAAAAAATAAAAAATATTTGCATTCATATAGGTTGTTAAGAAAATTTTCGTGATAACCGACGAAACATTTCGTATTCTCACGCATCCATCTGAAATAAGCAATTTAGCCGTCATGTGGTCCTCCTTACGCATATTTTCCCCGAACACTCATCTGAAATAAGCTGTTTAGCATTTGCTAATGTGGTTGCCCTTAAGAATACGAAATTTTCATCTTCTTTCGCTCCCCGCAGCAGGAAACCTGCGGAGTCATTAGTTTCTCCGGCGTAGATGTGAGGAACAAGTGTTTGCGGGGGAGGCGGGTGACGGAGGGTGAAGAGAAGGGGCGAGATGGCACGCCACGAAGAGAGGAGGGACCTCATTATGACTCAGAACTCTTTGCTGCACCCTTGCGCGCACAAGTCTCCTAAAATCAGCTCCTTAAAGGGACCCGCCGACCACGCACTTTTGGACGACCAATATCTCATTCCTCGACTGTCTCGTTACCTTCAACTGCCTATCCCACCAAAATGCCATGTTTAAGTTGCATAGTTGGATTGTTCTTAAATAGAGTAATCTGAAGAGGTTTCCCACCTTCCGGCAAATGTTAACCTCTGCATACAATTCTTCGTCGGCTTCTCTACTCAACTAGATATATTTTATCTCTGTCTTTCGCCACCTAAATATTTTCATTGGGTGCATGGTGGCCTAGTGGGTAGAGCGCTTAGCTACCGAACGATGGGTCCCGGGTTCAAATCCGGGTGAAGCCTTTGGACGCCCCTGAACAAAATAAATCCTTGAAGTGCGAGGTGGCCCATGGAAAGGAACTGGCCTGCCTACCCTAAATGTGGGGAATTCACACGGCTTTGTCCGGGGTGAACTCTACCCTCAACTATCCAAACCAACCTACCGGTTGAATCACTGAGTGAATGAGTGAAAGTTTTTATTCCAATTACGTGCTGTAGAAACTCCCTAGTGAATAAGAAAAAGTTCAGTGTTCCATTAACCCTTCGGCTACCAAGGTATTTTTACACCTTACCTCTCCCTCAATTGTGTTTTTGGTTTATTTGCTTAATTTATTAAATAAATGGATTGTGTAGCACAATGCTAAAATAAATTCAATAACACAAATATAATAATATTATTATATCTATATGTTCATTCCACTGCAATTCAACAAGCAATGGTCCATTCGGGTCTCCGTTTTTGATCAAACTTGGTGCACTGGTATATTATTAGCTCAAAAACAAAACCTTGTGACCGTTTCGCGAAAAAAAATTTGCGCGATCAATGTATTTTTTTTATTTTTTTACATTCTTGCCAAAAATCTTTACCTTGAATCATATTGTTTCTCACTACTCAGCTTCTAATATTGTAAATGATTTTTGGCTCTTATTAAAGCTAAATCTTTTTTAACGGAAATTTTATAATTTAAATCAATGTACGCAAGTTCCTATTTTTGTTAATTATTGTTTAAAAATTACTAAATAACTCTTCTCAAGTTATCTATCTCAGAATCGGCCGATATATTTTTTTTGTAATATATACATACACAGCTAATTGCTCCAATAAAGAATATTTTTTAGCAATTCATAAATGCGTATAAAATGTTTAAACATTTGTATTTATCTCCCGCGCGACCCGTATGTTGTCACATACGTTCAAGACGCATGCAATGTATTCCTACAAATGTCTTGATTACTCCAAGTATAAAAACAAAATAATGCATCTAGAGTCTATAGGTGAAGAGTCAATCCATTTTGTTGGGTATAATTGGTGTTCCTCACTGAATTTCTGAAATATCTTCTTTTCCTACCAATCAGTCCATAAACAAATGATATAGAATATTTCAAGGGGATTGAAAATGCATATCGTATTGTAGAATAATTGCATTTTGCCTTTTGCACTTGCATTGGAAAGCCCAGTTATTGAACTCAAAATATCCTAATATCTTTGTTTGCAATGTGGATAAGGATTTTCAAAATAATCCGTTCATTTTTTTCGAAATAAGGCTATCAAGATATTTTCACACATTTTCTCTCCCAATGGGAGTAACCGGGTTATCCCACCGTTGCTTTCTCTCTTTAGGCCTCATTTTACAAAAAAAGAAATTTGTTGTCACACAGTTCTTAAGTAAATAAATATTTATAAGCTAAATAATGTTATTTATTATAAAAATATTTTACAATAGCTTTAAAAGAAGTTCTTTCATGACATTTCTATATTTCAAATCTTATCACAATCCAGACACTTAGTAAAAGGATGTTCCTTCCTATATACGTGACACACAGATTTATGGCACTTCACGCATATCATCGTGGTTTTTCAACGAACATCTCCTTCCTTGTGATGGTTTTTCAGGCCCACTGAAAGTCTCCAATCTTTTGCGCTTTACACCGACTCCAAGGACTTCCATTGTTTTCAAAATATCTCTATGCAAAACCAAAGAGTTATTAGCTCTCTCGTGAATATATGGTAAAACCAATTGCAAGCATAACCCATGCAAATACTTTTTTATCCTTGGTGTTGTTGTTTTCCCACACCTCATTTTTTTAGTCCAAATAATATAGGAATTCAGAGCCGCTATGTCTAACATCTCCATGAATAGGCAGAATGGCCTACGGTTTGTTTGCCTAACACACGAATATTCTCTTTTCATTTGATCACCCTTGTCTACATCGCCTTTTGTTTGATTGTACGCAAGTATCATTTCAGGTTTACTATAAATATCACGGGTAAACCCAAATAGAGAGGAGAGAATTGCTCTATTCTTAGAAGGTAGAAATTCAAAAGATATTTCCCTTTTATTTCCCCGCAGGTTCCCTGTCAATGTTACATTTTTATCAACCAATGCAACTGCCAAAGGAATAGAGGCAAAAAAAATATTAACAGTGATTCCTCTCCCAGATCCATGGCACAGAAAGATCCATAACAACCCCCATCCCTTGATTTATCTCCCGTTTATTGTCATGCATGCCAGTATACACTTGCATATTGCAATCATATGCGGAATCTGCTTCAGCGCATACCCATATATTTTTCCCGTATCTTCCAGGCTTATATTTCATGTGCACTCTAAATGGGCATTTGCCGCGGAAAACTGCTAGGCGCTCATCAATCGTTAGATATTCATTTGGGGAATAATTGGATTGGCAAGATTGAGCAAAAATATTAGAAATTTCTCTGATTGCTTGCAATTTGTCTTTCTTTGCTAAAATCCGATTAGGTCTAGTTTCTGAGTCATCGAATCTTAGAAGTGCTGTGAGGAGCTACAATCTGTTTCTGGGCATTGCTGCAGTAAAAAAAAAGAATGCGAAACGCAGAATTAGTCGATCAAAGCCCAGGCACAGATATCTGATTCCCATGTATTTTTTCTGCGGCCAAAAGAATTCCAATAAAACATCTAAGCTCTTTTGATGTTTCAACCCATTTTTTGGGAGACGACTGGTGTTCCTCATTATACTTTTGAAATATCCTACTTCCCTTCAAATTAGTTTACTTTCAAATTATACTTATTATTTCAGGAGTATTGAAAATATTGAATGCATCTATTATTGTAGTAACATTTGTACTTGCATTGGCAAGTCCAGGTGTCGAGCGCAAAATATTGTAAGGCCTTCGTTTTCCTTGTGATAGGGGATCCTTAGGCCAAACCATTTCATTTTTACATATGAAATCAACAATTCTTTCACCCTGGTCACAAGCTGTGACATCAGCAGGGCTATCATCCAAACTAACTTCATCTGGAACCTCAGATTCCTCTTCAACGCTATCTTCTTCCTCTGTCTCCAAGTCTCTACGACGCAGCTCTGCGAGATCCTCCTTTTATAAGGGGCTATCATGATGTTGGTGACAAAATGTAACAAATTGTATTTAAAATATTGAGGGAGTGAAACGATAGACGTAAAACGAATACATTTAGCTTGAGACTAGACCTTTTTTGTGGTTTCTAGAACATCTGCTTCCAAGGCGTGACATACGATATGATATATTCGGAATGGTGAACATGGGCAAATGCGCTCGGTTCCCAATTTGATATCAAAGGACATAAATAAATACAATGAGATATATTAAGTAAAACTTTGTATACATTTCAAATTATGCTGAGAGACCAAACGTGGCCGCTCTTGTATACGTTATACTTTTCAGGGTACGGCGGCGCAGTGAGTTGTGGAGCGTGCCCAGTTGTGTACGAGTCGTGACCCTTGAAATTGTAGGCGCCGATTGGAGCATACGCGCCGGTCTAATCGGATGTCCTGATATTTCACAACATTTGGCTTTTCATTTGCTGCTCTTTCCATACATGTGTAGAAGTCAAGGAATACGAACAAGTAAATCATGTGTCATGTACATTTCACGGTGCGGACGGCGCAGTGCCGCGCCCCGTAGGATTGAAGGCGCCGTGATGACCACGATTGCCGTCCACGACACGGTTTTATACATCTGAAGACACACGTAGAATCCCATTGTTATTTTAACTCTCGGTACCGTGCTGTGAACGTTTCACAGATCCTCAGAAAGCGGGCTGGTGAATCTGAGACGAATTATCCCGAGAGGGGTAACTCAGTTTTTCATTAAATATTAGAAAAAAACAATCAATGGATGAAGATTTCACATGGAATTGTATTATAAGGTTTTGAAAAATGATCTCATGAAAGCATAAAAATATCATGCAGTAATTGTCAATAAAAAAATTCCCTTTCGGCATTGACCTATAGGTGCAGGTAGATTTCGAAGTTCATATTTTTAATATATACTAGCGAACAACACGAGTAGCTGAATTGCACTCAGATAAAGTATTCACGTAAGTTTCAGCGCAAGCAACTTGATATTGGCCGAGTTGTAGCCAGATATGTATTGTTTTGTATATATTTTTGTTCCGTCATTAAAGATAAAAAGATTGGAGATGTTATAAAAACGTATTTCATTTCTTTCCCATCAAGAGATTATTTTTTATTGAAGGAAACGTTTTTATATGGGTCATATAAATATAAATCAATTTTGTACACATTCTGCAGCATACTCATATTATTTGGTCAATTATTTTGAATTATTTTCCAAATGCTGGCGCCATCGAATCAGACAGTTTCAAATTTTCAAAAATAAAATTATTATTCATCACTTTCGAGGTTTAATTAGAATTTCTCGGCAGTCTCCTCCTCTTTTAGAATAAACCAATTCGATGGCAAACACGCTCCTTCGAAATTTTAAATACGGCTCCAATTTAATTCTGATGATTAAGTACCGAAAAAAATTAACGCTACTAAACGAAATCTGCATCAATGATGCGAATACATCTCCAGTAACTTATTTCAATTGCATATATGGTGCTCAGAGATTGCGCATCAGTTTGTATTAATATTAATCATCTCGTTCCTTTTATAATGGCCCCATCATATCATTTTATCATTCCATTCGATAATGTTATAGCCGATTAATCATTTTCCATTTTGATTTACAAAAAAATATAAACAACTCGAATTACCCAACTTTCCCTCCCGCCCTCTACCCCGTCTGCCGTGATGTACGACCGCTTCGAATTGAGCCATAGGACATCAGAAGGGCGGACGGCATAAATGCGCAAAAATATCAACATTTCCGTCGGCCTTTTTATTATTATTTCCGAACATTTGGGAAATTTTTAAAAGCGCCCCACTCCCTTCCTCCCGAGCAGGAAAGAGTGTTTCCAAGTGCTCGGGAGTTGCTATATCGTACAGGGGATGAGGGGTAGGGCGGAGGGGGGGGGGGGTGCGGTGGAATGGAGGGGGGGGGGGGGGGTTTGGGGGTGCGACGAGGGGGCGTGGAAGGAGCAGGGGTTCACGCGTGGGGTTATGAATTATATTACTGGCGGCGGCAAACGTGTTTTCAGCGTCCATCATTCCACTGGAACCCCACAATTCCCATTACACGCGATTTCACGTCCCCTCATATATATTTTGCGACCTTCCTCCCATCTCACTCGTATAATACATCCATTGGAACGATGCGCCGTCGCGGCCGTCTGTTCTCCCTTTATTTTTCATCCCCGCGACCGACCGACCGACCGACCACCCCCCCTCCCTCCTCATCCCTCACCAAAGTCCCCTCTCTTTCTCTCCCTCCAACAAACGCCCTCCACCCTCCACTCCTCCACCCACCTCCCTATTCGTCCGCTTTTTCCAAACTTGCATCCGTAAAAAACTCCTCGCTCTCCGACAGAGCGGCAAAAAAAAGCACGAAGTGGTCGCCTGCCACGGCGGCGGTGAGGAGCTCGCGATGGAGAGGGTTCAAGTGTGCCGGTCGGGTGGGGAAGGAAGAGGGAGGGGGGCGGTCGGGAACGGGAAGTGTGGGATTTCGGGGCAGGATTTGGTGGGGGGGGGGGTTGGGTGATTGAGCAGAGGAGGAGAATTGTTGCCGGCCCTTGGTTATCTTTCCGGTGGGATCTGGTCGTCATATAAACCGAGTGCACATCGCAGGGAAGCACCTTTTCCATAATACGCTATATGGGTACGCGGCCGGCCGCAGTCGCGTCAGGCATTTGTTTCCTTCGCATTTTTTTAATTTTCGTTTTATTTTTTTGAGCGATCACACGAGGTGCACGTCACGGAGATGGAATCGTCCGTCGCAACCCCCCTCCTTTTCCCTCTCCTCTTGGCTCCAACCCCACCCCCTACCCCGCTCATCCCTCCTTCCTTCCACGATCAAATTCCTCCGCTTCACAGTCCGAATGCCAGCACACACAAATACCTTTCTCCTCCCCCCCAACTCCTCCCCTCCATCCTCACCTCCTCCTCTCACTCCCTTTCCAAACACACTCTTTCACTTCTATCTTCTCCTTTTCTCTTTTTCCTCCCTTCTATCTCTCACGAAACGTTTCTACCCACGATTTTCCTCGAAATGTCACCTTTCAATTTTTTTATCGGAATGAATCTCCTCCCGCGCCATTTTGGCCGTGTGTGTCCCTCGGCCTGTCCCTCCTTCCCCGCCCTTTCTCCCTGTAACCCCTCACTCCCGCTCCTCAAACCCTTCGAAGCCACTTTCTTTCTCTCTCTCTCCAACCCCCCTCCCCATGAGAGAGAAATAGGGGGCCCCGTTCTCCGATTGGCATTCACGGAGGGCGACCGGCGCTCGACGGCGATTGTAAACAGTTTCCCTTGAGTGAGTGAAGGCGAATCGGCACTGCCTCCCACCCGTCCCTCGGCGCCAACCCTCTTCACCCCGCCTCCCCCTCGCTCCCCTCCCGACCCAGCATCAAAGGCCTCATTTGCATCGCTGTTGCGTGTGCCCAAGATTCCATCCGCGTCTGATACGGCCTTCACACCGTGGGCGTGCTATCGTAGGCAATCTGAGAGCTACGATGCCACGAGTTGTTCGCGGTAATTGATTGGCGAAATTGTAGGGTTAATCTCAGGATTACATCCCCCTCAGCTAAGAGGCATCGCGTTCACTGTGACTTCAGTAGGTACTAAATATCTTAAAGGTTTCGGAAAGCCTCGCCGTGTATACAGACATGTGATGAATTTTATTGATAAGTGGCCGTTGGCTAATGATTCATCGGAAAACTTTGTCACCCCCATACTCACGAATCAAGCTGCTTAGATGCAGGAACCTTTCCCGGTATACAAACCGGGTTGAATGCTCTAAATACATCTACGTTTCGACGTCCGACTAGAGCATCGTCATCAGGGCAGTTGAATGTCGAGGTGGAAGATTGGTCCTCCAATATAGTCCTCCCATCCTGGTCAAGTTGCACATTTTGGTAGATAATGCAATTATCCTGATTTGAGTGTTCCTAGTGTCATATCAATGCATCGAAATTGTGTATTCGGCATGAATTTTATTATATCTGTAGCTGTTATTACTTTATATCTGAAGTAAACGGAAATGGAAAAGTTAACGGAATAGCTCGATAAAACATGTTTTGATGTTTTGGGTTCGGTTTTATGAAAGATATTAACTTCCCCATATTTAAAAAATCTTTTTCTAATTGTTATGAAATTATGCAACTGTAGATCCTCTTTGTTTACCAATGCATCTTTCTTGGGAAAACCTATTAATAGTAACGATAGCCACGGTATTAAATTGCTGAAAATTGTAGGCTCGAGGTACAAGACTCTCCCCTACAATATGTTAACGCAAGCCTTGGTTCTGTGTGAATGCATCTGTGTTGATGTAAATAATAGTCTTTGTGTGCATCCATGGCTCACACGCCTCTCCCTTTCATGATACTCTAAGTTAAGTATCCTAATTTATGTACCTAAGTGGTGCACCTATAAAAATATTATATCCCATGATGCCTCATCAAAACTCTTTACCTGTTTGCACTCATTTATTGCTCCATTTGTGTATCATGCAGTGCTCATTGATGCCAATTTCCTTTCCTTTCACTCATAATATTCCATCCTTTTTATAATTGCGTTAGCCATACTATTTTCAGTTAATTTCATCCTTTCATTCACTCTAATTTCCAATCATCATAACGACTCCATATTCATCTGTTCACTAAACACGGCCAAGCCTACGGCGCATGGTCATTCATTAGAGTATTTTTCCAGAACATCCAATCCGCCTTATTTCAATCATAGATGCATTTTTTACTCTAACCCTCCTATTTTTACGAAAAAAAATATCCAGATGTCTAATCCGTTCACGTTTTTCCGGAACTTATTCCAAAGTTATTTCGTTGCAGGAAATTGCGGTGAAAGAAATTTCTCAAAAGTCTTATTTTATAATAATCGTGCATAAGCGATGATAAGATTAATGTCGAAATTATTTTTATTTTAAATTCTGATCCGCGAGACAGTGAGCTTTTCATACTTTACTGTGCAAAAAAGGAAATCAAAAGCGGATTCAGAATACACAAGTGATGTTTGCATTACCACGTCGCATATGTAACTAACAGTAATACTTTCTCGTATCATATTTGTACATGCTCTTACAAATCTCTGGAAATAATAATCTCATCATGGAAAATGTTTATAGTTTAGATCGTTACGCTTAATTTTAAATCAACAAAAAAGGCTCCCGTAATTTTAGAGATGTACATATAGGGAAGTTGCGATAGGTGGTATAGATTAAAGCATATGAGGTCGGGGGCTTCCTTGCGTACATTTGCATCTCCAAATATTAGATATCTCTGCAGGGGCTATGCAACTAACTATACCTCGTCTGGAGCGAGGCAAATAGGTCAGTAGTGAGGCAAAAAATAATTTTAGAGATAGCCGAGACATGGAAGTGAGCTAAAGCATTGCGTTAAGTTCGAGGTGAGGAGTGTAAAAGGGGTGATGGGTGTCTGCTGTAACTATGTCGACATGGGAAGATGGATATTTGGAGGATTTGGAGGCGATTTGAAAAGTGACTCAGGAGGATTTGACAACATTTCACACTTCGACGGGAGTACAGGATCCGGCATCTCGCGAGCCAAGCATATAATAATTTACCCTTATCCCTGCTTGATGTTTACACCTACCCTCGTCGCCCACACAAGAGTGCGTTCTGTATTTATTGGATGCGTCAGATGTTTATTGTGATTTCGAGAACCGTGTATGCTGGTGCATGACTATTCTTTCTTGAAGTCTATTCTCCGGACTCAGAGACACGTTTGAATCATTATAATTTTCCATTCAAATTTTCTCATTTACTTCTCCAATTTGAATTACTTCTCCTTCCTTCGACTTACTATTACTACCCTTTTTTTTTAGAGCGCTGATACCACGTGAGTGGGGAAATTCATGCCTTCTTTTTTTACGTCGCCTGCGGAAAAACATATTATTGTAAATGCCGGTCGTATGATTGCTTTTGAGTTGAAGTTGGGCAGTACAGCTTTTATGGCGACTATAAAATGCCTACACGACATCTGGATTCCAAACAATATTGGCATTGAGTGATAAATACCTTGCCGAATTGCATGTTGACAGAATCGGGCAAAGACTCACATCTTGGGTAAGTAGTTGTCTCAGCGTCTTTGTTATGATTCAATAACCTTTAAAGTTCTTTCTCGAACTTGAAACATGAAATTGATCAAACTACGGGTGTTTATGCTTTATATTCACTACGTAACGATTGTGTTAATTCAAATGAATGCACTATAATTCCCTCTATGGTATTTTGGTGCAGGAATGGTTGAGAAAAAGCATTTTAATGTGGTTAGTAGCTCAAAGTTGGCTATTCGTTTCCAACAAAAGAAACTATTTTAAAATGTTTCTACCGAACCAATAATAGGCATGGCGTGAAACACATTTTCCTGTTTTTCGCTTATCAGACGTAATAACGTCGATATTCAAACGATTGGGAAAACTCAAGGGCTTAGCTATATGCAATTTACGGGTGAAAAAACTTTCATTCGATAAGGATGAGGGAGAAATACTTGCGGACAACATGATAGCGAAGAATGCTACTGGAATGACATATCAACTTAAGGGAACAATTTCATTCATCTCTCCCCCTTGGCTATTAAACCAGTTCATATTCCCTAAAAATGCGATCCCTACATCCTCCATCTCACGGGATCTTTAGATTGCATTGAAATAACCCCACGCTGCTGCTTTCCCACATTCCCGGAGACGTCATCTCAGCCCAGCCTCCGGCGTGAAGTGCCGACGGCCGCTCCTCTTCCGAGTCCATTCCTCCGGAAAAGAGGAACATGGACCTCCTCCATTTTTTTGCCGCTAACGCCTGGTTCATAGCATTCCGCGGCCTTAATCCATTGGAATGGGGGAGGAGAATGAAAAGGAGATTGAGAGAAGATATGACAGAATAGGAGGGCAAAAAGGCATGCCAAGTGAAGGCGTTGAAGAGAGGGAAGAAGGGTGTATTTTTTTTCTTGTTAAGGAAAAGAGCACAATTGTGGAGGAGAATAGATAGAGGCGGAGGGAATTGAGATGTTGAGTGGAATTGAGGGAGGAAGACGAGCGAGGGACAGAGAGAGAGGATTGTTATGTATGTATCTGACTAAACGGCTGGGATGGAGTGAGCGGTCGGTCAGGGCGGGCGTTTTGTCGTTTGGCAGGTGGAGAGGGGAGATGCATGCATGTATTCCTCCTCCACTCTTTCATTTTATTTTACTGCCGTCTGCAATATTGGGAGGTAGGGGGGGGGGGGGGCTGGAGAGTAGGGTGGGGGGGAGCAGAGGGAGGGAGAGAGAGAGAGATGGCGCTTAAAGGAAGCGTGGGAGGGAGGTAGGGAGGGGGGTGTACGCGACGGATGGATGTGCCGAGGGGTAAGAAGGGAGATGGAATGACGGTGGCTCGTGAGATGGCCGGCGTTGCGTTCGTTGTTTTGCGGCGACCGAGCAGTGTTTGGGGTGGGGGAGGAAGATTGGTGTTGGTCGGAGAGAATGGTGCGTGGGGTGCGGGAGAATGGTTGGTTGGATGAAAGGGGGAGACGGGGGAAATAAAATCTGCTCTGATGGGCGACGAAAGCGCCGCCACTTTGGTGGCAAGCAATGGAAACGAAAGAGTGGCGCTGGAATGAGATTGAGGAGGAAATATGGAATTGTATTTTATTGGCCAGGTTACCGCGCGACCGACCGAATTATGATCATTTGAGGTTTGAGGGAATACGGACCCGATGAGTGCGCATTGCTCGCATGCCGTTGGGTTAAGTGATCATGAAGGCAAAAGAGTGAATCATGGAACAGCGGCAAACCGTTGAAGCTATTAGGTTTGCGGACGGTAATGGTAAAGGAAGTCGTTAAATGAAGTTGGCCGTTGCGGAAAAATATTTCTTCTTTATTTGGTAGTTCTGCTTTGGGATTATTATTAATCTATCTTCATGAATGCCCATAGCAAAACAACTTGACAGCAGAATATGATCTGAACTATATTTCTGTCCACGAAGCGACATTTGCTTTGGAAAATGCACGAAATATACTAATATTGTGATATACAACGAATTACCAAAATCTTTATTGGGCCATTTATTACATTATAGCACAATTTTATTTTAATATTCCATAAAAATTACTTTTTTTGGAAATGAATTCCTTTAGTATGAAATGAACGTAATTGACGGAGCCATTCTGCACACTTGATAAGAAAAACTTATAACATAACAATTAAATGTCACAATATCTGATAGCGTCTGATTTTGACATATTGTCTCTAATCAAATATTGTCGAAGAACATCTCATTACTTATTCTAGTTCAGCTTCGTACTTCATTGTTGTTTCAGGTAGCAAAAACTTACTGACAGTCTCAATTCCCTTTTGAGCGTGACGGGCAGCGAACAACTAACAAAAACGTAATAAAAAGCGTAATTATACTGTGATAACTTTTTATAAACCAAATAAAATGTTTACCACTAAAACGAGTAATGTCACAAATACTAGAAAATGGCGAGTCAGAATCGAAACTTGACTATAAGGAAATATTTCCTCGTAAACAAAATATTTCACGCACATCTTTTCTTGAGTCCTAACGAGTCACTCCTTTTTAAACATAAAATAAATATTATTTTAACTTAATTTCACTTCACAAGGATTACTGTAGGAAGCGCTTTTAGCTGATTTTTAAATTTATTTACAGCAAAGTGGCGAGTTTTCACTTTTTCTTATTATAAAAACGTTTTCCCCATTCATTGTGGTGTCTGTGATGTTTTATTATTGAGGCATATTCTTGCGGAGGAATGGGTACTGAAGAGTAATTTTATTTCGTAAATATTGACAGCATAGGGACAGCATGAGCGTCGCCAACAACAGCATGTGAGATCGATTCAATGGATTGGCTGTATTCCTCACCATGATTTAGCAACTCCGTAACATCTGAGTGGAAAAGGGACGTTTATTCGACGCGGGGGCGGTCGGAAGGAGGAGGAGAGGGAGCTGGAAGACGGCGTTTATGGAAGCTCAGGGGTAATGCAGTGAAGTCTCTGGGGTGAAATGCTTGGATATATAGGCAGAAGCTCGTACATGACAACACATTTCTTCGTAATGGGAAACCCCAAGCGGCAGTTGGGGGAATCACCCGCTTATTCCCACACTGCGTCTTGGCTAAGCGGCGTGTGGCAATCGAGACCGTTTTGCTGGAGACGAAAGACAAGGAAGATTCTTAGAGATATAGGTAATGGAGGCCGGGAAAAGAAGGGAGCAGACATTTCAGAATAATCGAAATGAGTCACAGTGGAATGGTCATGGGTGGAAGGAAATATAAACGTAAGATTTGGACAACACAGAGTGGTACATCAAAAAGGAAGAAAACGCCGTGAAATGGTGGTAAAACGCCACTGCTGTGAATTTGAACCCCTCAGAACTATGAACTTAAGCCCGAGCTTTGTAAGCTTGAACGCTGCAATGAACACGTTCTAAGTTTCCTTCTACTTCATTCTTGGAATACTTCTCGATAAACCGCGGACACAAGCTTATCCGTGATTAATTCCTTTACTGTAAACGATTGGAGTGTACACTCTTGATTTTGTCGTTTCAATTCCCACCCCCTCATAAGTTTTATTTTAATTTTTAGTGGGATCTTGTGACAAGTTTTCGTTGAAAATATCGGACTGTCCTTTCGCTCTCCACGCCGGCCCGTAAATTTTTTATCGCCGTTAAATGAAGTTCGGAGCACGAATCCGCGAAGAAATTACTGCGGCGACCACACGGGGTGAGAGAAAGAGAGATAGAGATAAAATAGAAGAGGAGAGAGTGAGGCTCGTGGGAGAAGGAAGCGAGGGAGAAGAGCGAGGAAGCAGGATAGAGTGGAGAGTGGGTTAGGGGAGGGGGCGGAGAAGGGAGTGCGGGGTAGGGTGGGAGGGGACTCGGTGAGAGGGTGCGAGCGGGAGGGTGCAGAAGGGGTGGTGCAGGGGTTGAGGGTTGGTGGAACTCGTTCGAAAGTGGGATTTTCTGGCGAGAAAAGTGGAATTGCCCGCCGCCCGAGAAATTGGTATGACGGCTGCCTGCAGTCTCCTACTCCCTCACCGGAATACACAACAGGCTGGCTCCCGGAGATGTGTTCCGCGGAGAGAGTGGGAAGGGAGGGAGGATTCGTGGGGTTAAAGGGGTGGGGGAGGTGAGGGAGGGTGGGTCGTGTATGCTGGAGGGAAAGAGGCATGTCGAGGCGGAGTGGGTGAAGTGAGCGAAAGATCTCGTCGGGTGAGGGGGGGGGAGTAGTACGGGTTGGAGGGGAGGCGTGGAAGGAGCGTGTTTGGCTTGTCAGCACTTTACCGTCATAGAGGGCGGGAGGGGGATGTTTCGGAGGCAGCCGTGGGGGGAGGGGATAATGTGCGAGGGAGGAGGACAGGGAAGTGGAGTGTTTGGAGAAGAAGAGGGAGAGATACGTGGGGAGAGGGGAAGGTGTGCAAGGGTGGGATTTGGGGGTGTTTTCATCGGTGGGGGCGGGGGTGAGGAGTAGTGCTCCGTCTTCCCTGAGAGGGAGAAAGGTGAGGCGGGGGCCGCAGGGGCGGCGGTGGTGGAGAGAGGGAAGGAAGGGTGGAGGGGAGAAGACCAGCCCTTGCGGAATACGTCTCCGCATCCCGGGGGAAAGATAGTCAGTCGGGAGGGAGGGGAGTGTGTCGGGAGGGAGTGTGTCGGGGGTATCCAAAAAAGAGAGGACTTAGAAAGGAAAGAGATAAAAATAAAGTGAAGACGAGCTTCTCTCTGCCGGAGAGGAGGGAAAAAATGTTTCCCCTCCGCCCTTCTAGCGCTCGGAAAACGATCCCCAAACTCTAAAGCCTCCCTTCAGTTCCCCCTCGGTGCTCTTCTTCCACCCGCAACACACCCCTCCCTTTACACTCCCCACCACTCTCTCCCCCACACTCCCCCTTCGATCTCTCAATTTTTGCCGATTTCCGGTTCATACATATGTGCTCCTTTATTTCATTGGATAGGCCGGAGTCCCGGCAGGGCGCACGCTCTGTCCCCTCGCACCCTCGACACTCTTCCGCCTTGCTTCTGCCCCAAGTGGTCGTTTTATTCGATGTGGGAAATGCCATATGCTAGGTAGGTATTTATGATTTCCTCGATACGAATCTCTTCGAGGGATAGAATAAGGAGATAATTCACATGGTAACGAATACGAGTGCATGACTTTCTGTGGTGGGTGTATGGGTGGGTAGGTGGGTACATGCTGTTGGAATATATCCGAAGATTTTTTTAATAATTCTTTAAAAGACAACTATGAATATTACAAAAATGCAAGTATGGACACCGGAACTTATCTCTTCCCGTTGGCCCCAGGCTAAATCCCTTCAAATAATATATTCAACCCAAAATAAATTACATCATTGTATTTTGCAGCCAATGTTTCTTGTTATAAAATTAGTTATTTAAGAAACAATTTGAAGGCGAGGCTAAATTCATCTGCTTGAAAAATGTTGTAAAATATTTCTCTCGCCTCAGTATAGGTACATTCGGAATAAAGATTTATCTAAAAATATATTTCCTTCTTCTGCAGTAATAGAATCAGCTGCGTGGGTCAAGCAAACCGAATATATATAATACTAATGGAAAACGAACTTTCGCAATATCATATTGATCAGATAATAGAAACTACGACTATTAAAGAAAGATACCCTGAGTTCTACTGGTAAAAAAAGAAATTCGCACTTCCGCCCGCGGAAACTTACATTACAAGTTCTTAGTGGGATATTAGCAGAATCATTTATTATGATAGCAAATGACAGTTAAAATAATTATTACTTAAGTCTATCATTGGATATAAGGATTTATTTTACGACACCGTTATCAAGATCACTCCATGAAAAATAATTTAAGACTTGAAGAAATACGTCGCAACAGCAACTAACCGGGAGTTTCCCTCCCATCATTAAATTATAGCTGAAATAATGCCCTTTTCCGGAGTTCCTCACAAATGATGAACAGTTCGGAGGCCATAAGCGCACCCTTGCGACCGCACCGGAAAAAGACGGAGGTCAGAGGGAATAAAAGAGGAGGGAGGAAGACAACGGAGAAGTATCTTTAAAAATGGAATCCTCGACCCATTCATTCATCCTAATCATTGCGAGGAATCACCGTGGAGCAGCGAAGGACTCCACCCTCCCTCCCTTCTCTGAGTCCCACCCTTCCCGCTGAACCCTTCCCCCCCAACACACCCCTACCCGTTTGTATGAAGTCCCTCCACGCGGCCGGGGGCGCGGCGGGCAGCCGCCCAACCCCGCCACTCCCGTCCTCCCTCGACCCTCACAACCTCCGAGTAATAAAACAAGGGGAGGTCCCTCCGTCCATCTCCATCTTCTTGAAATCCCAGATCCCTCCCGTTGCCATCCAGCCGAGAATGGAGTGTGCTTTGGCCCCGAGGAGAAGTCAGGGGGGGGGGGCGGGAATAGTTGGCGGTGGGGGGCGGGGCGGTTTGCGGTCGGTGGGAGGGGTGGGAAACGTCCAAAAATGGGAGTCTTTCCGATCGACCACCCCCGCAAGCACCACCCACCACGCCCACAACTGCGGAGGCCCCCCGGAAGAAAAAGGGGGCGAGGGGAATGAAGGGGTGGGGCCTTCCTCCCTCCCACCGCCACACATGCACAAGGTCTCACAAATCCTCGGAAGGGCGGACTCGAATAGGAAGGGAAGGGAGTCAGTGGAGTGTGGCAGTACGTCCCTACATGCTAAAGAAGTGGATCGAGTTAGGCGTTGAGGTTAAAGCGTCTCCTCCCCATGACGAATGGTCCGGATTCGAATCCCGGCGATGGCAGAGATTTTTCAGAGGAATCCCCATTCCAACTTTCGCACGAATAGGAGCAAACTTAAAGTTCTCCAAGCCGTGTGTGGGATGGCATGTATATCTGACCACCCCTTGGTCCCACTCGTAAATAGTAGATGAATGCCGACACCGGGCTTCTCTCCACCCTTCATCCATTCTCCAATAATCCTTTCCTCGTATATCTGTCGACTCCTTTAGTAAACGGAAGGCTACTGCCTTGCCCTATATCTCCAACCCTTTTTCTACTCCCCAAAGTCAGGCTATGCCAACCTCCACACCTATCCTCCCTGGTGACCTCAGCTCTCGGTCGCCTCCTCCAGTCTCTCCTACCACTGTTACTAATAGTTCTGGATGTGTTAGTATGGCTATATATTATTTCACTACCTTAAACAGAGATTTTTACCTCCCCACGGTTTTATTCAAAATGCTCTCTAGGAACAAAATACTCGGTATCTGTTAGCATCGCAGTCGATAGATGTACTACATAGACGGCTTTACTGGGGCATGATTGAAATTAGTTAGTCCCGGTTTCCGGATAACCCCGCGTCAAATACATCCGTGTACATAGTTACATAGCCACTTTTACTAAGTATGGTGCATAATAGGATTATATATACACTCGTAGGTGAACAAAAATAAATGAAGCGTGTGATAGACATGTGCACGTGTGGATAAAACGTAAATAAGGATGACAGACTGCCATCCTTGACGATAAAACACACTGCAGGAAAATACCCGCACTGGTATGGGATTTGAATAACTCGTGAACGAACGGATTCTAAACTAACATATACATTTGAACTCAATCAACATATAACATTTCGATTAAGTACTCGAAGTACTTACTTCAAATTAAAGGGCTTAGTAGAAAAAAGGGGTATCCCACATTTTGATCAGATATGAAGTACTTGCATAATAAGTAACTTTATACTATCTACTATTTATTTTTTTTCCACTATTAGAGTGCTGGATAGCATAATAAATTAAAATATTAAAGGTGTTTTCAGTAGTTTCTGAAATCTGAGTGGAATAAGGGAGCTATCCCGCATCCCATCATGTTGTGCGATGCCCCATTATCCCCCTAAACCCTTCAATTATCAAAATATGTGTTGCGATGCTTCATGAAAAACTGAGAGAGCTTTGTTTTGGAGGGGAGGGAATACAGGGGTGGGGAAGAAGAAGGAGGAGGTGCAGGGGGGAAATGGTGGGAAGGCAGCATGGGGATCCGCGTGCACACCGGGACCTTTATCAGCGATGCTCAGCGATGCTTCGGGGATGATCTGGGCTGAGGTCACGGGGGTGGGGGAGAGGCGATTCCCCCGTCGACAACGGACAGCGTCGCCGCGTCCATCTAAGGATGGAGATGGGATGTGTGCGGGGCGATGGGGAACCACTTTGCAGAGGACGGGGGAAGGCTAAAGGGGGGGGGGGGTTCCAATGGGAGGGGAGGATAATACGAGCGGGTGTTCTCCCGTCTGTAGATTGAAGGGATACTTTCTTGGGTTGACAATGATGGGAAAGGTTAAGTGGGTGACGTGTCCAAGCGTCCGCTGGGAAGGAAAAGTGCTGATAAAAAGAAGAGGGATAGGAAAGTGCGCGGAAAAGACTCCTGCGCACTTTTTGTCCATGTTAGGCCTCTGGATTTGAACAGTCGTGAACGCCATTTTCATTTGACTGCGAACGGAAAGATTTATTTTCCGACAAAAAGTAATCGTTTCCATAGACCGCACCATAGAACCGTATTCTCGCGGGCTAGAAGTAATTTGCTTGTTCTATTGCATCACAGCGAGGACCTGAGAAAATATTATTATATTCCTGAAATGCAGTTGCTGAAATTTAAATTGATGTCTTTTGGTGACATTATATGTAAGTACTAAGTCTTTTAGAAGCATTACTTAAGTTCGGAAACCTATGAAACACTGATGTGTTACACTGATCAGCTTACTGTGAACAGAACAATCACATAGAGCACGTTCAATGGGAAAAACCAATGTAGGCTAAATAGTTTGCTAGTATTCTTCTTATGAGACATTTTTATTCTCAGTGAAACATGAAATCTATAACTGTCAACACGTTGAATAGGTAACTGGTTTTCTAATTATTTATCAAAATTAGAAGTATTTTAGGCAGCATTGAATTTTATGCACCAATCCGTACACTCTTCTACCCAGTGGGCGAGAGTAAATGTTTTGCAATTTCAGTGTGGTGTAACTTCCAAACGACCCCGGTGTGGATTTACGAGTGTAAATCTATCCCTTTGAAGCAACTATTTTCACGGACCTAAATTTAAATCACTATCATGATTGCTGTCGCATATCAAAGAGCTAAACGCGAAATTGAATTCTCCATTAAATCAAGTAATAAGGAAATAGTAAAAACCACACTGATGAATTAAAAGCAATCATTTTGTAGGAAAAATGGCAACATTATAAGAAAAACTAATCGCTTGCGAGAGTATTAGACGCTATGATGCTGAATCAATTAGCTCCTTTGATTCAGGAGGAAACTGCATGGCTTCCGGAGGTGATAGGGAATGTGATTTTAATCATTTTTCTTTGGTGGGCATGAGGTCACAACTCATTACTGACAGGCAGCTAGGGAAGCGCAAATATATTACCCAACACATTCTGCAGTAGCTATAAAAACGCCGTATTTTGGAGACGGATCCCAATTGAGGAGAAGTGGAGATTTTCTAAGTGATACATGAAATATGTAGATTCGTTTTTTTTATGCCTCTCATTCATAATTATCGTAGGCTTATTTTTTGAGTTGGCACCCGAATATTTGTAGAAATTTCATCCTTTAAAGGTATTTTTTACATTTCTTGTAATGTAAGCGATTCATTATGAAACAGCCTTTATATCCCTAGAAATAGAATTAATAAAATAAAATATCTACAGATTGGTTTACCCGAAGTTTACTCTCGTATATATGTACTTAGAAATATGAGTTTTGGAGCACGGATAAAGATAGGAAGGAGAACAGACATCGGTAGGGGTTGCTGGAGGGGACAGAGTTAAGGAAATAGAACGATAATAGAGATCAGTCGCGCAAGGAACTATATTGAGGTAACATGGGGCTGGGGGGGAGGGGGGTGAGTGCTCGGAACAGGGGGATGAGGGATCAGGGGTGGAGGTGGGGACGCCGTTGTAGCACTGCCCTCCTCCACCCCTTCCGGCAACCCCCTTTCAACTCTCCAAGAGAACAAATCACGATGGAATGAGGCAATTCTGCGGTAAGGGGCCCCCCGGTCGGATATGAGGGAGGTGGGGGGGAGGGGGCAGAGGGGAGTAAGGGACTTCAAGGCAGGGTGGGGGTAGGGCAAGATGCCCTTTATGTGGGGGCGGAAACGCACGGGGGTGGAAAACGGTGGGAATTCTTTTGGTTGGTTGGGTGGTGGTTTTCCTTGGTAGGGAAGAGATGTGTGGGTTTGGAGGAAGGGGGCTGAAAGTGCGTTTGAGTGGGTCGGGGAGGGCAGACGGAGTGGGGTAGGAGGGAGTGGTGCGTGGGCGTAGCGGTGGAGGAAGAGGGCCGATTTTAGTTAGGACCCGGGGGGGGGGGGGGAGGAATCATTGGGTCGACTGGCATAGCGTGTTACTTCAATTGAAGCGATTCGTGATCCCCAGAATGACCACGGTTGCGGTATAAGGCGCCTTTTAACTGGAGTGCTGGTGTCACGCGGAAGCTGCAAAATATTCTCCTAAGACCTCGCTATGTGTTTTTGCCGACATTTTTGGCCCTTATTCACTTATGTTCCCTGAGTTATTTGCTCTGATTGAAGGCTCTAATAGTGATGTATTTTATGTAATGATGCAGGTAGATAACCAAAAATAAAGTAAATATGTTGAAAACTGATGACCGATCATAGATAGCTTTTTCTCTTTCTCGAGTGGTTTCTCTGTTCATTTGATTCTCTTTATAGGAACATATATGCTTGGGATGCCCAAAATTAAAGTAGAAAAGTAATCTAGCCTAAAATTTAGGGGGGGTGAGCTGTTTCCAACAATTGCACATTTTGCATTCTTTTACTCATGGATGTTGAAGATTCTTATTTGTCACATATTTACCTCAGCAAATACTTCTAATTTCTCAGCACTAAATCAAATGCACGAGAAATGACACCATACTCTGATATAGATCGTGTGTAGCTGGCTACAAAATATCCCGGTTAACCTAACTTACTTACTTATTATTGCTAATACCAAAACTTTAAATCACTGATAACTAGTTCTCCTCATATTTTCTGTTCCTATAAGTTGCAGAACTACGTAATTGTACAAGTACTTGTGAAATATTGAGTACCATACCTATCGTCTACCGTTACCGTCATATTCTACCGTTGTTTTTAAATTAACCTTTAATAATTCTACCGTTTATGTGACGATAGGTATGGTACTCAATATTTCACAAGTACTTGTACAATTACGTAGTTCTGCAACTTATAGGAACAGAAAATATGAGGAGAACTAGTTATCAGTGATTTAAAGTTTTGGTATTAGCAATAATAAGTAAAAATAAAAGTAATATTTTTATTAATATTATCACAACGCAAATAGGGTCTTAAAAGCAGCTCACGGGCTTTAAATCTCGCCAGCCTTAATTTTGAGACCTGTGCATGACTAATAGCAGTAGTTCAATTGACCTTTACCTTTGAAATATCATTCAAATATCATTGGGTGAAAGCTTAGGCAAATTACTTCAGTCATTCATTTCTTTCTGTTTCTCGTTCATTTCTTAGGATAAAACTCTACGCTGGATTCCTTCCCAGTATGTCAGTTAGAGACACCTAAATCTTTGTACACCTAACCTTTATTGAAAAATAGTTCCCCACGTCCTACTGTAAAGATCACTGAATTTTAGGGGTAGGACAGCGGAGAGGGCATTCGAAAACATGAGTACAAGAATAGCTTAGGCAGGAACTTTCCTCTTCGTCTTAGTGAAAACCCTACGGTTATCTGGGAAAAATGTTTTATTTCTATTCTTAAAGGTTTCTCGGGTTGGACACCGGTAAAGGTTATTGAAATGCATCATCGTTTCAATGGTTGACTCAGCCATCTTCATCAGGAGTCGAGCGAGGTTTCTGGCGGTTATCTATAGCCGCAGATGCCCCATTGTTGTGGAAGCCGTTAAGATTCTTTTTAATTTCATCAATTACCGGTCTCCAAGTCTTATTTATACTGAAGCCGTTATCTCTGTTGATGTTATTTTGTTCTACCTGTGCCAGTGTGGCTTTTTTATTCTTTCCCAATATTTGGACGCCCGGGATAGTAGAGTGGAATTAGGGAAATCAACATGATGACCAAGGGCAAGGCCACGCTCTGCTAATGCAAACTTTTCCGGTTGTAAAAGCCTAATGCTCCTTTCATGCTCTCTTCCTAGTTTTAAAAGCAGGACAAGAAAAAGGACACTGGCAAACCATTTACGGAGACGGGAGTGAATTGATGGCCGGGGGCGATCCGGAGTCGGTACGGTTGGAATCGAACGAAGCTGGGTGAAGACTAAGACGAAGGGAAGGGACGTTGTGAGTGAGGATGGAGGAAGGGAATGGCAAGGGGGAGAGACGGGGGGGGGGGGGTACGACGCATGGGGGCGGGAGGGGGGAGGTAGAGAAAGAGAGGAGAGGCGACTTATTTCCCGGGGACAGAATTGAGGGCGCCAATTCCTCTCCTTTTGGATTCAGGCGCGGGGCGGAGAGGCGGGGGACAAGCTTCGGCGACAAGCGGGAGGGTCCAGGGAGTGAACGCGGGAGAGGACATTGTGTGTGGACGATGCTCAATCTCTTTTTCGCTTGGAACGATGCGAAGGGAAAGGGATGCCCTGCCCGGAATACATATCGCCCTCTTTGGACCCTCCTAACCCCTTCCCCCATCTACTACGGCTCCTGCTACACACCCTCCCCCTTCCTCTCCTCCACCAACCCACGTCTCTCATTTCCTCCTATCCTTGTCTTGATCCACAGAGGGTTTTTTTCCCTCCATCCCCCGCCCCTCCCACTCCCCCGTCCCCGTCTGGTAATGCATTTTTTCACGGAGGGTCGAGCCGGAGAGGCAAAAGGGGTTGCTACGCTAGGGAGAAGGGGGGGGGGAGGAGGGGTGGAAGGCTTTGAGTGGAAGTTATCAGGCCGCCTTGGGTATTGGTTATCGATTTTTTGCTCGCGTCGAGGCTTTCACTTAAGGATGATGGCGGAAAAAATATGTCCCTTCGATAAAGGGTGGCTTATAAATTTTACGTCCCGATCTATCCCTGCGATACAAGTTTGATTGGATGGTGGGAGGGTGGTGGGAAATGTTTTCATAGTATACGTATCTGAAGTCAAATATGTGATTTTTTATCCACCTTCTAACAGTATTAATGAATAAATTTTCTTAATAGCTAAAGTTGAACCAAAACTAAATCCTCTTCTATTAAGTGCTTTATTTTATGGTAGGCACATATGTAACAGTAAGTCAGTAGACTAGCTTAATATCATATCGGTGGTATTGTGATAAACATATGTAATAAATATGAAATTTAGGGTAACTCTTTTATGAAAACATAAACATATATTAGAATTATTATTTCAGAATGTATCTTGATAGAATTCTCTCATGAGGGTATAAAACCAAAGGCATATACTACAGGGAGTGGGTCAGTGAAGGAGAACAAAAGAACCCCCACTCTCCTTTTGAAATAAAAAGTACTTTATACTGGCGTATAAAAAGCAAAAGAAAATGTGGTTAAAACTTATTTTACTAATAGCAGAAATCCCTGTTGATTCACAACGGGAGAAATATAAATAAGAAATAATATAGTAGTTCTATTCATACGGAAAAGAATATGACTTCTTTCTCATTTCTGATATCACGTCTGATTCTGGTGCACAGAGAAATGAGTGACTGTTGCATGACCTGCATGATGAGTGACTGTATTATTGCACATTTAATTGCGTGTGTAGTCTATTTAATTCCTTTATGTGTATCTTTTACTACGTAAGTGCTCCCTCATATACATTCAGTGTCTTTATGAGAGCTCATTTGAGAATAGACATTGAAGAGTATACTGTTGTAAATACGCATTGAATTAATCGATAAGGTACCCCCCGTAGCAACCTATCATGGGACTTGGGCCCTAATACTGATTTAATTTCTACGTGCTATCATGGGCCAGCTGGAAAAAGAGATATTTAAATGCTAGAGGCGTGAATATTCTTTGAAAATCAAATTTCTGGTTGTCAGGGAAATATGCAAATGTTGATTTCAGAGACAAATGTGAGATTTTTCAGCAAAAACATGTTTTTTAGACAAATACGAAGCGTAAAAGAAAATCGATTGAAAGAATTAGAAAATTCATTTATTAAGACATCTGATAAAAAAATCCCAGCCATCTACCTGGAGTAAAAGTACTTTTAAAAATAAAAAAATGAAACCACTGCACCAAACCCAATGCTTAGCATAGACCACCAGGGAGGGCCTTCGGGGGCCCTGAGGGCTTTTTAATATAGCTTATGCTACAACCAAATATACTTTCTATCTATATGCCAAATTTCAGCTCAATCGGTCCAGTAGTGTTTGCGTGAGGGAGCAAGTGACAGACAGACACCATTACATTTTTTACATATTAGTAAGGACTACCGGAAGGTACCCGTTGAAATTCAACGGGTATGAAAAACATTTAACTTGTTTTAATAAGAAAACCACAAATCCTGAAGAATACTGTCAGCGTGATCATTTGAGGAGTTCGTAACCTATCGTCTATGTTGTGTTCGTTATAGTAGACACGCTGACCGTTTTCCAGGTGCACGGAGAGATGGGTGACTGTTGGTCCTCTTTCACGCACGGGAAACCCAAAAATGGGCCACGCAGATTCATTACTACTTAAATAGCACCCAGGTTGATAGATGGTCACCTCGTCCCTCCGGTTCTCTTGAACCGTCTTCTGAGTGATTAACAGCTTGATCGCTTCTCTTATGTAAGTACGTAAATATATTTGCATTCAATGACTTAATTGAGTTGCGCATTTCAACGTTGATATATGCGTTGAGTATCTTAATCAGAATTGTAGCGTGAGGTACAATCCAGCGGTGGACAACGTCAAAAGGAGTATTTGCAGCCGCAGCCATGTTTATTTGTCCTATGAATCCTCCATCACGCTGACTACGCCTTTGGCATAAATAATAGCCATAATCATTTATTTCGGTTGCTAAATAAAAAATCTATTCTTTTATTGAGAATATTTGTTGCTTCTATAAAAGAATGTATATCCAAATACTGGGAGTACAATAAGGAGTTTCACGCAATTTTTATCGACTTCCAAAAGGCATATGACAGTATAAATAGAGATAGATTGTGGAGAAAAATGGATAAGATGGGGATCCCAAGAAAATTGATAAATTTAGCAAAGCTGAGCAACACAGAATCAAGGGGGTTTGTACGGATCAATGGAAATATTTCCGAGCCTTTTAAAATAAGCACAGGGGTAAGGTAGGGGGATGGGATCTCCCCAATTCTATTTAATATCGCAATTGAGGAAGCACTGGAAAAAGTAGCAGACATGGACCTTGGCATCAAAATTGGGACCAAATAAACATTTTAGCCTTTGCAGACGACGTAGCGATATTCGCAGAAAGTTTAGAAGATTTAACAATGTTGACAAATGTATTAAGGAAGGAAGCGGAAAAAATAGGACTGAAAATAAATGATCCAAAAACTAAATACATGCATTTTTCACGACGCCAAAATAGAAATACAGGCCTTATGCAAATAGATGGTCTTGTATTTGAAAAAGTAGACCATTTTAAATATTTAGGATAATTTTAACAACTGACAACACGGTAGAGCCAGAAATACAAAACAGGTTAAATCTCGCCAACAGATGTCTGCATGCATGCAACCGAATTCTATCTTCTAAAGCCCTGTCGTACAAAACCAAAATTAGACTTTATAAAACAATAATATCCCCAGTACTACTCTACGGATCCGAAACGTGGACGATGTGGAAGAAGGATGAGAATAAACTAATAGCGTTCGACAATAAGATATTGCGAAAAATCTATGGGCCCGGATACGAAGAAGGACAATGGAGAAAAAAACACAACAGAGAAATCAGGAATCTATATAAACATCCAGATATAACAGGTGAAATAAAGGCAAGAAGAATCAGGTGGGCTGGACATATTCTAAGGAAAGAGGAGGGATGTTTGCTGAAGGAGGTACTAAATGGGATTCCTGAAGGAAGAAGACCCCGAGGAAGACCACAGCTAAGATGGTGGGACCAAGTGAGAACGGATATGCAAAAAATTGGAGCAACAGAAAGAGAGGCAGAAGATCGACCCAGGTGGAGGGGATTTGTTGATGCGGCTAAATATCGAATAAGATATAGATGGCCCTGGAAGTAAGTAAGTAAATAAAAAATCGATGGTTATTCTAAGTGCACTTGCCGATTTTCATGCACATGTGTAGTTCATTGCGCAGATAATATCCGTTCTTCTTTCGGGTAAGTAGCATGTAGTGACGTCATTATAATTTCCGCCATCTTAAAACCGATTGAAGATTCAAAACAGATGTGTCTATATTTGAACCGGATTTATAGCTGGTTACCCGTCCGTAGGTTGGGTTAGGATGGAATTTGTGCGGTTCTTACCCGACAAACACCACGGGGAGAAACTCAAGAGATCGCAGGTGGGCATGTCTTTGAGCATTCAAGTCTAACCTTTGTCGTTGTTCTTTCAAGGACTCATTTTCTCGCAAAGAAGACATTCCTCTTGCTATAGAAGATTTTTTCGAAAGCTTATTCTTTTTTATATTAGGCATGTTGATGGATATATTTTTAAGTCCAAGGAGGGGAAGTGAGAGTCTTGAATAGGTAACTCGATGAATGAGTGAATGTAAGTTAACTGCACTTTAACACTTTTAAACATATATAAATATCTCGTAACGTTTATGATGTGAGAATTGGTCTAAAACACAGTTCGCAATCGTAATGAGAGGCAGACGGTTCCACAACGAGTAATACATCTGAGCGTTAAACAATAATAAACAAAGCCGTGTTTGTTGTAGTGACAGAGGCCATTACTATTCGCTACACGTAAATGTTCTTAGGCATTTAATTGCGTGTGTAGTCTATTTAATTACTTTATGTGCATCGTTTATTACGTAAGTGTTCCCTCATATACATGCAGTGCCCCCATGAGAGCTACTTTTAGAATAGACCTTGAAGAGTATACTTGTTTTAAATATGCATTGAATTTAGTGATTACCCCGCAAAGCAATCTTTTATGGGGCCCTTGGGACTCTGGGTCCTTCTTATACAGATTTAATTTCTAAATGCTATCGTGGGCCGGCAGGAAAAAGTGATATTAAATGCTAGAGGCGTAAATATCCTTTGAAAATCAAATCTTTGGTTGTCAAGGAAATATGCTGTTGTTGATTCCAGAGAAAAATGGGAGATTTTTCAGCTAAAACATGATGTTCAGACAATTATGAAGCGTAAAAAAATCAATTGAAAGAATTAGGAACTTCATTAATTCAGCCATCCGATAAAAAAATCTCAGCCCCTTATCTTGAGTGAAAGTACTTTTTAAAAGCAAAAAGTGACCACTACACCGAACCCAATGCTTAGCATGGACCACCAGGGACCACCAGCCTTCGGGGGCCTTGAGGGCTTTTTTATATAGACTATGTTACTTCCAGATACATTTTCTCTCTACGTGCTAAATTTCAGCTCAATCGGTTCAGTAGTTTTTGCGTTATTGAGCAACAGACAGACAGATACCATTACATTTTTATATATTAGTATGATTACACAAATCAGTAAGAGGAGATGTGGCCTCAAACGACCTTTCTTTGCCGGAAACATCGTTTTATTTAGTTTTAAAATTCACACACTTGCTTCAAAGACCCCTCATTATTGTTGGAATGTTTTATTGTTGGCTATTGAACATTTTTGGTCAAGAATTTAAGTTTTGTATTGGATTCGCAAACACTTATACTCTGGTAATATGAGTTTAGTTCAAAAGAAAATATCTTCATATGCGTACAGAATATACCCTCATGATATTTTTAATTTTCATCTTAGGTTTCGATGGTTCATTATTGACTCGAAATTCGAAGATGACGCGCTATCGCAGTACCTAAAACTGTTTAGTTTTTAGAGAGTATAAAATTTGAAACTCTGCAGGGAAAACAATATTAGTATCTTGGTATCACTCATGATAACTCATGGCAAAATGGCTTGTCGGTCTATCAGGACTTCAAAGCATAAGAGATGAAGGCTATAAGTTTAGCTAGTGACTCTATGAAAATTGTTCCTACTGCCGTCGTAGGCGTAAGGTCTCTGAAATTGAGTGGCAGTGAGGTAATTGGTGAGTGACTTTTGTATATTCATGAGACTATGTTTTTATCCTTCCATCTTGATCGCATGCCACGCAACGATCCTGTCTTTGATGCATCTCATCACGCGCAACTTCCTTTCTTGAGGCTAAGTTTGACTGAAAGCTCAATGTCACTTCGTTGCTGAGGTATGAGTTTCAGCTGAAAAAAACGTCTTCCATTTGTTTTTCTGGTACCTAATCACTGATGACCACTTTGACCACTCGTTTACATATATAATATAAATATATTCGTATCGTATATATAATAAGTAACTGGGAACTAATTATAACTGGGAAGACACCAATGTCATTTGGAAACTCAAGACTCGAACTATTTCCCCGCTCTGAGAAACAGTATAGCTTTTATTAATCCGTCTCTTCTTCCTATCCCGTCTTCTTCCGCTTTCATTCCTTTGAACCAAATCGTCCCGGAAATATCCATCAAAAGCTATCTCTTTTGAACCCTTCACACTTGACGCAAAGTATAGCGGAGAAAGAAAATGGCAGATGCAAATGGGTTATCACGATATAATCGATCATTTTGAGTAAATATTAGCCATTCTAAAATTAGATTTGTAACTCTATGGCGTCTTTGTTTTCCACTGTGAAACTTTGGACCAGTAGCAGCAGGGATATAAATATCGAGATAAACTAAACTAGAATCGGACCTCGAGATACTATGCAAGCAGCTCACATTGTAAAAGATCATGGAAAAGTGTATTATTTCTGATTTTTAGTTTTTTTTTGCGTACATGCAATAATGTAACTAAAATCAGAACGCGTATGTAGCAATGACACTGATATCAGTGGAAGAAATTTCGACGTAAAGTATTTGTAACCCTAATGCTCCCTAAACCTCCTTATATTACATTTATCTTACATAGGTACCACTATGAAGTTATATGATGAGCATATGTCACTTCCAATATACTAGATTCAAAGTCAAAGCTTAGCTTTCGTGGATAAAATTAGTAATCATTTGTTTTATTTCGAAATTTATTTGAAAAAGAGTTATTCTTTCATTTTAACAAGGTGAAAACTCAATCCACAGTCGGCTTATTCTTTTTCTTTATCAGCAATTTTTGAAGGAATATTAGGCCATCAAAGAAGTAAAAATCAGGAAAGAGTCCACAATTCATATTCTTATTATAGAATATTTTTTAAACCTCCCTTAAACTACTGCTCCATTAGCAGCAGTACTACAAACAATCATTTACATTTCAGGAAAATATTTGAAATAGTTTTCCTCAGCTCTCATTCAAGTTTCTAATGTGATTTTTTTTACGTCAATTGAAATATGTGCACAATCGTGATGAGCCACAACTAGTTTTTGGACTGAATACTCAAGTGTTGAATGCCTAGAGTTACTAAATAGCCTTCTTCAAAGCGAAATTATACCCTTAGATACGGTATGGTGCACAGCCGCGACTAGTCGTGAAGACATATCACGCAAACCTGATCGGCCCCGCGAGTGAATATGCATTGCTCACGTTTTGCGCACGGTCCTCTTTAAAAAGGTCATTGTTTTTAATTGTCGTTCTCAAATTTGTTAATAGTTATGACCAACATTCTAACTCTGCCAAATATGACTCCATCTTTACTTGTTCCATATATCATTTCTTTCCAACCGTGATATAAGAATTTTCAAACCGAAACTTTTCATTAATTTCACGAACTTTATTTTTCAGACAAAATAAACGTGCCACTCCAATGTACAATAAATAAGACCTTCAGATGAGATTGTGTATGACATTAAATCATCATAATCATCCAGTGAGTAGGTATATAGTTGCTGGCGAAAATATTCCCAAGTACTCGATCACGTGACCGTTTATTCACGTTTCCATGGGATTCTTACTAAAAAATATGACAGATACCGCAATATGTTTGAAAAGTAGTATCTAAAGAAGTATTCCAAAGAAGTGTCTTGGCCACGGTCATGAAATGTATGCCGACCTCCTAACTGGCGGGAATAATATTAGGTTTAAATTCTTTTCAAACCATTGAACTGCAAGAAGTATCAACAATCACGTGACACATTAAATGTTTTAAATCAACTACAACTACAAATATTATCACTCCTACTCATGGCGTTAACATGAAGGTGTTAATAACGGTGCACTAGATTGTTGCCATGGCAGATAAAATGACAATACATGTCAATATTCGATTCTCTGACTCCTTCATTATGTACTCATCATTTGGTTTGACGGGAAACGAAAATTTGCCCTGTAGTTATTGTTACACCAACCTCTAGCCTACAGTCCTCTTGAAATAATAATTTTATATTGATGGAAAAGTTAATTTCTTCCCCCAATGGAAAGCATATCATCATTCATATTACTGATACCATTTCTTAAGTACATACTATAGGACAATTCCCAAAAATCGCGGAACATCGTAAAAATAGGTTATTACTACATGCTAGAACACGCACGAAGATAGATTTTCAATTTACATGGCATAGAATGTTGTGTTACTGTAGAATCACACGTTGATATCCGTCTTCATGTCTCTCGAACATCTTTCCCTCCATTTCCCCGGCACAACGCGGGCCGGTGAAGCATAAGAAAATTTTCTTCGGCGATATATCTGATGTATTGTCATAACAATCTCGTATACATCGCGGTTAAGAAACCCCCTGTCCCTTCATGAAGCGAGTGCATAACAAGGTTGCATGCCTCGGTGCCGTGCCGTCGCCTTATCGATCACCTCCATCTCATGCCTTCGTGCGAGTTCCCCAAGGCATTTAAAAATAAAGAGAGGACGGGAGAGGAAATTCACGGGCGAGCGCGAGAGAAAAACAATTTGAATAAAGTGCTCGGAGATTAAGAGTTACGAGTATATGTGTGTGTGTGTGTGTGTGTGTAGTAGTAGCGAGCGGGGAGGGGATTGGTTGGCGCGGTTGGATGCGTGATTGACGGCAGGGAGTGCATCTGCGTGCAGGGAAGGAGTGTCCGGCGCGGCAACACCGCTCACTACCATGCGTGGTTATTTGGGAGAGGCGACCGACAGCTGAGGTCCATTCAGAATAGGTGGTTAGGTTGGTGAGACAATTAATAAAGTCTCAAGGGATATTGTCAGTCCAGCTGATTGTCTTAGTCTACAAGAAGACCTTGATAGCCTTGATAAATGGTGTAACAACTGGAAATGATTCCCAAATTTGTCGAAGTGTAAAACTCTGACCTTTTCATTGAAAAATATGAGAATTAATCATAGTTATAGATTGTTGGGAGCTTCTCTTGAGCAAGTTTCTACAGTAAATGACCTAGGTGGGAAATTGAACACTAATTTGACATTTACCTAATTATCATGTGAGTAAAGTATGTTCAAAGGCGTTTAGGCTTCTGGGCTTTTTGAAACGTAGTACGTGTGACAGCTTTTCAGTACAAACTATGATTCACTCTTACTGCACGATTGTATGACCTATTTTAGAGTGTGCTACGGTGGTCTGGAATCCGTATTATAAAAACCAAATTAACTTGATCGAAAAAGTACAGCTGCGTTTTATGAAATGGTTGTGCAAGAAGGAAAATGTTACATATCATAGGTGCGATTATGAGAACCTGTGTTCCAAGTATAACTTGTACACGCCAGAGACTAGGCGTAAAGTTATTCACAGTGTTTTCTGTCGAAATATTTTAACAGATTCCATTGCATCAAGTGAGTTACTAAGTGCTATTTATTTTTACACACCATTGAGGAGTTCTAGACATACTCCTCTACTCAAAGAACCATCTGGGAGGGTAAATATACGGAGGTAATCTCCTATGGTGCCGATGGTAAGGACTCCAAACGAGTTTTTAATAGTTGACAGGAGTATCGATATTTTTAATTATTCTATTTCTTGATTTTAAAACAAAGATTAATGGCATTGCTAATTGCTAAGAATAAAATGAGTAATTTGTGAGATGTTTTATTTTTTGATGTGTGTTGTGTGTTTTTATTTTATTGTAATTCACTAGTGGGGTTACATGTATGCATTAAATAAATTATTATTATATCAAAGGCAAGGAGAAGAGTGGAGAAGGGTGGAGAGAAACCCGACGTCGGTATGAGCACATTATCATCTACATTTACATGTCAGCATAAAACATGAATGCTGCCATGTTGGATGACACACATTCGTAATTTTTGCATTTAAGTCGAAATTATCAAATCAAGAAAGCTTTGAGGGAAATGAACAGTCGAGCAAGGATATATACTTTTTAAGGCGTTTTAAATATTGTAATCCTACTGTGATTGATTTTCTCAGATAAAAAAAGTAACCTGGAGATCAAATGAGTTTTATGAGTTCTTAAATGAGTTTTAATCTACCACCTCAACGACTAGCCATTCAATGTAATACCAATGCTGATTTCAATGGACTTCAAAACAACGAGCTACATCTTTTAGCCTGGCAAGACTTATGAATGGGGTTTAAAGGCCTTAGAAGCATCAAAGAGTAGAAGGTTAAAGGCGATTGAATCGCGGTGCTACAAAAGAATCTACATCTACATACTACCCTGCGAGCCGCCGCCGCTTGGGTGTGTGGTAGGGGGTGTTAGGACACCAGCCGTGTAAAGATGTAAAGGAGAATGTTATAGATGCGCGAAAAGATGAAGAGTATTTCAGCAGTGTTTTCGGTGGATCTTAGTTCTTACTATCGTCTCTTATCGTGCGTGGGAAGAAAAGTTTTTTAACCTATCTGTTCGGAAATGTATCTCTCTTATTTTATCTTTCTTGTCGGACCTAGAGGTGTAGTGTGGCGTCAAAATGATATTCTCCTTGTCAAATTGAAACAAACCCTTTCGGAATTTCTCAAGCAATCTAAGCCTAGCGTGTAGCCTCCGAGTCTCAGGTGGTTCCCAACCTAATCCCTCCAAAAGCAGTGAAACACTCTGTTCGCTCGTAACATATTTTAACGAACCGCACAGCTTTCCTTTGTCTCTTATTTATTTTTCAAATCAACTCTTTCTGTCCAAGGTCCCCAATGCTCGCGGCTTATTCGAGGTGTGGCCTAATCAGGGTGAAGTACCATCTCTCTTTCACGTTTTCTTCCGAGGACCTTCCTACTATACGCTTGATAAGTCCTAGTTTCTTTGAACCTACGCCTTGTATGTTTGATATGTTTTTTCCACGATAGGCTTGAAGGTTTGATAGGTAATTCCCATATATTTTAATTTTTCTGACGACTTAAGTTTTGCTCCACCCACAGTGTAGATACGGCGTTGGTGTGTTTACTTCCACAAGAGGTGTACTGCAGTGCATTTACTAAGATTTAGTTCAATCCTTATGGCACCACGAGCTAACGTTTCTTTGGGTCTGGTGATAGAACTTCTAAGTCTGCATCTTCACCGATCTCGCGGTAGATGACCGCATCATCTGAAAATAATCTAAGGTTACTGCTAACTCGAAAACTTTGGTTATTTATGTAAATGATGAATAAAAGGGGGTCGATCACGCTTCCTTGTGGGACGCCGGATGTCACTCTTACTATATAAGACCTAAAACCGTCAATAACTACTTTTTGCTTGCGATCACTTAGAAAGTCACGTATTTAATTCACTAAGTATTTTTTGGTTTAACCCGCATGATTGCAATTTTAATATATTTTTTGTGAGGAGCCTTTTCGAATGCTTTCTTAAACGAAATCAACGAAATGAAAGGCGTCGAGAGAATCACAGTCTCGCGTCCCATCCGACACCCTGGGCACTACGCTTGAAGTGAAATGCACAAGACACCTAGATCCGAATTCATTTTGATAAGTGTCCACCGCAGCCGGGAGCCTGTGCCAGGCACTCGGGATGAAAAGTCAGTATGTACTTCAGCGTGGACAACTACACCAACACGATTGGTGTTGGTAAGATGGTCCCCGTCCCACTCCCGTTGATCTAAAAAAATAAGCTTTTCAGCCACTCTGATGAAAGAATTTAACACAATGCTCCCCTTGATGGAATGTGGACACCTTCAGTTGGTAATGTGATCGATCGCACTCACACGAGACTCCATTGAGAACCAGTAAGCTGCTTATCAGCTGATTTTTTTTTAAATATAGAGGTAAAATTTGTGCCATTAATCTCGTGTACAAATGTTGACAAGTTATTGGGACAAGGAAGCGCTTGAAAATGATAACCTTTTGAGAGCACGTGAGAAAGAAGAAATAGCGAAGACGAGAGGGAAGGATAGTACGGAGTATTCCAAATCGTGAACCATGACCGTCTCGCAAGAGTAGCAAATAAGTCGATCTCTCCTTATACCCTCAGGTAACATGAGCATTACACTTTCAATTTAACTTAAACTTTCTCCCATCGTATTTTTCCCGATATGCATTCATGAAGCTGGGCAGTGATATTTAATTTATATAAAATGTTTTCGACATTTCCGAAGCTAATGAGGGAAAGTTAATTTCTTTCCTATTACGAAGAAACTATTGCGTTAAATAAATCACATAAATGGCAATTTTCCACTAGATATGGTTTATTACGACCATGGTTTCCATGCACTGTTCGATGCATCAGTTATTGACTGATGATGATGCAGTGCATCGAAACCATGGTCGTAATAAACCTTATCTAGTAAAAAATTGGCATTTATGTGATTCATTATGCTGAACTTCCACCATATCACGCCTGATACTTCTCTTTTTGTATTACGTTAAATTTTATGTAGTTTCTACCTTGTGTTTCCATTAGTTTAAATGTATTTTATTACATTCATATTTATCACTAAGACCTATATAACAAAATTTCCGCAGAAATATAAATGCTTCCTCAAAATTTCTAAATAATCTCCTCTTTGTTGATCACAATTGAAAATGTAATCATTGTGGACAGTATTTAACATCTATTGACTTTCAGCGCCTGGTTTTGGAATAATTCCGGAGGCGGTGGTTATAGTAAGAGAGAACGAAGAAGGAAAACATGTTTATAAAAACAGGAACAACATGGACGCAGTTAGAAAAGCCTCGGCCCTTAATGGGAATAGAAACGGAATTGAAGACCTCGCTCGACTCTCCGGAACAGAAGAAAAAATGGTGGGAGAGGCGAGTGGGTACGTGAGGCGTCCGAATGCACCCGCGGGCCAAGGATCCTTAGATACGCCCTAATTGCCGCGCTGCACCTCGAGGAACACTTCGCACCTGCGGTCTCGCGTTCGTTCGAGGAGAAGGGACGTACGAGAAGTTTTCGAGTGTGTGGACGCAGACGGGAGGACGAGGCCGATGTTTCCGTGCATAGTGAGGGAGGCTCGTTTCATTAATACCTCTTCTGAGAGGATAGGTACGAGGAGGGTGAGGCTCTCTCGCCTGACGCGAGCGAGGCGTGGAATCGTTTGCATGGCTAAAGAGGGCGGGGCGGCGGACGGAGGGCGGGCACCGGGCCCCCGGGGCTTCCGGTAGTGATGACCAATCTCCATCTATTACCCTTAACATCTCACTCACCCACTCTCCTGCATCTCTCGACCTAGCCCGCTCTCTCTTACCCTCCGAAAGGGCTCATGTGTTTCGGTAATATTTCTCCCTCTTCCACGCCAGGTGAAGGTCTGAAGCTCGGAGATAGACAATAATTTCCTCCTTTTTTGCCTTCTTGGATATATAGAGAGGCATTAATTTTTTTATTTGAGTTGCATTTTACGCCCACTTAATGACACCCACGGGGATGACCGGCCGACTTTCCGACGGCCGACACGGGGGGGCGGCCGACTTTTCGAAGGAGAAAATGATTAAAAAAACAGGTATCCGTATCTATTTGTAGTCTCCATAATTTTATTCTCATTATGAACACCTATGTATCTAAACATTCGCTTTCATAGTTCCTTCTACGATTTTTGGCTTCATAGATTATGCGACTTCTCTTTAGGCCCAGTAGGTGTTATCCCTTAAGCTTCATTTAAATATGATCCCCTAAGCGCTCATTTCTACCGTTAAGTCATTACATCTTCTGCTCAAATATCGCATTAAATTCATGAAGTAGCATGCTGTCAAAACGTAATAGCAGTAGCCTTTAAAACCCCAACAGTTTTATCAGTTATCAACAATCGGTCGATCATGCACTTTTATGCACTTCAGGAAATAAGAAATTGCATTAAAGGCATTGAAAGACATTTAACTGAAAGAAATCACCTAGTTTCATGACTGTGTTGTGGGATAAGGATAGTCGTAAAATGTAAACGACACAATGAGGCAAGGTATGGAGTATTTTATAGTTTCAAAGTTTTCCGGACTAAAATGAATACGCGACTAGTAAAATGAGATGAATAGCATTTGAAAATTAAAATTTGTCCGAAGTATTGTTCATCAAATTTAAGAGGACGCTATCTTAGCCAATAAAACCAGCTACGTGCAGTGAATAGTGGCTATCTATCAACATTCAAATCAAGCAAAAACCAATAGCTCAATAGAATTTCGGCAAACACTTCATTCAGCCTTCTCCAGCAAATATAGAGGCATGCAAGCACATAAAGATCATTCAACCTGTCTATGCAAGCTGAATCGCTTTGTCACGCGCATATTTATATTCGAGTTCACTTTATAAACGAAGAATTATTAGCCTTTTATATTTTTCTCTCGCCCTTAGGGCTATCACTTGAAAATTATGACATCCACTATGACACCGCGAAATTAAGAGCTAGAAAATTTGGACGTAACAGATACAGAAAAGCTTAGGACCTGATGATACATACCGCTTTATGGTTAAACTCCAACGCAAACCTTTGAACGCCACTTCATTAGTAGAGGCTGGAGCGCTGAGTGGTGTCTTTCACGCTGACCGTTCAACAGCGAAAAAGACTAATAACACCCTTTCACTCCGTCGGAATACAAATCGGGTGAAGGAAAACTCTTTAATATTCTTTGGGATGGTGTTATGTCATGTTGTGCGTGATGGAATACTGTAAGGGGGTTTATTCGAGGAAATGATGAAATAAAAGGGGACAGTCCCACGTTCGGATTAACAATTTCCCATTCACGCCGCCACAATGAGAGGGACTCTGCTCTCCGCCTTCCTTCACAGCCTTCGCCATTGCTCGTCAATCCATCCGGCGAATCACTCATCCCTTCAATTCCACCCGGAGTCCCATTGTCGCGGCGTCTTCATTGTGATCCCATCCGTTTGCATTGCCTTCCATTTTTCATTAACGTGGCAAATGGTTTTTGTACACCCTCGCAAAGTAGTTATGATTCAAGCACCTATTTCTCATGGTTAATGGTGAGGTCCTGTCCTCTCGCGTCTTTATTCCTCGCATTCTTCTCATTTTGGCTTTCCTTTTCTTCGCTCATCATCCGGAGACAGCCTCCCTCTTCCTGCGGGACAGCGACACCTAATGCCTTCATTGTGCCGCTGCAGCCGGAGGTTAAGGGGGGGAGGAGGAAGGACGAGTTGAGGGCGTGGGTGAGTGAGTGGAGATGGGCTAGGAGGGGGAGGGTAGGCCAGTCATCCTCATTGGGGACCCGAGCAAGGAGAGACAAACCGAACACAGCCTTCTTTCCTTCCTCTCCTCACACGTCGTGCATGAATTGAGCATCTCCTCGCTTCCTACCCTCCTCTCTTTCTCTCTCTTCGTTTGTCAACTCTGGTTCGCACGCATTGAACGCTCCTCTTATCTTCGTCACTTCCATAAAGCACATACTATGAGGTGTCTCAATAGCTCAACGATGATTCTTCAATTCATGGAGAAATTTTGCAGGCATCTTAATTCCCATTCGGTGCGCGTAGAGGAAATTCTTGTGCTCTTCTACTACAGGCAGAGAAGATATTCTCCTAATTTCTTTTGATTTTAATTGATTTTCATTATGCTTTTCTGGAGAGGGAATTCAATTTACAGGAAAAAATTTCCAACGCTATAACAGTGGAAAAGAATTAAGCTTCGGTGGCTACATAAGAATAAGTCTTCCATGCCAAATCATGCAGCAGCTAAGACTTTCGAGGACGGCAAAATTAATCTTTCACGATTTCATGGCAAATTTGGTTTGTATTTGTCATTAGCAGTTTTCATCTTCCTTCACTTCAATTATGGAGCAACACATTGGCCTATTTTTCCCTCTATTTCTAATCTTCACTTTCGCTGCTTGTTTTTATGCCTGCGTTCCGATTTGATGATCAAAGCTTACAGAATTTCTACTAGAATAACAACCTGTCATTGCCTTGATTTATAATTTTCAAACGAATACTTATTTCATTTCCTAAGTAAGGTTTCGTGGGACAAAATTATAAAGTTTTCTCGCAATTTTTTTAATTTCAAGCGCTTCCTTGGCCTGTTGCTGTATTTAAAAAAATAAAGATCTTCCGCGGAAATAAAGCAATAAAAATTCAATAATGATACATTTTATCATTTTTCTCATTACGGAAATAATAAAAATTGTGCATACAAGGTTAAGAAAGGAAGACATTCTTCACTGCGGCAAATAAGCCGATGAAATTCATAAAAATTGCGCAGACCTCTACGCTACCCAGGCTTCCTAAATTTTAATGGCAATTTTTGAGGACGAAATGGAACTGGATATTAACATTGACATGGCAAGCCAAAGATACGTGGTTCGATTCCCGGTCCAGGCCGATTTTTTTCCTATGGCCTTTTCTACGAATTTATTCGCCGTATTTTCGGCAGTCATGAATATCTACAGTCGTGGCCTATCACGGCATAAGTGCTGGTATAGGATACAACCGCTTGGGTTGTGGCTTCTTTGAAGTCATTTGCTCCCTTGCGTTGCCATCTTCGATGGACTGCAAGGGCTTAACATCCAGTTACCTCGTATCATCCTAAAGTGCCATGGGAATTAGGAAGCCTGGATAGCGTAGAGCTCTGCGCATTTGTCCGGCAAGCCAAAGGTCCATAGTTTGATGCAAAGGTCCAGGCTGATTTTTCCTATGGAACTTTATATGAAAGTTAAGAAATTTTCATTTAATAGGTACCTATGTATATACCTATGTATATACCTATAACCAATTTCCGTTTTTCAAGTATTCCAACTGCAAATATTGTTATAACTTCTGAAGAGCGATGAGAAATAAACACAAGGAAGTTAATGGTTTTAGGCGTAACTTTATGGAAAAGCTTCACGATTGAAAATTAAAACTTGAAGAGTTCCACATAAATATATTTTTATTACGACCTAGCTTCGACATCATCAGGTAACACCTGATGATGTCGTTCAGCGACGAAACCTAGGTCGTAATTTTTAAAATCTATCTACATGGAACTCACAAAGTTTTCTTTTCAAGCGCAAGGAACACAAAGATTCGGCTATCAAGAAATAATAAACCTAAGGCGCATTAAAAACTTTCGTGAAGGGCCTCTGAACATCGTCCCGCTTTCCTGGTTCACTCTCTCACCACTCGCTCAGGCGCCGCGGAGTGCAAAAGACGAGGGAAGCACCACTCCCGGCATTCCATTGTGCCGACGACGGCTCGTCTTCATCCTCAGAGGGTGAGGCGTCTCTGGCATCGCGATGACTTCATCCCGCTCTTGCTGTCCCTTCCCGCCGGAATGAATGAAGACTTCACCCATGGCGAGGGGCCGTTCCGCTCCTTCCCTTCGCTTCAAGTTTCTCCATTGTTTCCCCGCGTGTCCATTAAATTGCTGTCCCGTTTCAAAGTTTCAGCTCGCCTTCTCAAAACCGTGGAGAAATGTGCACCCTCTTATTGCACATTGTCGAGCTACCGGGGCTTACATTGCGAAATAATGGAAAACGGCTTCACGGCCTCACGTTGGAGCAATCATTCTCTTCCATTTGACTTCGCGTATACTTATATTCCTAGAATGATTAATTTAGGTGACAAGGGTAAAGGCAGGCAAAGGTAAATGAGCTCTTGTGTCTTACAAGTGTGATTTATCTTCACTTTGTCCGTTATTAAGTTAGGGGGTAGTGACAAGTGAGAATACCATTTCAGAGGCAGTGATTGGATGCGATTATTCTAATCATAGCCATATCGTTGATGTGAGCAACAATAAATAGGAAGAAGAATGCACACTGAATACTTGCATGTTTAAGTTCGTTTACAGAAGCAAACTTCACGGAAAGGTGTGATGAAAGTCGTAGGTTCTTATGGCTTAAGAAAGGCTGAGAACGAAATGAGGACATATTCTCTTAGCATGCACTTACACTAAATCGAAATGCCACCACAGAAACTCTAGATATGCCCAATATCATCACAGATAATTGAGAATATGTGCATATATTGATTTTTAAGAGGTTTTATAATTATTTTTAACAGAGTAACGCATAGGGTGAAAATCTATTGTGCATTCTACTGGGTCAGGTTCTTCATTACCTCCGACACTTCGGTAGGCGACGTGCCCGATTTTTTCATGGATTTCGAGTTAAAATTAACGATTGGCTTTCACCCAGTGAAAAATATTTCCTTGAGCGGGCACTGAAACAGCTTCTTTAAGGAAATACTAACACATTTTTTTCCAATCGACTGTAGTTATTGATTCGGAGGATTTCTCTAAATGTATAGGATGAATTCGGAGGACGTACTTAGTAATTGTTGAAATGGGAGTTGACGATCTGCCATAGTGTATAACTACCCAGTGGATGACTCTCTGGTGAAATCCCCAAGTTTTCCCAAAGGCCTTCGGCAGGACCACAAACTGTCCATACATTATAGGCAACTATTGGCGTAGGCAAATATCAAAACGCTTATGCGAGACGTTTTTAATTACGTCTCTTCGGAAAATATTTTCGCTAGACTCAATATTGCAGTTGGGAAACTATGTGAACGCTGCAGTTTCGTTTGGTTGCCTCGAAGTTGACTGTCTGAAGTGAAAACAAAATTACGATACACACTTGTGGCGGGAAGCCTCGACGTACGCAATGCTTGCCTTACGTATTTTAATTATTAATCATACTCAGGGGTCCACCTATCGGATCAATTTATTTAAATAAGCGGTATTTAGTGTTTATAGGTAAGGTAAAGTATGCCAACAAATCTCTGCTAGAAAGGGGTAGACTGATGCTTATCAGGTAAATTACAACGTCAGACTCAATGATTTAATTGGTCGTAAAAACTTACTGCGATTGGGTGACGATGGAAGTGGCTTTCGAATCGGACTGCATGAGGAGTACGTGAAATCCTTTTACAACCCAAGTTGGAAAATACCTGATCTTAAAAGCTTAGTAAAAAATGTTTAAAGCAATTTACTCGATTATTTTTTTCCTTTTTCTTCAAACATAAAAGCACTCACAACTCTATCAACGATATACTTATATATTTCAACGGAAGGCCATCCATTTTTTTTACCTTGCATCTAGAGCTTTGGCTGCTCCGTAGGTATTCCTGGCTCCAGGAGTCGTGATATAACAGTTACTGCTTTTCATTCAGCCACTAGTCATACATCCCGAAATAGTAATGAAAACACCGCGGTTAGTATTAGAAGGAAGGTGCTAACGATTACCTTTTTTACCCGGCCTATATAAAAATTATTACAGTAAAAGAAAATATTCTGGCAGGCATTCACTTCTAGCCGCACTATAAACTACTTTGGATGAGAATGTTTTTCAGGAATAGAGACTGGTAATAAAATTAACATTACGTCATGCCTCTACAATTTTCTCAGTTCATTATTTGCTGCGAGATGGCTCACTTAAAGGGGACAATATGATTACTAGAGAAAGTAGTGAAGTTAAATCTTAAGCACTATCACAGCAACGAAACATGGCCATGTATTTTATGTTACCAGACCAAAAATAAATACGTAGTTCTGGATTTTAAATTAATTAGGGCCATTAAAGGAACTATAATTGTGATTTAATTCTTTCCGATCACACATACATATATTTTTATGGAATTACTTGTGTGAATATTTGTGTCATATACTTGGAAAGATATCCGGTGATTATAAAATAAACTGTTATTCGAGGGCGTCAGTGTCTATGAGTACTACTTTTCCGAGCACTATTTTGTGCCACATGTATGAGTTGGTGTTCATATCATCGCCCATGGAGTTCTTCACATTATCGATCCTTCGCATTGATTTTTCACTCGTTTGCATTGAATCACGGAGGGAGGAGGAATCAAAAGGCAATTCAATGTTTCCCCTTTCACCCCCCGCTACCCATTTGCCCTTTCACGGATCCTTTCCCCTACCCCTGCGCCTCCCCCTACCCCACCCACCCACTACCCCTCTCCAAACGCCCACTCACTCTCACGCCCTCGGCCTCTCGCCACTGTTTACCGCCGCACGCCGGATTAACTTGTCTTAAGTCTCCCCGGTGAAATAAGGCACTTGCCTATTTACCGCCCCAATCCGAACCTCGGCGAAACCAAATCCTTTAAATGACCATCCCCCGAAGCTTCGCACCCGAGGCCTTCCACCCCCCTCCTACCATCCCCTCCCGCAACCCCTCCCCCTCTCTTTCTCTCCCCTTTACCAGTTTGCCAACCCCCTTCGCACACAACAAACATCACCCCCTTACCGCACCCTTCACCCCTATTCCACCCCCCAATACCTCCCGAATAACCAACTGAGCCGCTCCACCGGATGCTCTTTTCTTCGCCTCCTCGTCCGCCCGGAGCGGCTTCTGCTCCACCAAACCAAGGCGCTTAATCTCTCTCGGCAACGATTCCTCGCTCTTCCCCATTGCGTGCCTGGTTACGAACACACACTCCTCCCACACCCATCCGTCTCTCCATCTCTTCTCCTCTTCGCCCTTTCCTCTCTTCTACCTCCCACACACGAACAGAAAGCCGCGTTCTTTATTCACTCGTAGTACTGATTCCTCCCTTTCCCTTCTCTTACGCGAGCCATCCATCCAAATCACTGACGAAATTTAGCTTCCTCCTTATTCACTGCAGATTGAAGTTATCATCACGTATTACCGCAAAGGTATGGACCGTTAGCAAAGAGTATTATTGCATCAATGCGACAGAGTTTTACTTATTAGAAGTATTATCGTATTTGACAAAGAGGATGGACTGGTTCCCTTGGTAAAATATTCATTATCCTCATCAGCAGTTATGAATTAGAAGATTGGTTTGCTGGAGCTCTCGATTCCACTCTCCTGTGACCTATCTACTTTATTCCAACATTCTTCACTTTGACGTCCTTCATTATTTGCTGGATGTGTTCTATTCTTAGTCCGCCTCTCTACCTTCTACCATTCATTCATTTCTCACTCTGTTATTGCTTTCAATTGGATATTGTATTGAAAAATATGTCCAAAAAGTGTGTTCCTTCTTCTTCTCACAGTTTTCATCATACGTATTTTCTCTCCATTTTTTTAAAATGCATCTTCATTCTTTCCTTCCATTTCGTTTTCTTCATTCTTCAGCCATATCGCATTTACGTTGCTTTCATTATCTTTTTTTTAACTCTGCTTCTATTACTGTCCTGGCTTCACTGCCATATATATAAGGGCATGCTTTAAATATATGTTTTAGTGTAGTGGTTTCTTATTTCCAGCCTTGTGTTTCTAGCTGTTATTAGATTACAGTTTTGGTCGAATTGGTAAAATATTTTCGCAAAAAACTATAATACCGCTTTTTCATAGCACATGCAACTTCTTTCCAGGATTTGTTTCGAAAACTTTACTGAATTAAGATATTGATCACTCTGTCTCATTCAAAATGTTTTCACTCTCTTCTGAGAGGCAGAGTGAAATTAATGTTCCCGAATTTCTATTAGCTTTTCCCTCTTGTGGATAAAAATCTCAACATTAAATGCTTTGTTATTTTGCGTCACGATTACTACCCACACCAACTCACATTGAAATTTATGTACTATACGATTAGGGTAAAAATTATATACTGCACATTAAGGAATCGGACTTAAATAAACGGATATATTATGTCCCAGCTCATCAATACGTAAGACTGTTCTTATCCGTTTATTGTCAATAGATATTTATTATTACGTTGATATTTGAAAAAATTAAATTAAATTAAAATAAAGAAATAGTAGTCGTTTTCAATTTTTTTTTCGTTTGGATGTGGATGCATTTTTCTAGCACACCTTTCCCATCGCTGTTCTCATTGCATTGTATGAGGTTCCACTCGCGTTCCTTCACCACTTTCAACGTTTCCTTTTGTTGCACACTCCTTGACCGTATCTCATTTCAACCCTCGCACCCTGATCGAGAGCAGGACTCTTTAAAGTGGCTGCCCTTGTTCTCTAAGTCCACCTCAACTCGAATTTCGAAGAAATGACTCTTAATTATTCCCATTCCCACGGCACCGCTCATTCTCCCTCCTTCCTCCCCCATCTCCCTTCCCTCCCCCCCCCCTCCCCTCCTCTCCCACACGACTGAACTGCAGCCCACTTCACAGCCATCTCGCTTTTGTGCTTTTTCTCATTACCTGGAAAATCTCCCTTTTTTACGCCCTTTTTTTGCTTCCTGCCATTACTACTTTTTTTCCCCTCCTCTCCAGCCTTTCCTTCTCTTCATCCCCTCCCCTCGATAGGCTAATGATCGGCTCTCCGTTTCCTTTGAACCAATCGTGTCGGGTGGTTGGCGAAGGGGGTGGATGTGAGAGTCCATTCCGCTCCCCTGGCTGCGTGTATTAAAAAAGTTGCCCTCCCTTAAACCGGGCAAAGCGTCGAGCCGGTGCACTCAAAGGGCCTTCATTTACTCTTTTGAGCACCGTCCTCGCGCATGAGGATCCCACCGTTCCACTGGAGGTAAGGGAAAATGTTATTTATATCAACGTGCGTGATATTTTCGGTGCAAAAGGCCACAGATGGTAAATAAAAAAATATATAAATTTTCTCTACTTCATAGAGGACTAGACATAGCAGTTTATCGATTACCAGGTGATGGCGAATCATCGGTATCATCAAAGAAATTGATCAAAACATCACCTTCCTTTTAATTAACGCGCACTATATCTTTTGACAAATCTTACAAAAGCAACATAATTACAGACTTTCGAAGAAATGGATAAAAAAATTACTTCCACTCTCGGACCATTGCAAAATAGAGAAAGACATTAACACATCAGGAGACATCGAGAATTTTCCGCCCTTTCCCTTGACCAAATTCTTTACCCTATTCCATTCCTTCTTCATGACTAGTGCCCTTATACCCCCACCACACACCCTTGCAACGCCTTGCAGTAGTGTGTAAATGCAGATTTTGTTTCTGAACTGAGGCCAAATTATTTTCGGTTTTTCTTAAATCGGATTAGTATTAGGTTTAACCAGGGCTAGTTTAGCAAAATAGATAACTGGAAATTCCCACGCAGGCTTTTCAAATGCATAACCTCATACTCGACGGACGAGAAATTTTTGGTCATGTGGGTCATAAAAATGGCAGCATGACTCGGGCGACCGTTGGCGTCCAGACAAGGACCGATCCATTTTTACATTTTCACCGTTGATTTCCCGGAAGAAAAAGGAGAACTGGAAAACCAATAGAGCTTTACTTGCAGATGACGAGTAAATGACCTCCAGAAGTAAAACACATTATCCTACCTAAGAAAACCCTAAGGAAGCTTTATATGAAGACGTTACATCAAAAATGAAATTAGCAAAAGAATATTAATGAGGTGGGAGCCGAAAAACCAAGACACCATCCAGCAGCTGCCTTTGCATCTTAGGGTAGATGTACTATGGGAGGAAAAGGCAGACTGCCTGAGTGTATATCAAGAAATAAAATTTAAGCATGTTTTGCAAGTCATAGTTATTACAGGAAAGGCAATGGAGATGCTCACGTTCTAATCACTGATGATAAGGAGTAGCGCTTCCCCACCTTAAATTAAAATAAAATTTAAGAAAGAAGTAATAGACCAAATATTAGATGCGGCGCTTCGTCGTACGCAGGACTAATAAACATGAGAACGCAAAATAAAATAGAAAAACGAAAACATTTGCAAATAAAAACGCGCAAGTTTCACATAAGTAGCAAAAGCGGTGACCTGTATCCAGTTACGGGACTTTTACTAATCAAATATGAATTAAAATCACAATCGGAAACTCATTTCGAAAATATCCAGCTAAGTACATTGAAAATCTTCCAATTCATTCATTACAGTAATCTACCGGTTAGAGGTAGGTTGTGATGAAAGTCAGAGAATATCCAACGAACTCTTACACGTGCTGTGTCCTTTCTACCTCTTGTATTTCTTTCTTCATCTCAGCATAAGTCCTACCTTTCTTCATCCCGTCCATAAAACCGATTCTCTTCCTTCCCCTTCCCCGCTTACCCAACATCCTTCCCTCTATCACGACCTTCAGCAAACCATCGTCCCTCATTACCCCTTCCAGCCACCTACCCTGCCTTCCCCTAATCTCATCTATAAGTTTCCTCTCCTCGCCCACCATGCCAATCACTTCCTCATTTGTCTTCCTTTCCGTCCAACGCACCTTCTCCATCCTCCTCCACACCCACATCTCAAAAGCCTTCAGCCTATTTTCGTCTTCCTTTCTCAAGGTCCACGTTTCCGCCCCATACAACGCCACACTCCATATCAAGCTCTTCACTAGCCTCTTTTTTACATCCTTACTTAAGGTCCCCGTCATCAGCTCCCTTCTATTATTGAACGCTTCCTTCGCTAGCGCTATTCTCCTCCTAATGTCTTTGCTACTATGTCCTCTTTCTTCTAGCGTACTACCCAAGTAATTAAATTGTTCAACTTGCTCCAGTTTGTGACTTCCTACTCTTATCACCAGCTTCGCTTTCTTTGTCCTAGAGAATCTCATTACTTTTGTTTTCCTATTATTTATCTTCATTCCGTATTTCTCACACTGCTTTTCCAGTGCATCTACTAAAGTTTGCAGTCCTTTCGATGACCGACTCACCAACGCCTGGTCGTCTGCGAATCTAACCGACTTTATCCACTGGCCTCCTACTTTCATTCCCACGTCTAGCTCATCCCATGCCTCTCTTACCATTTCCTCAGCATAGATGTTAAAAAGTAAAGGCGACAACGGGCACCCTTGCCGCACCCCGCGACCTATAACTGCCCACCCTGATTCACCGTCCGCTACCCTTACATGAGCCCTCTGCCCCATATATAAGTTTCGGATGAGTCTCCTAATATCGCCTAAAATGGTTAAATAAACCATGATGGATACAAAAGGCTAAGACATAACATTTATTTGTTTATCAATAGCTCCATCACTTTATTGGATTTGGAAGAAACGGTCAAGATTGAGGTAAATGGGCACGGAGTTAAAACAGACGTCCAATGAGACAAGCCGCCGAGTAGCAAAGACCACATGATGTTGAGGACTTTTTCTTCGTCTAAGTGAATGAAAATCGAAAAGCAGTTCTTTCACAGTTTTTTATAGAAAATCTATAGCATATATGCCAAGCCATTGCGTAAAAACTTGCTGTAACATGACCTTCTGACCCTCATATATCCTCATCTAGAGGAGCGCAAACCATTACTCTTACTCTTCTTCCTGATGGACACTTGAGTATTTGAGTATTGAAAAATGTATCATTGATCTTCAATACTTCGTTGCTGTGAGATATTGGGCATATCAAGGGTACCTTCCTTCAACACTTCAAAAACGTTTAAATCGTCAATTGTTAAAAAATAATTCAATGATTAAAAAGTCGGGAATAAAGAAAAATATTCTTTACCAGACTAAAATGGTATCCTGAGTATTCTCTCTAGAGACAGACGTAGTATACATGCATGTTTTTTTTGTATGTATATATGTGTGTGTGTGAGTGTGTGTGTTTATATGTAAATTTTATTTCGAGAACGGCTCTAACGATTTTGATGAAAGTTACAAATTTACTAATATAGGCAACGAAAAAGCCATTTACCAAGGTCTTGGCTCTGGGAAAACTCTTTTTTACAAGATATTGGGCAAAATAAATTTGCATTTTTAACATGTATAAAGGCTAGGCTACTCCATTTTTTATATACAGAGGTTTCTTTGTTTGCTTTGTTTAATTGCTTACACTCCTGATACAAATTTAAAATGTTGCATTTAGATAAATTAAAGAACAAATTTTTTAATTCTTGCAATCAATTTCCGTATACCCATCGCATTTTTCTGGAATTTCAGTTTTTAGCTCAAAAATCTCAAATTTTTGCACAACTTCAACAATTGAATATTTTGTTAACTTGGAAACCGCAAACATAGCCATGGAGTGGAAATTCTTGCCTGAGACATTTACGCCTCTTAAAAAAATATCTTTTACAGATGTACTTTGAAATTTTAGGTTGAATATATTTCAACCCAACCTCTCCATGTGTGGTTAATGGCTGCTACAGAGTAAATGGTATTGATCACGTAATTTAGAAAGTGTTTACGTGAGTCCTCCAGGGGCTGTAGAATATCGATCCGATCTACAGAACAACCTGAAAGCAGGAGCAAATGGTACAAGGTGCCCAAATACCTCAAAATATTTTATTCCGGAGCAAATAGAACAAGTTGATGACTCAATACCTGGTACCTCAAGTAGTTTAATTCCTAAAAATCAACAACATTTTCTGACATAAGAAAGACCAAGCCGGGTAGCAAAAACCACATGTAAAAATAGGTTATTTGAAATGATGACTGAACTAAATGATTCATACTCTAAAGAGAGGAACGATCAGAAAATAATTAGGCATGAATATGAGTCGTTCGATGATCATCTAGAGCATTTAGAAATGATACGTGATCTTGCATGGATCCAGAGAAGTGGTGAATCAAACGAACAAAGGGAACTCGTTTTAAAAAGATATGGCAACGATAAAATAACCAAAGAACAGAAGAATCAGACTCACAAAATAATTAACGGCTTCAAGAAATACGTGGACGAGTGGCTCAGAGGCGTACAGAAGAGTTTGATGATAATCATCATCAATGATTGGAAAAAGAACGCCGGAGAAATTCAAGACGACAACAAGCATTACGGCTAAACCGAATAAGTTCCCACAAGACAGCTACAACGGCTGATATTTCTTACCATAGTTTGCCACCTTTTTGTGTTGCTTGTATTCATTATGGAGCATTGCATTTTTCCGAAGAACGTTTGTCAAATCGAATTCATTAAGATTCTTTTGGGACTGCTGCTTGCATGTTAGGATAGATCTACCACATCCAGAATTTTAGAACGAGTTAGCGCGACCGTTTCTTCGACGTCATCCATTTTCTGATGACTTTTATGAAAGGATTCGAAATTTGAATTTATGTTTTGCAATGGCTTCATTCACCGTAGATGACGATCGAACAGTCAACGGTCGAGAAGTTTACAGTTACATTGCTAGCAGTCAAGTTTATCACAAACTTAATCACCCTACTCAAAATGATGACGCAAAATTTGAACGGCCTCAATATGGACAGATATATATTTGGATAATCAGGATAATCTTACTGCACACATAAAGAATGCCATTAATCATGTTATCAGCGAGAATCTTGTTAGTCTTTTGGAATATATTTTGAGATCTGAAAATCCGTATGCTCTTGGATTCATGATAATGCGGGAAGTAGAAGAAGAAGCTAATAGACGCGTTGCTGCAGAAGGTGTAGAGCCGCCTTATGTTATGCTGCTATTTGCATTACCTGATGCCGTTGATCACAGAAGGTTTAACATCCCCCTTCAGAATGAAGTTTGTGCCATTGTTACCCTCAACGCTGACCAAAGCTTTCCAGATAAAGTTAATTATTCGTAACCGTGGGAAATCTTTAGTTACCATGAACAATATTGACAGTCGTGTTGGACCCTTTACTTATCCACCAATTTACCCAAATTTTGCAATTTTGGATTCTCTGTATTAATATTCCTTTAAGAACACCATATACCAGTCATAAAAATTTGAATAGATTTGAACTAGCTCAGTACCGATTAACATTTAAACCTCAACTTGCCAAATATTTTCCTTCAGGCATCAACCTAAGAAATCCTAATCTTCTCCTTTTGCAGTTCAATGCTTCTCATTTCGGCGGTCGGCTTTTTCAGTAATATCTGGTTGATACTTATATAAGAGTGGAACATGGCAGTACTCAATGGATTAAAGCAAATTTTAAAAAAATACTCGCAGAAAACTGTACAAAGGCGATTCAATTTTCGAGTGAATTGGCTGAAAAAAAGAATGCTCTTGTTGGTGAAAGGATTATTTTGCCTTCTTCGTTTCCAGAATCTACACGCTTATACACTGAACATTTTGAAGAAGCTATGGCCTTTGTCCGTCGACTTGGATCACCAGACTTCTTTATCACAATGACGCGCAATCCTGAATAGCCTGAATTTGCGGAAGCAGCTCGTACAACTTTTGCAGATGGATCAACCTTGCAACAATTTGCCCAAGAGCATCCTGACTCAATAACTTCGACACACGATAAACGTTGTATGGAATGAAATATTGAATAATTTTTAATCTACTAATAACAATTATCTGTCAATGAGCATTGAAAATAATGAAAACAATGTAAATATTGATTTTAATGATGTATTCAGAATTTCGTTAGAAGAACATTTTTGTGATAATATTAGTGTTTTTGAGTTTACTTTATACTACCTAATTGCATCATCACTACTATAATAAAAAAAATTAATATCCGTAATGCTTTATAAAATTTGTTTTATTAAAACCTTTAATCGCACTATGTGAATGCCTAATGTAATTAAAATAGAAAATAAGTAGTAGAATAGGAGCATACAAGTTCTTTGTAAACCAAATAAACATCGAGCAACGCTCGGTAATCAGGTATTAATATTTATAGGAGAAAAATATTATGTTGCCTCTCACGACCCTCTTATATTGACTTGGGGTCCATAATAGCATTATTGAGTATCATCCTTAATGAGACAGTTCCATCTATAGAGCGATGCAATGATCATTGAGAGTAATATTAAACATTTCAGATGAAAATAGTCTATGACCTACCTGTATGTGAGTGTACGCGCATTGGGTTCACAACGTGTAGCAAAGCCTTTGCCAGGAAAACGGATGAAATTAGAAAATATTTTCAGGGATCTCCCATGCCAGCAAACAGGTGCTCGGTTCAGAGGGGCAGTCTCCGCTAACATCAGCCAGAGTCAGTATTGAGTGGATGAAATGCATTAAGCAAAATACACGCCTTTCAGCAAGGGTTGCGAACCATATTTCTCTTCTTGGTGACGGGCTTTCTGGCTGTGCCTCGTGTTTTACCATAACATTTTTTTTTCTCGAATTGCATTCATTGTGTGGAATGATCTCCAACGCAGAAGCCCCCATTTTCCACCACCTCCAAGAACAGATAATCTTTGCAGTATTGCTGCTTAGATCTGTCTGACGCCGCTCCAAATATGTCTAAAACCATTTTGAATGTCAACGGTTCCTCCTGAAAGTAGGGCTAAACCGTTTGCCCCGACGCTTTCATGGAGCCCCATTCGGACTCGTCATTTTCGCTCCGGAAGAGAAGCTTCGACATTCCCGTTCCAACAACTTCCAACAATCACCCCTCCTCCCCAACCCACGCGACAATTCTTTCCCGCCCACCGCCACAATAATCCCACAACACTTCACGACACAACCGCCCCAGAACATTTTACCAATCCACCCCCGTGAGGCTATATTGCCCCTTTCGACTGCTCCTCCTCCTCCTCCCACCCCCTCTCTCTCTCCCTCTCTCCTTCCCGCCCGTCCATATAAATGCAAATGACAGAGGCAAACAGGAGGAGGACTCTCGATGGCTGGTCCTCGGGTGCCCCGTTGTTTTCGGGGTGAGATGCAGGGGGGTACATACAACCTCTCCTCCCCCCCTTCCAAACTCCACTGCCTGTCTCACTGATGTAATCCCTTCATCCCCCACACGCCCACCCTCACATTACATCCCCCCCCCCCCGATCCCCTTCCAGTTAGGGCTGCCAACTCTTGACGGTTTCTCCTAGCGACCTCCTGAACCGGACAATAACTTTTGAAATCCCCCGCCTCCCTGATTAAGGCGTTTTCCTCCTGCTTCAGATTAGAATAATACCAAATAAAATACTCTTTCTATTGTTATCGTCGACCTTGATTTTAAAAGTTATATCTGTTATTGGCCACAAATATATTATTATACATAATTTTTATCTTGAATTAAATATGCTTTCCCTAAAAAAATACTAATTTATCTCATTGTATTTAACTGAATGAAAATACAAGGAAACCAAAATTAACAAATTTGGATTGCCATGAATTATAGTTGATGGTGTACTCATGATTGCAATCTCACGTTCGCCAATAGACTTCAGTACACAGTTTTTAATGATACATACACCTAGAAATGTTATTTAAATTCCTTTTTACACTTGAAAAAAACTGTTCTTAAAGTGAAACAATCTTGATGAAAACAGTCGAAAAGTTTCAAGCATGTGTTGTAAATTTTAAGAAAATCTCATATCGCCGCTGTGTTGTATAAATGTATTTGTGTGTTTAGTTGCTATCATCATACATTTTCGCATTATAAATGTTCATCATTGCGGAATACACATTCTACACCATAGTTGCGCCTAAATATATATTAAAATTTTATGTCCCGGAGTGTACAGGAATTTCCTAATCTGGCAACGGACAACTTCAGGAATCAACCCTTCTTGAGTTGGCACCCCTAGTCTATAGAGCCCCGCAACACTCCCTTCCGTCGGTCTTCTCCACCCACCGCCACCCCTCGCCGGAAAATAACACACACCAGAGCTTCCCAAAACACACCCTCAACATTCGCCGCCGCTCCCCTCCTCCCTCCCCGCTGTGGCTTCCGTCGTCGTCCCCGCTATCATTTCCCATTGCATTACGCAGACGGTTGCAGACGTGGTGAAAAAAACCCGGGGCTCACTTCGTAATGGTTGTAACCTTTCCCTCTTGCCTGCCATATCTATCCCTCTCCCACTCACACACTTTCGTCCTCTTCCCTCGCTCACCGGAGAGTGTTATTGTCGCAGAAAGAACACGCATTTCGGCGAGGGAAGCTTTTAAGAACTGAAAGGGAGGAACCATTATCAGGATCCCCTCACCCTGATTGCCCCGGCGAAGGATGAACTTTTGTGTTTCTCGGTGCTCTTCTGTTATGTGTATACGTGCATTTATGCGGGGGCGGGGGGTGGGATTTGTGGGAAGGGGGCGTGGGTTCCGTTGTTTGAAAGGGGTGCTGCTATTTGGGAATTGGGCTGTAGTTAAGGAGTTGAGGGAATTTGGGTGAAACATTTTTTTTAGAAGTGAATTGGTTTTTTTATATTCCCGCAGGAGGCGATAGTGGATTTTCTCCCTATTCAATTCAAGACCAGAAAGGGAGTTTTCCTTTTTATTTCTGTCTTTCGTTTTTTTTCGGCTTGGTAACGCTCATTAGGCTCCAATTTCCTCGAGTCGTTTTCCCTCCTGGAGCTGGGAATTATAAAAATGTGTTTTCTTCAATTTCAACCGACGATTCTCATTTTGCCCTTTGCATAAAAGATTAACATAAAATGTATATGCTGCTCTGGGACGGGACTTCTTCGAAATTGGCTCGGGCGTATGTCGGATTTTTATATCTGTACTTAATAGATTTTCAAAAAGTCTTTCTCCCCTGAAGCTTATGAAATAGAAGCACGCCGCTGAATCTTGAGAAGAACATCTATGCACATGAACAATGCCATTCCTCGAAACGGTAAGAATAAAAACATTATTTTCAAAGGTGCAGAGAAAATAACAGATCCTTCTACTTTTACAAGGGCATATATTTTTGACTTATTTAATTATGAATTACTTTCCTCTAAGATTGTAATGGGTTATTGCATAATAATTGTAGGAGAATTATTCAATCTCATGTGAATTAATTCATTCGGTTTTGAGAGCTATGACAACTTTGGGTCAAAAAAAGCTTGTGTGCGAGGCTAGATCTAACCTGCAGCCTCATGATTTCTTTGCAATAGTTGCCTTGGTTTATCACCAACATACGGTTCTTTTAGATAAGAAGAAAGCACACAGTAGTAGGATTGCGTAGAAAATCAAGCCCATCCAATTTCATGAACGCCGCAAGCTAAAAACATCTTTTCGCGTGCGCTATCTTCTCAGCCCGTCTCCAGGAATGAATCACGAAGGCGGGGAAGAAGGCCGTCACTCACAGAAAGCAAGCGAGTGGGCACTTAAATTTGCTCGGCGCGTTCTCCTTCCTCTGAGCGATAAATACTCCGCAATATCGTCGCAAGAATCTCATTTTATGCGAAAACACTCAAATTCCTCGGAAAGCACAATTTAATCCGTTCTTCCCATTTCATTCTTTCTCATGGGCCTTTCCTTCCAGCATCATCCGGAAGGCCGTCCTCTTCCCTGGTCCCCGGATGTTCTTTACCATTTGCACGCGTATAAGCTCTCGCTCGTCCTGGCAGCGGGACCGAAAAAGTTCCCGCCCGACGGGAGCACGTGTTTTCAAAGCTGCTCGCCCTCATCACATTAGTCATTTCGCTCTCCGGATTTCTCTCCCATTCCTCTGGACTCGCATCTTCACTCCTTCACTTCTCTCGACGGGACCTTTAACAGGCGTGGCCGATTTACTGCCACATCGATCGTTTATTCTTGTTCCGTTACTCCTGTTGCCGAGCATGCATGTACCTACTCCTGCATTCTCCGCTGATTAGTTTGGTACTTTGGGTTAATGCTCGTCGGCTTACTGGCACGAAAAAGCATTCCAGTAGCGTAAAAATATCGTTAAAAGAGGCATTTCCGCACACAATATCGATATGCAATGTAATGTAAGCTCATCCCATGATGAGTTTTTTGCTTGAACTGTGTTCGAAAATTGTCACTTACATGCGTGATGAAAGGTTTTCATCGAGGTAGGTTCTAAATAGATGTTCTTCTCAAGATTCATTCCTGTAAATTCGATCGAATTTGATTCAGAGACTTTGAGCTTAAGAAAATGATGATGAAGCTGTAGGCTACTTTAAAAATTCATGATAATCTTTATTAAATTTGTGTGTAAATTGTATTTCATACTCATGCCTTTGATATCTTGTCAGAAAACTTTGAATTATAGATAAGTGGGACCCCTCTGAGGGCTCAAAAACTAAGGGAGAAAGAAAGCTACATTTTTACTTTTAAAATACTGCTATTTATTTCGGTGTTACGCATGTAAGAAAACAGGCTTCCAGATTAGGCCGCGGGCCTCCCGATATCTCAGTGGTAGAGTATTTAAGCTCCATAATCATAAGAGGCTTCTTACTAAGGGAACCCAAGTTTGTCCTAAAAAATACGTTTATGAAAGCCATATTTTTCATTGACAATCTAAAATAAGGGCTTAGCTGCTCCATATAAGAAACAATCGCACAATATCCATTGAACTACTGCTTCTTTCCATACAGGGCACTCACATAATTGTAATATTTCGCCGCTGACTCTCAATGTAATTACTTGGGTATCCAATGGGTAACAACAATGGAAACTTCAAACCGATATATAGTTATTCCGAATTCCTCGCATGAAATTGAAAAAAATGCTCACTGATGTGAGAAGTACCCATGAACTACTAGCTTCATAAATTAATACAGAAGTCAGACTAACTGCATGACTCTACCTTGGGTCTTAATTTAGAGTTAGGATGGTAAGATGGCAGTAAGGGTATCTAAAATCAGTGGCTAACAAACCATTTTCAAAATGGAAACAATTGCATCCACACCCTCTTCTTAATACGAAGTTTGTTTGTTGGTATAAATCTGAAAAAAAATAATGAAGTGGTTTTGTAAAGCACTATTTCCTGTATATTTATCGGCAAGCTCAAATTATTGCAATGACCTCAGCTGTCGACACACCCCTATATACATTACTTACTTTTAATTGCTACCTTAGCCACTTGAAGACAAAAAGGCTTTTGGATACGCCAGCAGCACCTCACCAGTATCGTTTGTCTGCTGCTTCTTCTTCTGCCGCTGCCTTTCTCCGAAGATCTTTCCTTCGCCAACCCTTCCACCAAAGTCTTGGGCGTCTTCTCCTCCTCGGGTTTTCCATTCTGGCATCTCGTATGCGTTTCAATAATGACCCATTTTAATCTCTTAAAACATGACCCATTCATCTCAAGCGTCTGCTTTCGAGAACTCAAATTGTATATGGTTCATCGTACACTGAATGCATCTCTCTATTCTTTGTTATTTTCCAGAATTCCTCTACATAAGTTGGGACGAAGATAAGTTTTAGCACTGTGTATTAAAATTAAATAAACCTTTTTTCCATGTTCTGAGGCAATTCCCACAACTCACCAACAGTATTGGCTTTATTATTGTCTCAAATATTCTTTATTTAGTTTTTATCAATCTGTTTAATCTTTAGTAGCCTGCTCAAAGCCCAGTAATTTCTATTAGCTGCTGCTCTGAATCTCATTTTCCTCTCTGTTATTTCTGTTTACAAGGATGCCGAGATATTATAATTACTTCACATTCTGAAAGACTCAATCTCTCACTTAAAGTGATTCATTTATCTTATTTTATCTGCTGAATCTCATATATTTAGTTTTTTCAACACTTATTTTCAGATCACAGCTACTACTCATATTAACTGCTCTGCTAAATACCTAATATTTTCCTTTGTTTCAGCCTACAATATAACGTCATAAGCGAATGCAGCAGGTTAATATTTGCTCCTATTTCAATGCTTGTGTGTAGTTTCTTGATCTTATGCAATGCCTTCTTTAGAGCAAAGTTGAAACTAAGTTGTGATATAAATAGTAATATAACAAAAACTTTCTAATGCCCAGATGCTGGCTCATTATAAAATGATCCAGTTGCATACGGTCCGGCTGCAGAGGTTGCAGTACAAATTTCCACTTTTAACTGGCCAGTTTTAAATTCAAACGCCTGACTCCGCTATTTGTTTTAACGTAACATGTAGCTACTATAATTGGGCTTTTCTCTCAGTACGTGCGTACACCCTAAAACTTAAGCTCAGTTGTTAGAGTAAAAATGAGGATATGAATTGATGTAGGAATGTCGGGTATGATTGGAAGTGAAAACTTCCCAATTTTGAATTCTAATACCTTTATTTCAGAGTAGGAGGGAGGGAGGCCTCTGATGAGCACCGAAGACGGTGAGCACATCTAGCAGATGGCGGTTGGAGAGGAGGCGGGAAGGGTCGGAGGTCGGGCAGAGGGAAGATGGGAGGGGGATGGAGGTGTAGGAAGCGAGGACGACGAGAAGGGAGGAGGGGGCCAACGATGGAATGGGAAGGTGTTTTTGGGGATCAATCGAGAAGGAGTTCATTTGAATGGGATGTCTTTTCACGCACTCGGGGCACTTGAAAGGGGTGTGGAGTTGGTAAAGTATACGTCGAGTGCAGGGGGGGGGACAACCGCATCCTCGTGCGTAAACGAATTGACAATGGATAAATTCCGAAGATTCAGGCGATATGGCGTGGAATTTCAACATGATAAGGTTGAAGATTTTAAAGCAAACGCACTTAAGGCCACTTTTTTTACCTGAAGATGATGTGTAAAACCTCAAAACCTAGGTCGTAATAAAGTCTTTTTTATTTTTAAAAATTTTAATTTTGAAATTATTATTAAATTAAATTAAAAATTTTAAAAAATCTTTCATTTTTGTAAAATTGCTTTTAACTCTTCCACCTTATCATAACAATGGATAGATTAACAGATAATTTTGTCGCAGATGGCACATTTGTGGTGTTATTGGCCTCCAAGTAGATTTTGTCAAAATGTTTGGAGCGCAAATTTGGAAATACGTATAATTTTTGGAAATTGGAAATACGAGTTTTTTCAAAAGTTATTTAAGCTGGGTTAGTTAAACTTTTTAAGCACTTGGGATATAATATGTTACACGTTCAGTGCATGAGTCGTGATGAGTACCACCACTCCATGATGTTGAATGTCAAGGATTTCAGAGCGTGTAGGGACGTTCAAATGAATGGACTCCTAAGAGCAAGGCTTGGCGAGCGAAAGTCTGAATGGGACGAGTGGGGAAGTTCGCCGGGTGAACCCCAGAGGGCGTGGTAGGGGCGAGGGGGTAGAAGAGCGATTAGGGTCAGCGGAGAGGAAGGAAGAGGGTCGAGGCGAGAATTGCAGACTGGTGTTTGTGCGTGCGCGAGCTAGAGAATGCTTTCGGAGTAAGATCAGTACATACAACGGGGATGGTGATGCACTCTGCCCACACCGCGTACACGGTGAGTTCACGATTTACGATTCCCTCTTTACCTAGTTTTTATTTTCCCAATCATTGCGATTGTACAAATGATGTGGTACGCAGTAACGCGCACGGGTGCGAAGATACACACCAAAGATGGTGAAATTCGCCATGAATAAATCATTTTACTTGACGGGGATCCAAACCTGGATCTCCCAATTGCCGTTCAGGTGTAGTGTATAAGGCTAACACACCTGACCGGAAAATGGGAGATCCAGGTTCGAATCAGGGTGAAGTGAAATGATTTTTTCATGGCATGCCATGGCGAATTTCACCGTCTTGGGTGTAGTTTTTATGATTCACGTCTTTTTGGATGGCGATCCCTATCTCTTCTGTTTGGTGTTGAGCCCAGCGTCAATTCCACTGTTTGCTCAATCAGATTAAGCTAATATTAAGCTCAACTTAAATTAGGAACGTGTTTTTTATCGACCTTGGTTATATGTCATCAATTCGTTGATACTTAGCTGCCCATCAAACTAAGAAAGCATTATCGCATTGAATGAAAATAATATTTCTCTTTTATTTCTCTACAAAGCTCTTTCATGTCCTAACTCTCATTACCTCCACTGCTCCGAAGGCCTCCGCTACTTTTTCGTACTTGATGCTTTAGGGCTTCCCGTACTTTCCCAAGCGGTGTCATTAATGGAAAACCCTCGCAGGAAAGCACCGGAAGCCCTACAGCGTCAACTACAGAGCATTTTTTTCGGCATGTCAACATTTACATTATACCCTAATGTGTAGTTTCTTTCGATTTAATTACTATGTTAAGCAACTTTTTCTTTCGATTTCGTTACTGCGGTAAGCTAATTTACTGTGTCTTAAATTTCTCACTCTAGGTTAGAAATTCGCGCCATACTTCCGTTGCCATTTATTTCTTCTACCACCACCCTAAACTAACAAGAACGTACCCGAAATAAACCTCTGATCTTCGTTGATTCGGCTGCCTCTACTTTCGTGATACTCAAAATTTAATTGGAAAAAAGCGGGTCACTATGCGGTATCGTCTCATTCCCCTATTATTTATCCATCTGGACTTTGTTAAAGGCCGCAGTCTTCGATTCACTCAGGCTTACCTGAGGCCTCATTGCTCGAATTCTGTCAACAGAAGTTTATTCTTATTAGAATAATTTCCCAAATAAGTAGGTATATCAAAGTCGTATTTAAAACTAATACTTTTCTGTTCACTTACCTTCAACAGACTATGCATCAATTGTGCACTTTTTTTCACATTGATGTGCATAGAAAAGTCTGTGCACAATTGTGCACAGACTTTTCTATGCACATCAATTTCTTTTGAATAATTTTCATCATGCTATATTAGTTAAAATTGATATAATAATAATGTGATTAGCGCGGGAATACAAGTTTGTATTCGCTTTGACATCTCTGAAGCAATTACAATTTTTTAAGAAATTCTTTCATCATCGGGTGAACATAAAACGAAAAATGATAATAATGAATTTTCATCCAATCATATAGAAGAAATGAGCTATTGGGAATGATATGAAAAATACATTTGCGTTGTTATTTGAATCGGGAGTGGTGGCATAGTAAACATTGGGTTTACTGCGATATTTTGAAACTAGCAATAGCTATAAATATGTATCAGCTGGTAGAAAAAGATTCTTAATAATTACATCATAAAGATATAACTACTGCCTGATATACGTTACTTCTCATACACATCAATACTGTGAGTAATAGAACGATACAAATGGTGGAAGGTAGAAATGTTTGATCAAAGAAGTATCAACGATCAGTCTCGGACAAGCATTGTTTACCGAGTGCGTTTGACCGTCCCCGTCTTAAGGCTAAACCTACATTAACGTGCACGTGAAGGAGAAAAAAGGGCCAGCGGATCATGAGCATCGACTTTCCACCAACTCACCTTCCCTCCCTCCCCTCCTCACCCTCCACCATCCCACCCCTCGCTCACGCAAACGCTTTTTGATTAATGCGTCCATTGTGTGACTCGAACCGTCAAATCCTTCGTTCATAGGCCGCAGACGTTGGCCGACGAAATGGCTTCAAGGGAAGGGGGATAGGGGGAGGGAATGCTGTGAGAAGGGGGCATTGCTAGGGGTATTTCGGGGGGGGGGGGGGAGGGGCTCCCGAGTCAACGCCGTCTGGGGCGAGGGAAACGTTGGGGAAGGGGGACGCCAGGATAGTGTGTGGGAAGGAATGGGGCTGGGACGGGGCGGGGTTTTCCTCCTCTTCCTCTCTTTTTTATATTTATTGGGAAAGATGGTCGCGGATACGACCTAACCCTCAAAAACCACCCTCTTCCCCTCCCCTCCCCCCCGCAACCCCCACGTCCCCCGTAGTAATGCCGCCGTCGAGAGGGCCCGAGTATGGAAATGGTTCCGAGGACTCTTTTGTCTTCCAAACTCCTCAACCCCACCCCTCTCATCCACCCCCACCCAGCCCCTATTGCCCCCCCCCTCCCAAACCTGCACCCCGCCCCCGCATGCGCATTTCAACAAAGCGCCCCCGAAGCACTTCCCCCTCTTTTTTTTTTCTTCCTCGGTCATTCTCTCATTCAGTTCCCCTCCCGCTCCACTCTACATTCTGCATATCTTCCCTCTCTCTCCACTCCATTCCTTCCCCCTCCTCCCACCCTTTCTATTCCCATTCCACCGAAATTCCAGCTCTCTTCTCGTCAACCCCTCCCCCCCCTCCTCCCTCCATCACACCGCAGGGAAACCCTCCCTGATCCCTCAATTCGGTTAAACAATTCGGGGAGAACCACCGCCCCACCGCCAATTGCCAGCCCCTCCTCTTCGATTCTCCACCCCTTCCCGCCCCTCTCTCTCTCTTTCCACCCCACGAGAGAGTACACCCACCAACCCACCCCACCTCCCTCCTCCTCCTCTTCCTATCTTCCTTTTTATTTCAATCTCGTCAAATTACTGCGGCCGCAAAACGGAGGCCAAGGATTTCAATCTGAATCGATTTCCAAGATGGGAGCCAGCTTGGTTGGCTCTTTCTTTTTCTCTTTCTCTCTCTCTGTCGTTCTCTCCTTATCTTGAGCACTCGTCGTTTACATATGAGTTCTGATGTACTTATTACATGTGTATTTGGACGGGCGTATACAATTATGTAAATGCGACATCAAGTGTTTGATGCGAGAATGCATGCTGCGGACTTGCGCGCAGATAAAAGATAAGAATTCTATCTAGAAATGGGAAGTTTGGGTTGAAATATATGTTCTTCGGATAGAAATGCGAGGCCAAAAAACGAACTCGTGCAGTTGACAGAGTCAGTTTTATTCAAGGGATAAGGAAATAAGCTGTATAGAGACAATAAGTTTTTGGATCTCGAATATAAATTGCTAGTGTATTCCACTACCAAGCGGTTTCAGGGCATTTTCTTTAGGAATTCCACTCTCATGCTTCCTTCCCCCGTACTTTTGTACGACGCTCAATATTCAGCAAATGTCATGGAATGTTTCTTGTGTTTGAATTGCAAGTCGTTCTTTATTTACTTGCATCAAAGAAAGAGGAACTACATAACGTAAAGGCATATTGATAATTATCAAATTATCATGTAACCATTAGAAATGATGCTTAGTGTGTGCGTTGAAGACTTTTTCTACAGCATGAAACTGAGATAACTTCTTATCTGATTGAATGTGAGATTCTCTTCTATGTTTTTGTTAATATTTATAAGAATTTTAATTCCCCTCCTTGCGTGGAAACGCCTTATGAATGCGTTGCTAATGAACTTTTTTGGAGTTGGATTAAAATCAATCAGGCTTATGCTTAAATTTACTAGCTTATTTTTAAAATTTAAGGTAACTATTTTTGGGTTTAGTACAAATCTTGATTATTACCCAACATGATATTTTTAATGTATAAAAAATTTAAAAGGCCAAACCAAAAAATCATCGTTCTCTCAAATTCAGAACAAATCCTGAAGCTTCCCTATTAGAGATGGGAAAATTACCGTAATTTTCATCTGAGGTAAATTACCACGGTCAATTACGGTAATTTTCAAATATTACCATAATTTTTCAGTATTTTTTAGTTTTAAGCATTTTACAGCAAATTTATGATTAAATAAGAAAGCTAATAGCAATAGGAAGGGAATAACCATGTTTAAACCATACCTAATAGAGCATTAATCTATTTGAAATTTTTAAAATTGCAAAAAGAACTACGGCAGCTACACGCAATCTGGCTTTCTTTTGTCAAAGTATGAGAAATTTTCAAGGAGAATATTTTAATGCTTTACTCTTGTAATGTTATAATTTAAGTGAAATATTCCAAAAATGAGTTTTACATGCCTCAATTTATTATTAAACACGTAGGAAATGTGAACTCGGCTTAAAAGAACTTATTGGGCATTTATCTGTATGAAACATTATCTCATACATAGGTGAATTATCTGTAAAATTACGGTAAATTTCAAGGGGCGTGATAAATTATAAAAAATACCACGGTAATTTACGAAAATTACCGAGGTAATTTTCAGTGTCTCATCTCTATTCCCTATCACTTATGACAGTAATGAATTATATTTTACTTATGCCTAAAAAAAAGCGATTCATTCGGCAATAACATTTTCAGTAGTAATTCCATGTTTAGGAAGGAAATCGGATTGGCTCAAAATTCGAGAGGTGAGGAGAAAAGGGCGATGTTGAGACGTCACGTCGGTCGTTCGGCCGAGCAACCTCCTGTCCGACTAATCGATCTCAACGTCACAGGTTCGATGCCTCTTTTTATTCGCGAGGTGTCTGTTGAGGGGTGGGGGGATGGCTTGTGAGATATGAGGGGAGTGGGGAGAGGGAAGGAGAATGAGGAAGGGCCGTTGCTTGCGTGCCTCAAGTTGTCCGGCGAATCGGACGTTTTAATTGAAAAGACGGCCCTCGTTAGACAGGCTGCGATGATCTCCCCGAGCACCAATTTCGGAGCGAACCCTCAAACTGTTGTCTCGGAGGAGAGTGGGGAAAGGGTCTAGTTGGTCACCGAAGGGTTCAGAGGGGAAACTGGTGAATGGGGCCTGACAGCTCGAAAGGGCGGGATGAATCACAAGCGAAAGAGTCCAGAAGACAACGACTCGGATGGATGAATGGAGGGAAGAAAGGCCTCCTCGGTCGCTAATTGATTATGGATGTAGACGACGGAAAAACAAGCATTCGAAAGAATAATTCTGAAGGAATCATCCGAGATGAAAAAGCTGATAATAATATTTAAAGACGAGGCCGTCAAAACCTAATTCGCTAAGAATTTAACGGAAATAAATGTAAAAGAAACTTTTCTTTTAGAATGGCTTTCTCTCTTGCTTGCACGAAAGTTGTTGATGAAAATGGAAATTCTTTTGCTAGAAAGTATCACAGGGCTTATGTTATTTTTCATGATTTCTATTGTTTCACACGTGGGTTTGAGATTCTGTAATTGCTAAGTTTATGTCGCTCCGTTTAATTCGTGACGATAATCCAAAACAAACACTACATACATACCCTTGGCGGAATTCAAACATCCGAAATTTGGGATTAAAAGTCGTAATATTACCAACCTTGCTTCCACGGCCAAGCCGGCCAAGTTCATAGTATCTGTTAGTCCTATGCTTTTTAATCCTAATAAGAAAAGGTTTTCATTTAGCCTTTTATTAGAGGGGACAGGGAAGTTAGACCCAGGCTTTACTAGTTTTTGGTCTGATTGAGGACTCGAATTGGATTATTGGTAAGTTTATATTTGACTAATGTTAAAGAGTTTAAACTTCAAACGCCTATTAAGTATGCCGCGGCTTTTACTTCCTCCGAACTAAACATCGTGGGGAAATGCCTTTCAGCTGTAAAAAGAAGTAATGACTGCTGATTTAGTGGGAATCTTGAACGAAATTACTTAAACCTGTGTTAAACCTGGTCTGATATAACTATTCACTCAACTATTAGCGTTTGAATATCAAGAGAATCGGAAAGGAGGATGAGTAGAGGAACTCATAGAGAGAGAGGGAGAGAGGAATGGAAGGAGGGAGGAGAAGAGGGAGGGAGGAGGGTTGAGTCGTTCCCTAGAGAAACTTGGGAGGAATGGATAGAAATGGAGTTGGAATAAGAGCGCTTATTAAAACTACTCTCTGGGCGAAGTCACGAATGGCATTTTCTCCCTCCAGAAGTGGTACCGAAACTTCGGCTTTTGGGGGGGGGGAGAAAGGGTGGTGGAAATGGGGAGCCGGAAGGGGGGTGGGGGATGGAGCTGTGGTTGGAGGCGGGGGGAGGACTTCGGTATCACCGCGTACGTCGTTGTCGGTGGCGTTTTGTCGTTCCGACTGCGACGTGCTAATTCCCCTCCGCTGTTCCGTTTCCCCAGTTTATGACCGACCTCCTTCCGCGCGACGGCAGGTTGTTTCTCATTTTTTTCCCCTCGGCGCAACTGAGTTATGACTCCGGCATTAATTCCGCTCACGATGACACTTGAGGAGCAGTGTTTACTCTCATTATTTTCATTCACACAAAGGGCAGCAAATTGAGAGCGTGGCTCTTCATCCACGCTTGAAGGAGAGGTTACTTACCTCTTCTCGAGCCCTTAAGTTTTTCTCGCCATTTTTTGCATATTTTAACTCTTAGGGAAGTTTTTCAGGAGTAGTAGTATGTTGTTCATCTAAAAAACTGCTTAATTTCCTGCCTCAGAAGTGTGAACGTTCAGGAAGATCCACCCTTGCCCGCTTATTTTATTTTAATAACTCTTATTAATCTAATTTTCTAGGCTATCCTTACCTATCATTAGCGTATACTAAAAATAAATAATCCTGCTGAAGTGTTACGCTTTATCTTCAAGTTCCCAATTATATGTTAATGTTATCAAGTAATAATTATTCTCCCCGGCATTTAATGACTTTGTAATTTCCATATGATTCGTAGTACATCAGTAGTAAATAAATATCTACAAAATCAAAAAATTGTTTTCTATGCATTTGTAATAGTGTACTTTTGAATTTACCTACAGTGGATATTGTTTTATTTCTCTATAATAAAACCGGATTTCGATCCTCTCGGCAATGTATTTCGTAAGGTGATCTCTCTCGGCATATTTTCTGCTCCGTCGCTGTAATTGGCGTAATTATGAACTCGTGTTCCGCTCGTGTTTTACCATACTCCTTCGCATCCTTCCTCATTAAGTTGCTAATTACAAAAAGCAGCCGACATACTTAACAGGAGAACGTTACACGCTGCTCGCTCTCCAAAGTTGAAGCGTATAAAACGAGAGCGCTTTGTAAATTTGCTTAAAGTGGCACAATAAATCCCGTCGTACATGACGGATGTACTCACATTAATAATTATTTACGCCCTCTCTCGGATATGACTTTGACGTCTTTTGCCGAGAGGACCGGGGAGGGTCTTTTAGCAAGACGTCGAGCAGAATCAACTTGGGGAGAGAGGGGTGGGGGCTGTAGGGCGAGGCAGTCTGGAAGGGGGGTGAGGAAGACGTCGAGTTGGGAGGCAGGGCAACGCGGGGAAGACTTCTTCGGTGAAATTTCGTTTTGAAATTGAACTGTCACGTGATGATCTGGGTTTTAATTGGGTTTCCTTCCCCGCGCCATTGACGGGTGGGCGGATGGCGGGTGGGCGGCCAAGGAGTGGCCATGTGTTTATCCACATTCGGTGGAAAGGCGCTTTGAACTTTAGTCACTGATAAGAGAACATTTCGACATATCGTAGAATTGCATTTCAGTGAATGGAAATCCTCAACTTATTGGCTCGGATTCAAATTGCATTATATAGACAAAGGTAATCAGTGAAATGCATGCAATGAGGTTGTTTAAAATAGACAAAGATTAAAAAATTATATGTATAAATATATATATATAACTTCATGGAGAATCACTCGGGTGATAAATATATAATATTCCATGAGGGTGGCCGATAAAAATATAGAAACAAACAAAGGACACTTGCAAATTAAAACTTCCGATATTTCGGTGAAAAGCAGCTTCCACCTTTCTTTAGGTAAAGAGTAAGAAGAAGAGTTCTTACTCTTTACCTAAAGAAAGGTGGAAGCTACTTTCCACCGAAATGTCGGAAATGGAAGACTAAGACATGAAGCGTATCGCAAAGAAACGCATATGGACAGATACCTGAATGCAGGCTCACACCACCATCCTGCCCAGAAAGTGTCATTGATTGACACTCTACTACATAGAGCCTACACCATTGCAGATAATAATTCACTCCCGACTGGGATTGATTGACACTCTACTACATAGAGCCTACACCATTGCAGATAATAATTCACTCCCGACTGAGATTGATTGACACTACTACATAGAGCCTACACCATTGCAGATAATAATTCACTCCCGACTGAGAAACGGAAACTGAAAGAAGCGTTGGTGAAGAATGGTTGCTCATCAATATTGGTCCTGAAAAGAACCGCCAGATTGGAAAGGAGTAACCAGAGGAAATCCGACTAGGAAGAGTCCAAGAATAAGAAGAAATCATCGGCCTACGCCACCATCCCCTACGTCGCAGGAACAGCTGAACCTATTGGCAGAATACTGAAGAAATACAACATTGTGACCAGGTTCCTTACCACCAAGATAGTGAGAGACATTCTGCCTAACCCGAAAGAGCAGATCCCTAGCACCATGAAGGAGGGAGTGTACAAAATGAACTGTACATGCGGGAAAGCCTACTTTGGACAAACAGGGAGAGCAATTTCCTGCAGAGTTAGGGAACACCAGAAAGCGACCGAAAAGAAACAGTTCCGCCTCTCAGCAATAGCCGAGCATGCCTGGTTGGAGACTGGTCACTCCATATGTTTCGAGGAGACCAAAGTTCTGAGCGGGGAGAGCCAATACTTCCCACGGCTGATAGGGGAGGCGATCGAAATTGCCAAATGCCCCAAAAATTTCAACAGGGATAATGGTTACAACCTAGCTACCACTTGGAGGAGGGTTTTGGCGCGCAACGAAATGAGAAATGGCGCGAAAAGTGGTTTTGCCGCCATGATTGACAGCCAATCAGATGCGACCAGCTCCAATATAAAATCGGACCAAAATGCAGCGCAGATATCTTCGACCTGAAGACGCCTCCAGGACGGGATGAGAAACGTTGTCAAAAAAACACAACGACGCGGCAGATACCCGGAAGAAAAATGGAAAATTCATCTAATCGTCGCGGAAAACTCCGAAAGAACTTGTAAATAGAGTGTCGTGTAAAGAAAATTATTGTATGCTTAGCTAAATAATTACAAATGGTGAATATTTACTCCGTAAATCCTTACGATTCTAGTCATTGCGTATATTTGTTGTCACATTTTCTCATTTTTATCCATAATGCTATTTTTTTTATCTTGGGAGACATCGTAAGACGCTATAGATAGTCATTATCTATCAGTTTACTGCCATTTAAGCAATTAGGGAGCCGGACATAGAGCGAAGCGTATAATGAAGAAGAGAACTGAATAATTTGGAAAAGGGTTGAGGTTAGATTAGAATAGAGGCGTACGAGATCTGAATGCCAATAAAGGTAGAAAAAGCTCGATTGTTGGAGAAAATAACTATTGAAGAAGTTCTAGAGATGACATGTATGTAAAGGAAACAACTGGATAAAAGCTGAAATGGGGAAATTGAATGCTGATACTATGGAGGGCGTAGGTTGTTGGGGAAGTTGAAAAAAACAGACTTAATTTATGAATTGATGAGAGGAACGAATTATGCCATACTTTAGGAATGGGTACCTTCGAATATGCAAGAACACTTGGTAAACTTTTCTCAATCGGAGGACCACCTTTACTATTAATTATAACCATTTATACGGCAAAACTATCGCTGAAGAACGATAAGGGAGGGTCGAAGAACAAATACCTCAGTGTATGAGAGAGAAAAGTTGGAGGAAGGGAACATAGAATGAAGATTTTAGGCATGGAGTCTACAAAGGGTAAACCGTACAGTTATTGGCCACCCTACAATTTGAAGAGCATAGTAAGAGTACAGTTGGAAAAAAAATACAATACTAATTGCAAAATTTACAATAGTGATTATTGTAAATTTTGTCCAACTCTAGTCTTACTATGCTCTTCAAAATACTAAGTGGCCAATAACTGTAGGGTGGCCAATAATTGTTCGGTTTACCCTATAGCGTCTACGCTTTGTCATTCGTCTGCCGCTCGATGACGGTCATTCAAATGGTATGCATCATGTGCAGCTCTCTACCTATGAGTAAAACACCAGTGTTGGAAATCATAAGGTTTATGAAATCGCTGCATTAAAAAGTATAATAACAACTTGAAGGTCGGACTTCCGTATCGTAAGTTATTTGCACCAATTTTGGTCTTAATTCGTCTGAAGTGGATTGCTACTGAGCGAATTTGAACATTGTATCTTCGAGAGCGTAACTAATTTAAAATTCCTATTTTGGTTTGATTCGAGGGACGAATAATTTTAGGTTAGTGAGAGAGTATGCCTTTCCACACAATTTTCAGATTGCTCATAGAATCAGCAACGCTAGTGGCTACTTAGGTGAAACTTTGAAAATGTGCGGGTTTTAGCAGCTCTTCCAGTGACCAACTCGGATATCCTGTGTGTAGTATTCATGGTTTTAGGGCAACGCCAAGGAGAAAGTTGGAGTTCTTGGGGAGTAGGTGCCATGTCGTTGGAAGTCTAACTCGAGAGGGTGCGGAATGCGATTTATTTGGAGGGATCTGCAAATCGGGGCGGAGGCGGTGGACTGCCAAAGTGTGAGAGAGGAGTGTACCTGGGGCGGGGGAGGGGGGCGGGAGAGGCTGTAGTTGAGCATCGTGACGCCAGGGGGAGTGGAAAAACTGCAAGCCGTCCTTCGCTTGGATGCGGAAGTTTAGATAGGGGAGAAGATAGCGAAAGGGGCTCGGAGCTGCGAGGGACTGTGGGCTGGAGGGAAAAAGGGATGATTGTGGAGCATGCTGGGAAGGGTGAGAGGTAGACAGAGAGAGAGAGATATGGGGAGGGATCTGGAAGCGATTGAGGAGTAACGAGTTAATAAAGAGAGCGAAAAGGGAGGAGGAGGCAGCCCCCGGTATTTCCCAGAATGGATAAAAAGGTCAGTGGTCGGAAGAAGGGGTGATTGGGTGTTTGGCACGGGGTGCAGCGGGGTAGAGAGGGAAAGAGGAAGATTTGTGGTTACACTCGAAAAAGAATTACCCGGAACTTTCGGGAGGTGAGGGTGATTCTTTCCCGGAAGAGTGAGGCGGTGGCGTAGGTTTAAAAACGTCCCATGGATGAAAGATCGCGCCGTTTTAAGACGCTACGGGGAGCAGTAAAACACTTTCTCAGGACCCTGCGATCGATTCTCGATTGAAATATTTCCTTCTCTAGACAGCTGAATTAATTCCTTGATTTTGAACGAAAAATTTCGCACCTTGGTGTAGGTAAATGGGAAGCTAGTGCAAACCTCAGTGAACTTTTTTATTACAAGCTTATATTGCCATCGTCAACTGCATTTTGCTTTTTTTATTCACATTGAGTTCATTGCATGATTCTTGAGGAGGTTGAGGATTGGTATTAGGAACTACTTGAGTATTGATATGAAACCTGTTGTGGTTCTCCAGAAAAGAATAATAAGAGCAATTACTTTTAAAAATCGATTCCATCACACTCTTCCACTTTTTCGCGACATGAAAAATTTGTCTTTACGATATTTATTTGTGTATAAAGTATTGAAAAAATTTTACATGCGGAGTAGTAATTTGCTTGGAATAGTGGCAAGACAATACAAATGGAACTTTCGTAATCAATCAAATATGTTTGCCCCCGAGGCCATATATTACCACATTCCAGAGAAGTTTTGTTTATTTAGCACCAAAGATCTTTAACCTACTTCCACAGCATGTAAAAATGGAAAAAAGGTTGTTTTTGTAAGACAAATCAAAATATTGATTTTTAAATTGGGGTTATATTGAAATAATGTTCAATATTTCTCATGAAATTGTTTATTTAACCAGAAAAAGCTTTGTAAATGTTGATAATGGGTAATGTAGCACTGATGTCAACTTGGTACATATATTCCTTTTGCTATTTTTTGATTTTTTCACGGTAACTTTTGGTTACCCCCGCACAGGTATTCATCTTTGGGGTAACCTCAGGCTTTCATATATTGTTTAAAATGTGTTATAAAATACTGTATAGAAAAGGGAGCAATAAATTATTATTAGTAATCAGTGGTGTAACACAATCAGTTTCGAGCAAATGTTTATCGTTTCATTTAAATTATAAGTGCCAGGTCACGATTCATTTTATGTGCAAAGCTCATAATCTTTAAGATACTATTTCTGTTCTCGGAGTAATAAGTGTTAGGAAAAAATAGAAAGTGTACAGAATAGTGGAAGGGGAGAACATCATATGGAGCACTAACAGGAAGGCAAGACTCTTGTGGATGTCTCACTGTTGGGACAAAATGGCTTTGTAAGGAACATGATAGAAGGGAAAGTCTCTAGAGGAAGAAAGAAGGACAAATATACACTAGGTAAAAAGGGATTCAACGAAAGCAACAAGGGCACAATGCAGGGGACAGGGTAGAACGAAGAACCACAGTCAATCAATCTGAGAATTGATTAACTAACCGATGACCTTAGCCAGCCATCTGGGAGTCATTTGAAAACCCGTGGAGCCACCTCCGTGGATTCTCAAGCAACTTGGTTTTTATAAAGTCATAACATCTTAAAGTCCGATTGAGCCTACAGATTTAATGTTAGGATAGCTGAACAGTAAGTAGGCTAATTAAATGCCGTAAAGTATTTTAAAAATTCGTAATTTAGACCTGTCAGTGATGTTCCGATAATTATTGTTATAAAAATAAGCTCTATGTCTGGTGACCTGCTGACCTTGTCACCTGAGACTTGCCAATACCTTACTGTTGTATCTGTTGAATGTATGATCTGTTTGGATAAATAGCCGTAATTATACCTGAGGTGGCACAGAAGCTTAATTAATGGCACTTGGAAAGAAATATATCTATGATAATCAATGAGCTAATTTATTGGAACTTCTCTGTTGTCCATCTTCTCAACCATCGCCTTGGTCCGCGAATATATCTTTGCTGGCAGCTTCTTACATTTTCGATAGTATTACTACACGTATTTATATTTTCCGATTATTTCGGGGGTGGAACATTTGAAATTTTATTCTTTGTGATAACTTGGCACTTTAATTAAAGATTGTTAATCGTATTCTCAATTTTGCTCTTGGGTCTCGATCCCGTCTTGTCTTGGCTTTTCTCCAAATTTTATCATTACTTCTTTGGTCTATCTCGTGCTCATTTTATTTTTACCTATGATGTTCTCTCCATACGCAAGCCACTGTTGAGAGTTATTTAGCTCTCATGCTAATTCACTGTTTTGGTCAATCTAACGTAGCTTACTCGGAAGGTAATGTATACATACCATGGCCGTGTCGCAATGTAATAGCAAACAAGGCCAGCCCATGGATTTGTAATTTCTCAAAATGATATTTAATGTCATTTTTTCTAATTTTTGTCAATTGAAAATTGAAAAATTGAATCATTTTTCCTATTCTACGTTTTATTTGTCGCTTATTTTCAACTCTTTTGATATTATTATTGTCAGGTTACCAGAACACTTCGCTCATACGCCTTCACTGGACAAGTATTGCAATAAATGAATGCATATAATTACTTCTATATGTCCTCTGCTGCATCTTTCACATTTGGATTCTTTCTGAACTGCATTGGTTTCATAGCCTACGTGCGGAGCAATAACCCTAGAAATATCAAAGACGAAGCAGTAAAGCCTCGGACAAGTTTTACGATGCAAAAGTTATCATGTGGTAAGGCCATTAAAAATCTGGAGAATGTGATTCTTGGGCCTTGCGCTGCAGTTTTTATTGCCTTCAAAATAATCGTAGGACATAGTTTATTCTTCAGGAGAAATAAACATCAAACCGTTCTATTCGAAATCCAATTACCACAGTCAACAGAAATATCTCGCGTAAATTGTGCCAGAGTAATTCATACTTATAGTTAGGTATATGCTACGGCACTTTTTGCAAATATCTTGATTTAACAGTATTCTTAATATGAATAAAAAGAATACATTAAGAAATATTGAAATTTAATAACCTCAATAATACTGCCTTTAATTTGATATGCCTACTAAATTGTTTAAACATAAAAACATGTTATTCTTTGAGTTGAAAACTTTTAATACTACAGAATTTCTATACATGGGTTTAAGCAATTTAGCTGGTTGGTGTTTGCGGAGCCATTTCAAAAGCCAGTCGGGAACAAGTAAAAATTAATATTTTACAATTGAAGAATATAATACCGTTGGGTTGCAACTTTTTAAATCGACGTGAAGAGGTCACGAAAAATATTACCGGCGATAAAAGTATCAGTTGGAAATAACTGCCAGAATATTGAGTCATATTTATGCCAGGGAATTTTTCAAATTCGTTTTTTTCTCTCATTTCCAAAAAAAACCCTTTGACTTTGGATAAGCAAATAAATCATCTAACGTTGAATTAATGGCGTGGATAATATGGTGAAACTCATATCGCATCGCACAGTGAGACTAATTATGAAAGAAGCGTTGCCGAAAAAAAGAACAACCCGTTTTAAAAAGTGAGTCACAGTTATAATTTCATGCAAAACGGAATCATGGGGAAATGGAATACAAAAGCGTCCGGCGTGTTGGTAATTGATCGCTATCAATAGGACGGCGAGGCGCGGATGATAATGCGCGCAACCGTACGTTCCATTCAAATCACCTCGTAAATTTAACATCCATCCCAATCCAAATTCACTCCGATCCCCGACTAGTCTGCGTTAAAGTGTGTGCGTGGTGGGAGGAAGGGCGAAGGGAGGAAGGGCGAAGGGAGGAGGGGAGGGGAGGGGAAATGAGGAGAGAGAGAGAGGGAAGTGTGCGTGTGATAGAATTCAAATTTAATCACGTCGTTAAAGCGCTCCGCCCGATGTTTTCGGGACGAGTAGATGGAGGCTCTGGGAATGGGAAGATTGCCACGGGGTGTTGCGAGGAGGAAGATGGAAGGGAGGCGGAGTAGGACCTGGAGGGGCGGGATAGGGGGGGGGCGTGTGAGGCTCATGTGGGACGGAGGCGGTCCCCGGGTTGAAGAGGCCAGAGTGGAGTTGATGAGGGAGGTTGAGGAGGAAGGGTTCCACAAAAAAATATATTCTCACCTCAGGAAGGCCAACATGGTCAGGACGAGGTGAAGACGGGGAGGACCCCGGAGGAGCAACATCACGTCCCACACCGTGAGCACCGCCGCGATCCGGAGACTTGTGATATAAAGCCGACTCATGAATACCTCGCGAGGAATGAGATAGAACTAAGGGAGGGAAAGGGGTGGTTGGCGTGGGAGGGACGCGACCCTCTTCTCCCCCTTAGTCTCTCCATTTTACGCACCCCACAACCCGCCCCCTTCTCGTCTCCAGAATCCATCAGATTTCCTCGGCTCTCTTTTTTTCTCACTCTCTCTCTGGAAAATTAAGATATCCTCACGCTCGGATCTCTCTTAAAGGGCGAGGATCTGATGAGAAGGGAGGACCCCGAGGGATTGTAGGGGAGTGATGAGGGTGGGTGAGAGATGGGGACGGTTGAGGGTGGAAGGGCGAGATGGCCGTCCAATACGCTACCGATCTGAGAAGGAGAGGATGCGGAGGGATGAGAGGGTGGAGGGAGAGGGGAAGAGTGAAGTGTGAGGGGGAGGTGAGGGAGGTGTGAGGTCTAAGAAGGTGGAAGGGAAAAGGAGTCGGATGAGGTGGGACTCAAGGAGGAGTTTATGGAATGAGTGGGTCGGAGACGTTATGAAATGGGTGGTTACATTGAGGTGAGCGGAGGCCGAGTGCCGGGAACACCTTTTCTACTGCACATTTTGCCGTCCACCTCCTCCCACGCAATCACGAGCTGGATAATGATCGGGTGTTGTAAAATAATGGCTAATTGTGGGGCTCAACGTTAAACATCTTTCCAGTAATTATGGAGTTAACCGGTTGGGATGATGCCCGTAGTTTGAAGCACTTATTTCTATATCATAATAATTACACCATTGTAGAATCATATTTATGCAGAGGTAATGTAGGTGTGAGTAATCAATGAATTGAAGGACGTGAGGCATTAGAGGGATCGGTCGTTAGAGAGTTTTATTTAATTGACAGTTGTGCTGATCATTGTTGGTAATGGAAGTGTTAGATCGTGGTCTACCTACTCATTTTCACTTTCTCATTTATTGACGTCGATCTCGTGATTCATTTCCTGTGAATTTGTGGCTAATTGCTTCAAATGGTTGGTTTTCAAATACCACTAGCGTCGCCACCATTTTCAACGTCATGACTACGTAGGTATCGGATGAAACAATGAGAAGAAGAATTGAGTTGAGAAGTACAATAGGTGAGAACTGATTACTAAAATGCTTCAGACTGCTTCAAGGAGTTGGTCGAACTAGCTAAGTGCTGAACTTGCCTTTATGTCATGCAATAGACCCCCGGATCGACTTTGGTCTCGTGTATTGGTGTTGCGCCTGTATCAGTGAACTCCATCGTAAGTAATGCAAAGCGTAGCTTGCAGAAAGTTCCTATTGCAATTTTCGCTCAGGGATTCATAATGCTATGCATAGTTGAAAAAAGAAAGAGTATTTTAAATATTTATTTATTGTAATTAAAGGTATTAATATGGAGAATCAGCGCTTTAGATATATTTTATTTACTTTTTATTATGCAAACTCTCCTTTGTAAATATTATGATGAATTTAATTGGCTACATACTTTTTACGCATATTTTAGTCTCTCCAGCAAATAGGCATACAAAATAATGATAGTTATAAATAAAAGGGAACGGCCACCATAAAGGATCATTTTTTGTTCCAACGTTATTACATTAACAAAGCTATTGGTTTTTGGCATGTTAATGCATTTCACGTTTTTACAAGATCGGAGAATAAAACACACATTAAGTGCGGCTATTTGGTCTTGCTGGAGAATACTATATATGTAGCAGCATATTTGTGATATGCTTATTCTGCATTGTATGACCCTTATATCTGACTACTTTATGAGGATCCAAAAATTGCAAGCTTCTGCCCTCAACGTTTGATGTACCGTTCAAGTGACATATACTCTCCAATTATGTATTATCATACTGGTTCACCAACTTCAATATGTTAGATCTTAAAACAGTAGCTATTATAATGAGATGATTAAAATGATTCGGAAGAACAATTAGTACAATATGCTTGGCAATGTAACCAACCGGATGAATATATTATACCCATAATATTTCAGGGAAGCAAGTAATGTAACTGTGACTTGTAGGAAATATTAGCATGAGACTATGCAATGACACAACCTGAAGTTGGTTTCCCAAGATATCGCCAGTCCAGTTTCCTCTTTACTGTTGCATTTACTTTTATTAGTTTATCTTTTACCTAAAATAAATGCTATAAAATACGCACAGCTAATCAACCTACGGTAAGTTGCACTTGGGAGGGAGTAAATCTCACCTCGTGTTAAGTCCAAATAAAGGAGAAGTGCACGCATTAATTTTAGTCTGAAGAGTTCTTCCTCTTGTGACGCCTGCAGCTTCAACCTGGAGTCTTGGTTCTCTCAAAATTCAAAGCTCTAATGCGGCAGGATTAAAAGACGAGGCCCAAATTCTATGCTGGAAACTGGTGGCGAAAGCTCTTCTCTCTGGCTTATTAGTCAACGTGTGTTATTTTGTCAAATAAAAACGACTTACACGAGAACAGCACAAGTAGGAATGGAAATTCTGAGTTCTCCATAGAACTGGCAGAATAAATAGACTAAATGAAAACAACATGCATTCTTTGAGATTGGTGGGTCAGCTGGAAAGACTAAGGGATGTGTACCTGACATTAAGAGAGGGATGTGAGAGGAAGGAGCTAACATGATATGATTGAATAATAAATTGGGCAGATTTTAAAAGAAGGGTTGAGCGATCTTTGGTTACAAAAATGATTAGTAAATTAAAATACCATCTTATTGGCATGCGCTTTGATTCTAAGAGGTATTGTAAATTATAGTCAAGGCGTATTCCGGCATACTTTTGCCTTAGACGCTACTCTTACGTCAAAAATTCGGGAGGTTATATTCATCGATGGCACGTAACGATGGATGGGGGAGGATTTTGAGGAAAGTGGGTATGATCGAGAGAGTTAAATGGATAGTAAGGAGGAGGCAGAAGGGAAGTATGACCAAAGGTGGGGTTTGGAAGAGGCCTGTGGATATCAGCGGTTAGAACGAGCCGATCAAGCGGGACCGAGCCGGGTACAATCTCCCTGGGAGCAGTGGAGTCCTTTGGAGAGTGAGGTAGGGAACGAGCGATGAGTTACTCATAGAAAGTGGTGGAGTAGGAAGTGGGGGGAGAGCTCTGAGGGGGTTGGGAGGAAGGACGGATGATTCCCCAGCGAAGTATGGAGGGAGAGTAGGAGGGAAAATGTGGGCGTTCGAACCCGAAGAGAATATGATGAGGTTAACGGTAAGGAGAAAATTGTGGGTTCTGAATGCCTCCCAACCTCAAGGCCCTTTTGTCTCTCACACCCTTCCGAAATATTTCCGACCCACTTCCCCCTCCTCCACAAGTCCTCTCGTTTTTTTCATCCCCTTCTCGATATGCATCCAAAAATCCCCACCCCATGCCATTCAACCCCATCTAACGCCCTCCCATAAGTCCCCGACTTTAACCTTGTTGATGTTGTTGCCTTCCATAACCACTGCAGACAAAAAAATCTCCTTCCAACGCCTCGTAACCACCTCCCACCTCCTTTAAAAGAATTCCTCCGACCAGCAAACCTCCGATACGGTTTCGTTGGAGTTATATGGGGCGCCTACTGAAGTCTCGTTTGCGGAGATCGACTGGCACCTGCGATCTATTTGCATTTGGAGGTGTATAGGGAATTATTACTCTTTCGAAAAATTTCCACTGATCGCAAGAGTTTTGAATTATGTCACTAGGAAGGACATTGCTATTAATGGCTTTGTAATCAATTAGAAATTATCGATACCGGTAGCTGTAAGAATGGAGTTGCTAAGGTAAATCTCCACTTCACCTTATGCTAAACTCATCGCTAGTTCATGAACTCAGTTAATTAACGTTGGCTCACTTTTCTGAGTGCTCCTTAGGGAAATATTCACATAATTCACGATGCCGCTCTAGACGAAGAGGGTATGAGAGGCCATGTATCGTCATAAGTACCAGAGCTCCCCGCGCGACAGCCTATTGCCTCGTCACAATGCCTACACCATTTGTATTACAAGTTGCTATCATTCTTTTAAAACCTATTTTGCTCAGAATTCTCTCTCTCCTTCGAAGATAATTTACTTGGACGAACTTATTTTCTCACCACGCGCACCTGACGAGATAATCATAGAAGTATCTAGACCTCATAGATATGGTGGTCACGTATGATAGAATTCACGGCGATTGCTGGTCTTGAAAGCATCATGATAATGACTGAAGGAACTATACGACTAGACAATGGCCTACAGCAATGGGACACACTGAAACATGGGGTGATCCACATGTCAAGGAGACGTCCGAGTGCGGTGATTCCTGTATGCAAGTGGCAGACAGTGTGACTTCGAAATGACCGTAGCCGTGGAACCATGTTGAAACTAAGTACTACTACTACTACTCCTACTACTACTTCTATTACCTATGTTTACAGGGAGAATAGAGTCATATAATACAATACAATAACTTTATTTAGAACCTTAGATCTCATGTCCCCTAGGTTCAAGTGGGCAATACAAAAAATGAGTAAAAAATTTACTAATAACATTACATTGATAAATTCCATGAGTTAGGCCTTGAGGGGCACCTTAATAAATAATATCACCAAAAATAAATAAAAAATACAAAAATACAGAACTGTATTTACTAAACATTCCCTTTTTTTAATTACATTACACATCAACCAAACATAAGTCAACATGAAATATGACTCATGTTACAATACCAGAGCTTGAATGTAATGCGTATAAGTTTACGTATTATGCTACAATCTTAAACTGCATTAGGAACCAGAGTCAAAGTATTCTCGAGGAAAAGGCAGAGATCAAAGTATGCAATCGGGTCGCCCCAATCCACTCAGTTTGTCTCTCAAGCAAGCAAGGTGGTGCTAAGCAGCTCACACGCCAACAAGTTCACTCCACGGACACTCTGGCTCTTCTCCACGCGGCCCAAGTTCCTCGTCTCGTTCGCTAGTTCGACCACTCTCTTCCTTGCTTGATGGGGCGAGGGAATGGGAGTTGGGAGACGAGAGCATCATCATCATCACCATCATCTCTATCTCTTTTTCTGTTTGTACTCCATAATCCCTTCCCCTCTTGGCCTCAGACCTCCCCCCCGCCCCCCAAACTTCCTCTTGCCGTCCGCCTCCGCTGGCCGGCCGCCGCCGCGCCGCTCTGACGTCTCAATCGCCGCCTTTAAGGAGCAGGTGAGACCGTGGACTGGTCGGACGGGCTTCTCGTGCGCCATCCTCCTATCCCCAGAGCATCCCTTACCACCGCCCTCCACCTCTCTCCACCTCCTTATGACCCCCCCCCCACCCACTTGCCCTCAACCATCCCACGTCTTCTTTCCCCTCCTCATCCCCGCCCAAACCCTCACTCTCCTCCCTCTCTCGCTCTATTATATCTCAATCTTGAGAGAAAATTACGAGATCTCTCCCCTCTCGAGGAGGACATGATGGTGGAGGGAAAAGGAAGGTAGACACAGGGTGGGGCGGGGAGGGAGTATAGGGGAGTTAAGTAGAGCGAGTGTGTGTGTTGTTTGCGGTGGTGTTTATGTGTGTTTGTGTGTGTGTGTCGGTAGATCTCTCCCCTTAAACGCTCCTCGACCCCCCCCTCTGTTATGACGTGTGAAATTCACGCAATTGATGCGCGCCGCCGCCACCTTGGTCATCGGCCTCGCATGTGCGCGTTAAACTAAGCGTTAGGCGAACCCTTGTTTTCTCCCCTTAATCCCCTCCCCTCTCTTCCCTCCCCCAGAGGCCCTCTCCACCCCCCTCTGCCACTATATATCCATTATTCTAACCGCATCGACAAATCAGCCTCAAACAAGTTCGTGGAGAATAACATTGCATATTCAATTTTCCTCGATGATAAATTTCACCCAGTTCCCAACATCATCGAAACTGCTGCCGCTAGTTGAATAATTGCAATGTGTTACCATTATTAATGTATTGATATCATGCCCACGAACGGAATTGACGTAGACGTTATAAATGGCCAGTAGAGCCTTTCTACGATACACGCTCCATTTTATATATTTCTTCCGGAAATTTCGGTATTTAGGTTTTACCGATGGAAATTGATAATATAATGTGAAACTCTTGTTTAAAAATGTTAATATTCAACAGATATAAATTATTTTCAAAATTACAGTGCCCTCCCAAATTTCACTCAGAAATATACTATGTTGCTTAGGTACATAATAAGTGTGCCATGTTCTATGAGCCATATATGATTTTATTGACATAATTTACGTCGTATTTGAAATAAGTAATCAAGGGTATATAATATTTAACACAAGAACGGCCTCGGTGGTGGTGGAATAACGTCCTCGTCTGATAATCCAGAGGTCGCGGGTTTCAATCCTGCTTGGATGATTTTTCACATTCTGGGGCATGGTTGCATATGTTTCTCTGGATATATACCACGTTAAAGTGGTAGGAGCTGGTGAAAGATTTAACAAATAGAAAAATATCATGGTTTCATTCGACTGTGGTGATTGTAAGCTAATATAGTTACATTAAACTCCAGGAATGATGAGACACACCGAAAAACTATGCTTAACAATCTGTCTCAGCTAAGAAATATTCAGCATGGATATCGGTATTTTTAAATTAACTATCTAGAAATATTAAAAAGTTAAGAGTAGAGGGCAGATATCCCACAGCTACTTTTTCATACGCAATATAGATTGATAGTTGTACTCTATTTCCAATTCGGAGCTTAATGAAATCGCAATATGATACTCGTCAGTTTGCCGATAGGTAGGTACTCATTAATTGCTCCAAATGTTTCATCCATGTGTATCCTGGAAACATTAGACGAAAGTAAAATAAAAAAGTTAAGAAAGTCTGTGAGTTCCCCCAGCTAAGAAAATAAGACGGAATACGCAATTTGAGACATGAAAAATAGATACATGAGGTTGCCTTTCTATTTATCACGCATTTCAAACTCATCCAGTGCTTTACTGTAATTCTAAGTTACTTACTTTTATTTTACCTTTTGATGAGATTTTATGTTTAACAATCACTTACACGAGGAAAACAGAAGTAAGAAAACATTCATTGTTCTAAATTTAGATAACAAAGTTACAATTGTTTCATGGTAATTTTTTCAGCGTATTTAATTTAACTCACACCACTCTACCTTCCTTTCCGATACTAATCTAGGTTGACTCAGTAATTTAACGGTGGATGCAGGTAACGGTTAATCCTCAATAATCCAATGTTTTCAGTTGCTTGGTCTCACGCTCCTACTCGTTAAGCGGAGAAGAGATAAACCGAAGGAAAGGACTTCAGGTTAGTTTAAATTGAATCTTACCATCGAGTATCTTAGTGCATAACAAGCTGATTAATAGGAGAAAACATTGACCATTAATTTTACTTACACCTACATCATGACAACCAATATATTATTTTCGTCCCTCCTAACTAACAGGTTAATTTTATCTTCGATAAAAATATTCCACGCTCGCATTAAGACTCTAATAAATATAAAAAATGAGACCGGCATTCATTTCACCTACACGCACTCGCATAGCTCCCTTATTTATCGGCCCTTGTAAATCAAAGACTCTTTCTCTGCTTTTATAATCGCCTTATTCCCGTTCGGACAAGGAATAGCGGAGAGGGCGCGAGGGAGACGCACGGGGAAGAAGAAAGGGAAAGAGGCGGAGTAATGTTTTTCGAGATATAAATTACTCGTTTAAAAAGTCACGGAGCTCTTGTCGCGCAGCGTGGCGTCTCCATTTATTAGGGCGGCCCACTCCGTCCCGACGCGGCACAAAAGCGTCTTCCTCTCCGCGTCACCCTCAGCACCACCAACCGACCCCCCTTCCTCCACTCCTCTCTCTCACCTACCGCTCCCATTTATTCTCTGCGTCTTCTCTACTTCCCCTCCTCCCTTCTCTCACCCACCCTACTCCCGACTCAATATTCGATCCTTGCACGTTACCCTCTGTGCATATCCTTGCCTCGATAAGCTCCTGCATGAGTGACTGGCGCTTCTGCGATGCATATCGCTTATGATGGCTTCCCGAGAGTATTTCATCCACTTTTCATTCACTTGCCTCGAACCTCCTCTCCTCACACAACTATATGTTAGACCTAATCTCACGTAAATCTCTCAAGTGGAGGAAAATGCAGTCCACTTTTGCGACCTATGCACTTTATTTTTAGTTGAACCAGTTGTTGCAGAAGCAGGGCAGGCTACCGAAGTGGCGTTTGATTTCCCAGTAGTATTATCAACCATCCGTTTGCTTTCCCCTAACATTTTTGCGTTGACGATGTAAAAGTAAAATCACTACTTAATATTATTTTATACCCGAATACGGTTTCGGCACCGAGAGCCATCTTCGAAACAAGACAAGGAACGATCGAATGTTAAACGATCGTGTATAATCAAGTGGTCTTACTTTCTTGAACTCAAATACAAAACTATTCCAACAAGCAAAGACTGTAACCCTCTCTTGGATACATGCATTAGTTATGGCACACATTTGGCATGGGCTATCCCTTTTCTCGGTGTCTCAAGCGTTTAGCGTGAACCTTGGATATAGCACCCATGCCATATTGCCTTTTCAAAACATAATTATGTCAATGTTGATTTTATTCTCATTCTGCGATTAATCTAGGCATGAAATTGTCTTTGAAATTGCCAGGAGCAGATATTTCCTTGGCTATATATAGGCCGGTGTATAGTTACTGCCGTCTAAGTGGAATCTTTCAAGAGAATGCTACTTGTTGGCGTGGTTCCAAGATGATGGCGCCGTGTTTTATCCCCTCCTTAGCACACCCCTCTAGTCCTCACTTTATCCCATTTACATACATGTCAATGACATTGGCCTCCGAAGCGGCTGTCAACAGTACAATACAAAACATTTCCTCCATCTCACAAGACCGCCTTCCATGAGAAATGACCCGACATCTACGCGTATGGTGACCTTTACAGCCTCATCGAGTCCTCCACTCCCTCTATACACAATTTATTCATCCGTACAGCTCAATTTGATTTGCATCATTTCCGTTTTAACTTTGTCAACGCGTTAAAATATCTCCATTATCTGAAAGCATTCCCGCACATGAGAGAGGGAATGTGGTTTGTCCTCTCTTGAACATTATTCACGAACTCCTGTGGAGTGGATAAAACTTTTAGAGTTTCCGTAATGGAGGAAATGGTGTTGCGAGCAAAATGTTTGTCAAAGCATTTCCAAAAACGTAGCTATTGATGAATATATATATATATATATAACCATTCATTCATTCACTCAAATCGCTCACAGGCGTAAATAATAAATAATTTCGTTCAAACAGAGGGTAAAAGAAAGAGGATAGGAAACACAAAATTGTGAAGTCCAATGGTGGTGTGAAGATGGTATGATGGCCGATTCACAGTGAAAAAAATTGAAATAGCATATCATCATCTTCACACCACCATTGGACTTCACAATTTTGTGTTTCCTATCCTCTTTCTTTCACCCTCTGTTTGAACGAAATTATATATATATATATATATATATATATATATATATATATATATATATATATATATAACACAAATATAAATATACTTTTAAAACACAGGCACACGAAAATTAAAAGGACACTCACAGAATAATTTGCGATTTGTCCTTTTATGTGTTCCTATCCATTTCCATTTCCTTTGAATGTATGAATTTATTCGCGCCTTTGAGCGTCATTTTTCGAATGATTGTATATATATAAGGAGATAAATCCTACGTGGATATCCGCATGCATTGTGAAAGGGGTCGGAGGGGCCGCAGTTTTTAAGGGTATGAAAATAGTACGCCCGAAAAGTCGTTTTCAGACCCCTGGGCTTCGCGGCCATCGCCGCGGTTGCTTGGTAATAGATTTTAAAAAGCGTATTATAACCATTCGGCTCTTAAATGATGAAGTAATGGGTCAAGAGTTTATTTGCAAAGTTGTCATTAATCATTGGAAAGAAAAAAGCGCATCATTCGCTAATAATAGACCATTTTCATCGTAACAGAACACGATAATGAAGAATAATAGGAAAACCAGCATCCTTGTATTTTACCTTGTGATGAGATTTTATGCTTAAAATTCACTTTCACGAGGAAAATATAAGCAAGAAATCATTCACTATTCTAAAGTTAGATGACACAGTTACAATTGTTTTATGGGAATTTCTCCAATGTATTTAATTTAACTCACACTCTTAGCAACGCTCAACCTTCTTTTCCGATAATAATCTAGGTTGGCTCAGTAATTTAATGGTGGATACTGGTAACGATTGATCCTCAATAATCCATTGTTTTCAGTTGCTTGGTCTCACGCTCTTACTTGTTAAGCATAGAAAAGATAAACCGAAGTAAAGGACTTGAGGTTAGTTTAAATTGAATCTTTCCATCGAGTATTTAAGTCCAAACATGGCAATGGTCCTTCAACTTTAAATTCAGCTATTTCTCGAGAGTATGTTTCATTGAACATTTTGTAATCGTAATGATAAAGGAGAATGCCATAAGCCTTCCTCGACGATCTACCGTACAGCACCGTTTTCCTACCAGGGGTCCCGCACTCCGCTTTTATTGCCATTACTTCATCACCTCCAAAACTTCTTTGCGAAATCCATTGTTATAATGGGGTACTCCCATTTGAATTTCCGAAAAGTATTCACTCCGTGCAATCCGATGGACGGATTACTGCCCTTAAGTGCCCTCCGCGTAGCACTCTAGTAGGGATCGGGATTTCAAGGAATTGTTTTTCTTCACTGCCACAACACGAGCCCGGGCCTTCTGAATTGAAATATAGTACTATAGGCATCACACTTAGCGATCCCATCTCTTTATTAAATTTGTCCTTTTTAATTTTTTTTATTTGGAAGAGGGTTTTCATCGTGTTAGAGCAAACAGATTTTTAATTCTCAAATTCCCACACGTTTTAAAAAACCTTGTCATATCTCTAGCTTGAGTGGCGTCTTTATCTCGAAACCACTCCGCGTCCCTTTCCCTTACGCTTTCTTTCTTTTCGTCGCCCGACGCTCACGGCCCTGCTTCGTCAAGATCCACCTCTTCTCTCTCTCTCTTTCTCCTTGGAACCCATCCATCTTTGCGATTGAGACGTTTATGCCTCACGGCGCGGGATTGAGATTTCGGGGCCAACGTAACAATCATCCGAGGCATAAGGGATATCCAAAAGGGTGTAATTTCGGGTTCGGGGCGGCGGGGAAAGGGAAGGGGAGAGTAGGAGGGGGTTGGTTGGAGGCTCATGCCTCTTCTTATTTCCCCCTCCCAACCCTCCTTCCTCCCTGCTGCCCCGCCATAACAACCACCCTCGGCTCGACTTAAACCCTTTCTCACAACGCCTACTAACCAATTTGATCTCCCATTCGACCTTACGCACACATGAAAAGGCTCACACTCGCGCTCTGCTCATAGTCATTGAAATGATTTCTTTCTTTCCCTCGCGCTCTTTTGTACTCTTTCGATCCAACTCCTCGTCCAGAGTAATAAATTAGCCTGGTTATTCCACTCGCTTGACGTCGGTATATTTGTACCAGTCAAAGGGGTCTTTCTCCGTGAAATGAGTGGATATTTGAAGATTATCTTGTTTCGATCGTAAGAATTCCTTGTGTCTTGAAGAAATCTTGCGATTCGACAGTTCAATGGAGCAATCGTGATGTAGAGTCACGGCGATCTAAGAATCACGGGCGATGTTTCTCTCCTCGCGTAGCGGGATAATTCCTCCGTCGCCGAGTTTAATATCACACGGATTTCACCAAAATTTTACTTATGTGTAGTTAAGTATTAACTGCCCCACAGCATGTGTTATTTATGGCGTGTTACATGCAAAGATTGGGCCATAGATCGTCCCCATCATCTTGCCTGAAAGAGAGTGGTATTGAGGGCGCTGGAGCAAGTACCAATAAATTTTCGACCAATTTAAACCGAATACGAAGGAAATTTACTTTAAGTTTCGATACATCTTCTCGTGACTTTTTAGTGCTCGTTATATTTCTAGAGTGTGGATAGATTATCCCATGATGACGGGAGCAGCACAAGAATTCGCGCAAGTTTTCATTTGAAAACTTGCGTGCCTTTTTTGCTTTGAAAACTTGCTTTGAAGCCTTTAACTAAGGGGTTAGTGTGCTTTGCGCGTGTTTTATGCGTTCAGTTTAGCAGATCCTAATGACATTTTGGCAAAGGTTAAGGATTAATGTGTTCATACTCCTTTTATGCTTTAACCCAAATCTTCGAAGGGCCAAAAATAAAAATAAGAAATAGTCTGTCTAGTAGGTGAGCAATATTTTAAAGATATGTATATTCAATCGATTTACAAGAGGATTGGCTGAAACTTGATTGCGGCTAAAATTCATGTTTCCGCCAACATTTTTCTATTTCTCTAAAGAAAAATAATTTCAAGTTATTGCGCTTTCCGAATAAGTATTGCAATTAACTTGGATGTGAAAAGTCTCCTTGGCTAAACCAAGTATCTTGGAAATGGCATTATAATAGTGGTTTAAATGCCAGTTATTAAAACTAAGAACAATACCTCCAGTAATCAAACAACATTTACTCTCCAAAAAGTAAGTGGAAATGTTTTTTACCGTTTACTAGCGGAACCATCCTGCTTTGCACGAGCAACAACTGATTAGTTATAAAGTGCTGTCGCTAGAAATTCGCAAAATTCCTGGGTCCGATCCGGAGTTAAGTATAAAATTAAAATTTTTAATTGTAAATGTTAATTAATGCTTAAAATCACGCATAACATCATTCATCATTTTTATTTTTTGTAAAAATAAATTTTAATTCGATATCGAATTTCGGTAAATGGAAAAGAAAAGGCACTATTAGATGCATATTAGGCCTGTCTCACCTGTTTCGCATCATGACCGAGACTTTTGGATTCTTCTATCCTCTGCAACAGTTGCGTTATGCATAGTGATGCTGATGCATGGAATAAATGGTCAGCGATAATGTTAAATCCCGACCATGGGCCCTTGGCTGCAAGTTTGGGGGCCTCTCTTCTGATGACCTTAGTCCTAATAACTGCAATGGAGGTCTGAATCGAGTCATGGAAATGGGCCCACACTAATTGGCAATGGGGCTGTAAGGAGATTGGCTCTCCTGGTAACGCCCCTACCAGTTATTGCGGGCTAAGATATTCTCCCCCCCCCCCTCCCCCCCCCCCCCCCAATTAAATTATATTTCCAATGTCTACGATGGGAGGCGAAATTCAACGATTTGAACGGAGCACTCAGTAAGGGTCCCAGGGGTTGTCAATGGCCTGGCCCCCATATCTCCGACCCTACTTACTGTTGTAATTGCTAAACCGATATAAGTCCCACGGATGAAAAAAAAACATCAGATTTTGGGCCCCTGGGTCAATCAGGGTCCCACCCTTATATCAGTGATCCTGGATATTTTTGCCACTTCACACGTTTACCTCCCGAACAGCCTAATATGTTCGCAATCCAACTTATGCAAAATTCCGTCACCCCAGAAGAGCTATTTCAAGTCATGGGGGCAAATGGTCATCCAAATGTATATCATTTACTTCCTCGTCCATGAAGTTTCATGATAATCTATTCATTAGTTTACCTTTGCTTACCTCCTGAAGGTCCTGCCCTTGGAGCCAATAGTCTCTTTTTATGTAGACCTTCCCAATACTATCGTCTATCCATCGTTTAGCAGCAAAATTTCAAGATTGGTCCTTTTTAGTCGGCCCATTATGACGTAATGAAGAAAGAAGCAACCAGTTTTGGACCCTAGGGTCTAACAGGGCCCCACTTTGCATGGGATTTTTCAGGCCTTAATGCCGCTGGAAAGGATGAATTGGTATATCTCCATCAGTATGCAAGATCTTAGTTGAGCAGCATTCTAAAACCAATAAAGGGCTCCCTTTGGGGCCTTCAAAGGTCTTTCTTGTGAATCTCAAGTCCTTCCCCGTGGTGTCATTTGCAAAGGTGCAAACTTTCAAGAATATCGGTTCATATCAAGGCCACACAAGTTTGGGGCCCCACCTTTACATCTGAGCTTTAGGACCTCATTGTTTCTATTTGAATGAGATTGCTCGTTGTCACTATTTCTCATACTCTCTGCATAGTCCTTTTATTAGTTTGATCTTTACGTTAACTCGTGATCCAAAGTTTCCCCTTCACTCACTATTATATCTGTCATTGTAAACCCCGTTTTCTGCAACATACTTCACTTCCTGATCAATGAGTGATTATTCTTAAGTTTTACACCACATTTCTCTCCAATGCCACCAACATCTTCTTGCTCATCTTCCATCAGTTTGTCAATTCACATTTTTTCAAATTGCAAATTTTCCTCATTTTCATTAGTACTTTCTATTTCAATATGCAGAGTGATCTTTCTTAGTGTTCAGTTCTGATACACTCTCATGACTTTCACGGCTGTTTCTGCCTTTGCATTAAAACAGTCAGCATGGTGTTTAAATCCTTTTTTTCACGTTATGCCGCTTTTTAGAAGGCAAGATAGTGTTCTTAAAGTTAATCAAAATACAATTTTAATAGTCGTTTGGTTTATTTTAGCCAAAGATTTCGTGATATACCTAACAAAAGTAATTCCTATAGAATCTTTAAACGCATAATACTTTTCAAGTTGGGTAAAGGCATCAACGTAACCTTGGAGATCACTGTATAGTCATTATCAGGTTGTTTATATGCCATTGACTGGATGTGCTATTCTTTTCATAGCATTTTGCAATATAGCAACCATCTTAGATGCTTTTCTTAAAATTACATTTCACGTAAACGATTCTTGATCTTATGTCTTCTCTAGCCTTATGTTGTCCTTCTTAGATATGCTGAGCATACTGTCCATTTCACATTTCTCTTTCTGTCGAATTACCTGTAGGCTTTTTGCATCTCACAGTTCTAATCACACATTCTTTATTCCTTTCAATGTTTTAATTCCTCAGTGTTTTCTATTTTTATTAAATTTCCTGGCTTGGAACAGATTCTAGGCAGTACATCAAATAAATTACTTACCAATTTAATAAATCAAATTCAATCAAATAGTATGTGAACTGATAAAAGAACACCCTGCCATATTTTAGTTGCCTATCCTATCTTTTTCTTTTAAAAGTGAAAAACTTCCTGAGAATGAAATGTATATTTTAATAGTGTAACGATTTTACGAAATAAAAATTAGACCATTCCAAAGTATTTCAAACCTAAAATATGCATAAAAGCATTTTTTTATATAAAAAATTATCAGAGCCATAATGCTGATTGATCTGATTATTTTAAAAATTTTTAATACCATATATCTGTATATAATCTCGAATACCCATTCCTCTCTTTAATTATAATAATGAGGAGATGATTTTTCTTTTGATAGTAGTTTCTCTTTAGTCCTCACTATAAAGTATAAAACCAGCTAAGAAGTTTTAGGTTTCCAAATAATGCTGAAGGTTAATGTGGATGAATATTTATAAATGACTGCTAAGCTATTTTAAAGCTCTTCTCTTTTGATATCAGTTGCATGTGGATATATTGGAATTGAATACTGGTCAAGGCTACCGAATTCAATTTTCCGTAGTATCTCTGTTAGCCTTCGTCAAAACTGTGGTACTACCAGAGTACCTCAAAATCTTTAACCACAATAAAATATTCATTCATTGTTGGTAATCTTAGATTTATCCCTATAAAATCGAAGTCTAATAGGACTGTTCTTTGTTGCGGTTGATTGACATTCATTAAATGCTGAGCAAGCCTTGTCTTTCGTAATGTTTAGGTCAGAAACGCATTTTAATCTTGGGCCTTAAATGCTTCTCTTGTATTTTCACATCCATTGCTGCTATAACAATCCAAGAAATTTTTTTCCATCATATACATACAAATTTAAAATGTGATTGGTGATTTAGTTTAAAAGTACAAATTTTAATTTGTACTTTTAAACTAAATCACCAATGAAAGCCTAATGTAGAGCGAAACCTAGAGAAGCCTTCATATCAACCATGTATCCCAGGATGTATCCCAGGGATTCATTTCCATCCCTGGGACCCATCGTATCCCTGGGATTTCATTTACATTGTGGTTGTTAATTGCCGTAGTATAAGAAACAAAGTCACTTATTTTCACCATCTCATTGAGAGCACGGACGCTGATGTAGTAATAGGAACAGAAATTTGGTTATCGAATGAAATTGCGGATACCGAGATCTTCCCAAAATCATATGCAATATACAGAAAAGACCGAACAGCAAGAACAGGAGGAGGAGTATTTATCGCAGTCAAAGATGAGTTCGTCAACAGAGCCGAAATATTTCCAGATAATGATTTAGAAAGTGTGTGGTGTTCCATTAAATGCTCAACAGAAAGAATTTTTATTTGCTCAAATTATAGGCCACTTGATGCAGACTAAAATTCAGTTCTAGAGTTATATAGACAGGTGAAACGTCTCACACGTCAAATTAACGATAATAACATAATTATCGGTTGTGATTTTAACGTTCCCTTGATTGACTGGAAGATATATAGTCTCAAAAATAAGACAAGGAGTTGTGCGACACTCTACTCTACACATTCACATATAATTCCTTACAACAATTAGTCACAACACCGACCAGAGGAAACAACGTTCTAGACCTTTTGGCGACTAACATACCTGAAAGCGTCCTTAACGTAGTAACAGTGAACGGAGTTGGTGATCATAGGGCAATAAATGCTAGATTCCATATTAGTACTGACAAAAAGGCACCCATAAAGAGGAGGGTATACTTATTTCACAAGGCGGATTTAGATGGTTTAAAACGAGAACTATTGACATCGTATAAAAATTTAGCGAAATTATAGAAAACCGGTGTACTGACTATACAAGGAATACTTTTCGTAGCATCACACGACTAGCCATAACTAGCGCAATACCAAGTAAACTTAAAAAAGTCAATACTGAACCTAGGTGGTATAATGTGGACGTCCGGAAATCTCTCAAGTGACAACAAATCTGGCATGCAAAAATGAAGAACGACCGTCAGGGTCTCCCCGAAGAGGAGTGCAAGAAGTTATGCGAAAAGTACAAGATATCGAAAACAGCAGCTAAGGCGGCCTTTCAAAAAGCATTAACGGAATTCAAAAATAAAATATTGGGCGAATATTTAGAGGATAACCCAAAGGCATTTTGGTTGTACGTGAGAGAGGTTCAAGGCTGAAAATCAACGGTAACGTCACTAAAGAACAATCTAGGAGAAAGAACAAACGACAAATTACGAAAAGTAAATATTCTCAACACCTTTTTTCAAAGCGTCTACACAACATGCTCTCCAAATAACACCACTACAATGCCTAGGCTATAAAAACACCCAATGCAGTCCATTGATATCACTAGTCGTGGAATAGAAAGTCATCTGAATACCATTAATTCCAAAAAATCACCCGGTCCAGATCAAATTCCCGCCCAAGTTTATAAAGAATTAGCATCAGAAATAGCGCCTTACCTGAAAATAATATTTGAAAAATCTCTAACACAACATCGTGTTCCTTACGATTGGAAAATCGCGAACGTTACACCAATATTTAAAAGCGGTGATAAGGGGGAGCCCAGTAAATATAGACCGATTTTCCTTACGTCTATCTCATGCAAGTAATTGGAACATATAATCAGTTCGATTATGAGGTATTTCGATAGTGAAACACTTGTAAACGCAAAATCAATATGGATTCCGGAAAGACAGGTCTTGCGAAACCCAGTTGCCCCTCTTCCTTCACGACATTCTTTCCTCGGGGGAAAAGCTTGTCCAGGTAGACGCAAATTTTCTAGATTTAAAAAAACTTTCCATAAAGTCCCTCATTCGAAGTTATTCCTTACGTTGGAAGCTTATGGAATACACCATGACGTAATATGTTCGATAAGAGAGTTCTTAGCCGACCGCGAGCAGAGGGTAGTTCTAGATGGCGTTAGTTCAGATGCAGTGAAAGTTACATCAGGTGTACCCCAGGGAAGTGTCATCGGTCCCTTATTATTCCTTTGTATATAAATGACATCACTACTGTTGTTACGAACAAAATTCGCCTCTTCGCAGACGACACAGTGTTGTACAGGAACCTCGGCAATGAGTCTGATAAGATCGCGTTACAAAAAGATCTAGATCCTATAAATGAATTGTACAATACTTGGCAGTTAGAATTGAATTTTAAAAAGTGCATTGTTATGAATTTTAGGAAAAAGAATAGGTTGGTCAACGAATCGTTCACAAGTTATCAAATAACTTATTAAATGTAGAGTCAGTTAAATACTTAGGTGTGACCCTTACTCAGGACCTGTCTTGGGGGAAACACGTCCGGAAAATCGGCGGATAGGCTAGTCGTAAATTGGGATTTATTAATAGAATATTAGGAAAATGCGACGAGAAGGTTAAAGAGTGATGTTATTTTTCACTCGTAAGACCTCACTTGGAGTTTGCTGCTAGCATATGGGACCTTTACTATCTAGGAACAATCTCTGAAATAGATCTAATACAACGGAGAGCAGGAAGATTTGTGAAACGTTGTTAACGTAAACTTAGCAGTGTTACCGAAATGTTGAAGGAATTAGTGTGGGAATCTCTATCTGATCGAAGGGAGAAATACAGGTTAAATCCTTTGCACAAGTTTGAAGCAGACAGTTTTTTGCCGGACGTTCAATATATAATGCTAGAGCCAAAGTTCTACGGTGGAAGCGATCACATGAATAAGATAAAGGAAATTGACTGCAGAACCGATAGATTTAAAATGTAATTTTTCCCCCGTACAATAAGGAATCATAATAGTTGTGATAGATCAAACATATGAAACTCCCACTCTAATAGGTAGAGTAGAATTTTCACTTTTGTTTAATAACATAACATCATTAATAACACTTAACACCGCTTGATATGTCCGGCATTGTTTTATTTTGTTCTCTGCATGAAGTAGCATCTCGTAGCATTCATAAATTAACAGTATTAGTAATATTAGCCACTAGATGTGTCTATAGCATTGTTCTGCATGTTTGCATGTTCAATTACATAGCACTCACCCAGTTTCTGGTTGGACTGCGCACTGTTCTCCTAACTGCTTTGGCCTGCGCCTAGCGGCCGGGGGAGCGTGCGAGGTTCTGATTTGTGCTGGGACGGGTGCTGCATGCCTGGTGTGGAATCACCCCGTGCCACACACCCTAGTGGTGGCTTGCACGGTACTTCGTAGATGTAGATGGATTTGGTGTCCATAAATCCTGTAATGGATTTAAATTTTTGATGAAATATTCTACGTGTTTTAGACAGCTATAATTTGGAAATAATTTGATACTTCATTAGTTACTAAGACATCGTTACCAACTTTGCAACGGTTCATAATTCAGCGATTACGTACTTTTTATGCCTACCTCATGTGTTCCTCAGAACAGCTGAATATGTCCTCCTTTGACATGCATGCAGATACAGAGACAAATTTACGACTAATTGATGATTCAGCGGGTGAAATGGCATTTGCAAATGCCAGCGCCTAACCGTCTCTCTCTCCCCTCCCTCTCCCCTCCCTCCCCCCACCTCCGCCCGCGAGTCTTAAGTCTCCCTCCGAGCCTCTCTTCTCTTCAATCGTTTTTCACGGCATGATCGAATGCAAACATATCCGAAAATACAACTCACACCGGTTTCTATATTTCTATTTTTCTCCTACTCTGCGAGGATATCATTAATCTTTAAGACGCGGTTCTACGACGGCGATTACGAAATCTTACTCGAAAGCGGCCATTATTCATGATCCCAATGAGAATGCATATCTAAAATGAAATAGGAGATAGTTGGATGCCGAGCGAGGTTTATTATGATGCCATTCAAATCCCCATCGCATCGCTAATGCCACTGAGACGCCTTTCCCACCTTTGGTTCAAGTTGTAAAGTAGTGTCGGAGAAAGAGAGCTCGGAATGGGGGAAGAGATTGAAGAAGTGTCGTTCAGCGATAAATCCATTGCCATCCATGAGGTGATCGCCCATTAATCGACACGAAGTAACAACACTTGAGGGAAGGAAAGCCGTATTTATCACTTTACGGGAGTCCTCAGAATTTATCGTTTTACTGAGTGGTTCACGCTAGAATCACTTTTTCTCCAGCTGTCACATCCTGGAGTGGCCAAATATGATATTAATCATTCATCTATACCATTAATACATCTGCATCCACATGCTTGATGACACAAAAATCTTAGATAATGATAAGTATTTGTATAAATATTGAATCCCGCTAATGTCGATACGAACTGGGCTAACTGAAACTTACTCGAGTCTCCAAGATCGTAGCTCAAATATTTGCTTTTCTATTTTACTTTCATCGAGATAGGCCTTCATAAAATATGCTCAATGTACATTTATTTTTTAAATATTATTTCTGATCACATTTTGATGGACCAGATCATTTTTGGAGTACTAAGTCTCCCCAAAATATATAAGGATACAAATGTATGTTGCTTTTTTTATAAATTTCTCCTCCGAACTATTTTTGTGAAATTGTCATTTCAGAGGCTCATTCTATTTTAAATTAAAGGCATATATTGAGTGAGTGACTTTTTAGTAAACTTTTTCTCCCCTTTAGATTAATTATTCTTGTATACATTCTAAAAATAGAGAGTTTTGGTGATGTATTTTGATACATAATTTTGAGGAAGGTTGATATATTTTCCAACTGCCCTCTTCTGAGATTGATGCTCAAGTTGCGTGACCAAACCTTTGAGTGTGAGTATAATAGATGTAATGACACCTCAAGACCAGTCTTATTGAACCGAGTAATTCCTCTTTAAAGAACATAAACCACTCCTTTAAATTACAGTAATTATTGCTGAAGCTTATCATTTCTCACTGCATCAGGCGCTAAGGATACGGAGCATGAAGATTTTTAATATATCACTGCGTTGATTTACAGCTCCTCATTATCGATGGTAATTGTGCAACGAGAAAGTACATGTTCAGTGACTCCTCACCGTCAATACCTTTCTTATTCAAGGGATGGGAGGTGATGCCGGATGGAATCACATGCTAATAATGCAACTTACCTCGCTCGCCCAACGATTTGCGCCCGGAAGTGCGTGAACACATTTTACGAACCGAAAAGGTGATGGCTAGTGAAAAGGTTAACGATCAACAAATAAAAGTTACAAAGCTTTCGCCATTACTTATCATTCAAATAAGCCTCCTTCTATGTATCCTGAGCACGTGTGGCACACAGTCTTTTATAACGAAAAATTATCTTTACCACTATCAGTTCCACTCAACCCACTGGCCCAATACAAGTATGATTTCTAAAGAGCCTTATCCTCTGCGAAAGCCTGCAATAAAAGCTATTCACTCGTTATATTGGCTTAATTCTCTCCACATCAGTTATTATCTTCCAAACATCTCGATTTTCCATGTTCTATATTTTTCGCGGGAGCATCATGAAAAGAATAGACATGAAGGTGCATTCTTCTTCTCCTCGCTGTTAATCTATTGCCATTACCTCAATTTGCTAAACACGATGAAAACTCTTACGGTCGTATTCATAGTTACTCTAGTCTCCGCCCAAGACAGGTTTAAGGGAGCTCGATCGGCGATTTTGTTAAACCCGTATTCAAGTGTCGTTTTAGTTCTGACCGACCTTAGCCCCGGTAGATTTAGTCCGGAGAAAGTTAACCCTATGGAATTATGGTTTAACGATGATGATATGGTTTAAGCTACTCGCGTAGCCATTATCTCTTCAACATTTGTGGTGTAGTGCAGCGTAGTGATTGCCGAAGGAGTTCTTTGATTTATCGTGAGTGATCTACTCGCTACAATTAGTTTATGAGTTAGTCTTATTACTGTGTGTGAAATGAGTCGTGATACCGAGTATGAGATGCTATATTTTATAAACGAGAAAAAATAATGTGATGTAATAAAGTGCACCTGAAATCTTGTTTATTTTTACGTTAATTGATGTGCATTAAAAATGTATGTTGACTTTGTTGTGCGTTTACTAAATTTTATTTGCAGTTTGCCTCGATTTTTGGCATGGAAAAACTGATAGCCCAATGTTTGAGCGCTCGGTATTTTGACAATTTTCAATCCATTAACCAGCACTTTTAAAGTAATAAAGACAGATTTATTCTTAACATTATGCTGATAACCAATTATTTATTTTACAAAAACTGCTGTGAAAATTGTAAAACTATTCTAACTTTGAAGCATATGATACGATTGAAACTTAAGTGGATCCATTGTGTGTTCTAGAATGTCAGAATTATGGGTACAGACAATAATGTTTAATATTGCCACTATGATCAACATTGATTTTTATACATATTAACATTGCGCGTACCGTACTTGCTTTGGGGTAATGTTTGGCCCAATTTAAGCAAGCAAGCAACAGTATGAAGTCCCTAGAAGCAATAAGAGAGGGGAAAGGGTTGGTAGATAACGCACAACTCCTCAAGAAACGCTGAAAACCAGTCAATAATTCTGAGAAATACCGTGCCACTTGACGAATAGCGATGTTGCCAAGCGTTCCACTCTCACACAGTTGGCAAGTCTCAGACTCCTTTAGTCCCTCCCTCGACTCAAGCTATGAATACCAAGTTTTAGTTCCTTTCTACACCACACTTAGTCCGGACTAAGATAAAACTCTTAAACCCAGCCTTGATATAAAATGTATGCATGCGGCCGTTAGTGCTTTCTTTTTATCATGATTAGTTGATCACGTAAAGTTGCAAAATTCCACAATGTAACGACTGATTCTATCACTTTACTACCTCCATGTGTGAAATTCGAATGTAATTTACGTATATTGATTCGGTATTGATTGGCAATTAACGTCAATGTTAGCATACTTATCTTATCAGTGATATATGATACCAAAAAAATTGGAACAAATACATGTTTTAGTGCCATACGTCAACAATGACTGGTATTAACTTTTATCAAAGAAAGATTTCTTATGCATTTTGCAGTATCTGCTTAGGAATGTAGATTTCAAGTATTTAGGTTTTTATCTTTCATTTATCACACATGCAAACCAATTCAAGTACTTATGCACAACTTTTTTTAAATGTTGGATTTGTTATATTATGCTTTAATGTTATACCTACATATTGCACAAAAAAAAACAAAAATTGGGGAAACATGTACATTGAGAGCTACTTTACAACGGTCAGCGATAGTTTGTTGGAGGAAATTCATGCAATGTTTAACCTATGCACACTCAAGTAATTAATATAGGTAGGTAGGTATTCATATTACGCTCATGGGAAAGGGTAGAATGGTAGGGAACTAGAGACCTTTGTTCTCGATCATCAGAAGCCCAAGACAAGGAGAGGGTGTGCGGTAGGTGATCAGCGTGTGGCCACAGGGATTGGTGGATGAATGCTCAGAGAGGGATGGGTATTCTGTTTTTTTTTTTCGGGGGGGAAGAGGGGGGAGGAGAGTTGGGACGGGCCAGAGGGGAGAGATAATGCCTCGGTCTCACAACACACACAGTCTCTAAACACCTCATGGGAAAAGGAGGGCAGGAAGTTCAGGTCTATCGGCGACCAAAGGTGCTACACACAAATTGACCCTCGATCGCCTCGTGCGAGTGGGCTGAGGGACGGGAAAACATATTACGCCCGCCCATTCCCAATTTAAGAAGGAACACAAGGAACAGATGGTTTCATAAATGAGAATATTGATACATGCCGTCGAGAAAATGGATGGAAGAGTGGATGGATGAAGAGACTTAGACCGATGGGAAGAACGCCTTTCCATCCTAATGATTTTTTATTATTTCTCCGCCGGTCTGGTTATTGGATAAAATAATCACCCTCGCTGATAGATAAAAGTTCGATTTCCAGCATAAAAAGTAGTGAGGGATATTACACATGACATACATAAGACTTATGCGTACTTGCGTGTCTTTATAACTTCCGAGTAAGATATCCATTTTGAAGGCAGCATTCTGTTCTTTTCCAGATTTTATTTAAAAACTGCGACCGGTTTCACCTTAATATTGCATCTTCTGGTATATTTTAAAGCTTTGAGCATTCTATGTATACACAGAGATAGTTTTAACCAATTTTTAAACTTTCTCTGTGCCGGTATATATAGAATGCTCAAAGCTTCAGAATTTGCCAGAAGATGCCTTATTAAGGTGAAACCGGTCGCAGTTTTTCAATAAAGTCAGGCAAAGATCGAAGTTTTTAAATTCAAAATGGATATATATCACTTCCACGAAGTCAAGCCTGAAACAATAAAATGTATTCCGGGTAAGAGGTTATATGATTTAAGATAATACAAACGTTGATAATTTTACTAGTTTGATCCAGATTTTTCAATTCTCATCACTATAAACTATATAGCGTTTTTGGATTCATACTGAATCGAACTAAAACCTTTCTGCCTCATATTCAAAAGTAAGTAATCGTGCGGAAAGATAATACAGCGCAAAAAAAATCCTTCCAGACCAGTACAATATTTAGTTATATTTTGTAGCAAAGTGTGTATCTGGTGCTTGTGTGCCTTGCGACTTTTATGATTCATTTAATAGGGCCGTTTGCTACTCTATATGTCATAAATATCAAGATTCATTCATTCGTTAGAGTAATCTACCGGTTAGATGTAGGTTATGATGAAAGTCAGAGAATATCCAACGGACTCTGACACGTGCCGTGCCCTATCTACCTCTAGTATTTCCTTTTTAATCTCAGCATAAGTCCTACCTTTCTTCATCCCGTCCATAAAACCTATTCTCTTTCTTCCCCTTCCCCGCTAACCCAACATCCTTCCCTCTATCACGGCCTTCAGCAAACCATCGCCCCTCATTACTGCTTCCAGCCACCTATCCTGCCTTCCCCTAATCTCATTCATAAGTTTCCTTTCCTCGCCTAATATGTCAAGCACTTCATCATTTGTCTTCCTTTCTGTCCAACCTCTCCTTTTTCCATCCTCCTCCACACCCACATCTCGAAAGCCTTCAGCCTATTTTCGTCTTCCTTTCTCAAGTTCCACGTTTCTGCCCTATACAATGCCACACTCCATATCAAACCACCACCACCAGCCTCTTTTTTTCACCCTTACTTAAGGTCCCCGTCATCAGCTCCCTTCTATTACTGAACGCCTTCTTCACTAGCGCTATTCTCTTCCTAATGTCTTTGCTACTATGTCCTGTTTCTCCTAGCGTGCTGCCCAAGTAATTAATTTTTTTTACTTGCTCCAGTTTGTGACTTCCTTTTCTTATCACCAGCCTCGCTTTCTTTGTCCTAAAGAATATAATTACTTTTGTTTTCTTATTATTAATCTTCATCCCGTATTTCTCGCACTGCTTTTCCAATGCATCTACTAAAGTTTGCAATCCTTAAATTATCAAGAATATATATTAAATTGTTTGGTCTATCACTATATCACAGACATTCTTGCCGTTATAATCTAACCCGCTCTATAAAACTTGAGGTATATCGGAAGAAAATTTGTAATTGGAATTCAAGCTTGGGAAAGATGTAGGTGAGAGCTGACGAGAGTTCCCTAATTACTCTAGTTCACTAGACGTCGCAAGTCGGCCATTTAGGGAAAACCGTTATTAAAAAGCATGTAACATGGTACTTTTCTGGTGTTTTCGTCTGTAACTATGAACAACAAAGAATGCGTTATAACTTTCGGAAATTTTCAGGGACAGGAAATTTTCAAATTACGAGGCTTCTTGAACATATTGATTGTGGCCTAAGAGGGACATTCTTATTGGACTTCGCTGGTACACGCCAAATATTTCCCATTCAATCTAAAACAAAATTGTAACTAGGAATCCCACGTAGTGCAAAGTGAAAGTGATGAAAATTCCTTATCCGAAAATTTCTTAAATCAAACGTTTTTCTTCTAGAAATTTCCCATGGAGAGGAACAAGCTAAACGTTATTACCAGTGAACCGAGTCTGTTATTCGTCTAGGATAAAATTTCGATAAAATTGTCCATGGATAATTCTGCTTTGTAATAAACTCGTCAACTACAATAGGCAGGTTATCTTGAATTACCTATTACAGTTTTATTTGGAATGCAAATGATGTTTTAACTGAAAGGGGAATTATTATTACCAATTAACAATGCTATTTATTTCATTTCGACCGCCCCAAATGGCATGACTAGTAGAATATTATGGGGTACTGATAATAAAGCGTGAAATCTTTATTTCACACTAATATTCCTCATTATTAATTAAATACTACATTGCTGAAACTTTCTCTTCAGCTCAATTTACCAAATTAGAGAGTGAGCCTCACGACCTCTATTACATTGCAGAAAAATTACTCATTAACCGCATCGCTGGTACGAGAGAAAACGGATGAACAGTAGTAATAAATGTGAAGTATATTAACCCTTATGAGAGACTTGTGGCCAAATCTCACGTGATATGGAAGCGTTCTCATTAAAAACGAGGCCATTTCTTTATTCAGTTTCAAGAGTAATTAGATTATATGGCGGCCATAAATGCTGTGATGGAAAAAGTTGGAGGGAGAGAGATATATAATTTATATTTCCATAGCGCCAAGAGAACTTAGCTAACAAGGTTTCGGACGAAAACAGAAACCATTACGCCTCAATTATCAGCGCCGAAGTTAAATTTCCTGCGCCCTTTAGCGACGACGACGGGGGAATGCGTAATTTCGCCAGATATGAGCGGTGATGGAAGGGTACCGTGTCCGCGAGTCAAAGCGGGAGGACGGAAACGTATATGAAAGGAGAGAGAAGAGCATTGATGGGCGGGGGAGGAGGGGGAGGGAGGGAGGGATATGGTTGTGTGGAGCGATGGCTCGTAATTGGGAACGAGAAGCTCGCTCATGCTGCGATGTCATCATTCCGATTGCGAACAGTGGTTTCGGGCGAGAGCGGTGCTTGGGGGGTGGAGGCGGGAAAAAGAGTGTCGAACACGAAAGTTTTCAGGTCTTCCCCGCACTCCTCCAAAACTAATGGGACGCGATTTGATACGTCGGGAGGAAGGTGGTGGGGCGAGTGTCCTCACATCACGTCTTCATTCCCTTCGCGCGGCAATTTCCAAACCGATGTTTGTTTTACGTTCGCAGGTATGTTCGCCTCACTCTCTCCGGTCTGTTCCTGCCCGGTGCTCTAAACGGCCATCTGCCCCTGCCATTCGCCCCCCCCCTTTTTCCCCCGACCCCTATCCACCCCCTCGTTCTCCACCCCGCCCGCCCCGATTCCACACCCGCCACCCTCCAATGGTTCGGTAATTTTTTCGACTTTGTTTTCCCACTTCTCGTCTAGGTGCCCCGACACCGCCTCTCCTCGCCTCACCCCGTCCGCCCACGCCTACCACCGCCACCCCCTTGCCTCACGCTCGCCCTTTCAACCCACTACTCTAAGGAGATAACCGCCCACATAACCTTCCCCCCCGAAGCCAAACTGCCTTCCCTTAACCCCCATCCCGCCATACCCTCCCTCCTTTATGCCGCTTTATAATTTTCGCTCTCTCCCCCATCAACCCACCAGCACCGGCAGAACACAAAAAAAGTCCTTATCGAAGAATTATCCGTCCGGGGGTTGCCCCTCTCCTTCCATCCCCGTCCTCCCCCTCACCTCCCCTCCCTCTCTTCCTTCGCTTCTCGCGAGGCTTCAATCTTCATCACACAACACGTTCCTCCGCTTTTGACGGTTCAAGGGTCGTCTGGGAAAACATCTTATTCACCGTTTCTTTTTTTTGCGTCATGTTTTTTACATGAATTCTCTATCGTGCGGGTGTTCTTTTTTCTTCTTATAGCTCAAAAAAATCAGGCACTACTTTGAGCTGCCACGTAATTGCAATTTTTCCTCGATGGGCGAGTGCGATCGTGAAACCTTTTTCGGGCTGGACTTGTTCGCTTAACACCGTAGTGCTATTTAACGGGCTCAGAGGGAGGGAAGGAGAGGGAGGGAATATTTAGGACTACCGCTGGGTGGCTACTTGATGCCACTTAATATTTTGGTATTTTCGGGTATTTCTGAGTCTTAAGAGTAAGAAAACAATGAATGTGTCTGTCAAAGTAATAATGCTACCATCAGATTTAAGTCTAATACTTTTTACGTAATTGATAATTTAGTTTCAGCAGCAGAAATGGATAATGCTTTAGATATCGCCTAAGAGTTGGAAAGAAGAATGATTTAAAGCTCTCAATCTATGTGAAAATAATTTTTTTGAGAGTTTACTATCATATTAGAAGACCATAAATTATTCTTTTTTTACGGTCTTAGGCTCAAATGTATGGAATCTCGGGGCTAGAAACTTTAAGGATTCCATTTAGTTTTTTTTAATTTTATTATGGCACGGCTGCTTCCGTCTCATAAGTTTACTTTGAGGTGTCACTTATTTCTGTGACGAAATTTAGTGTAGTGCAGTAAAATACTGCATGGGAATGTTCGAGGTTGTTTACTTTCTGAAACATTCTTACTCTCTTTTCGTGATGAAATGGGTATGACTTGCCTTTTCACCAACCTCTCTTCCAGTGACAAGTTAGCTGAAAATTTCACTTCTCGCCCAAAGTTATAATCACTTACTATTCTCGTGCTACGTTCAGCTTTTTCTACTTCGTTGCGCTGATACCATTCCCAAGCAAACACCTCTTCCCCCTTGGACTTTCTTGCCATCCCCATGTTTCCGTCACCTACCCCAAAACCTTAACCCCCCTTCTGCATCGTCAAACCACCCATTAAACACAGTACGAGCAATTCCCGTGGCCAGTTATCGTAACGCGCCACATCCCTTCCCCCCCTTTTGAAGCGATCACTTCGTCCCCAACGGACAACAACCCCTCCCCGTGATTAACGCGACAGGAACTGTTACTCGCTGAAATCGATGCCCTATCATCATCGCGCGCTTGCGACCATTAGCGATGCTTGGTCAAAGTGCCCTGGGGTGTGAGGTTGGAGATGGTGGGTGATCTGCGGGGGTGAAACTAGGGGAGGGGAAATTCACGCGGGGAGGGAACTGTTGTTTGTGACTTTCCTGCTCTGCTCTCGTGTTGAACCGTCGGGGTGTATGTACGGACGGACGGACGTGTTTTCAGCACGAGGCAAAACGTTTGATAACAGGGAGAGGAACGATTGTACTCATCCGATTCGAAAAACTCATTCTTCTCCCTCTTAGGAATCTCCTCTTGCCCTCACATCTCTCACACCCGCAATCTCATCTAAACGTTGAATTTTTCTCGTGGTGCTTAGCGGAGCGGCGAACGGAGAGAGCAGAGAGGGTGGAATGGGAGCGTATAGGGGAGAGGAGGAGGAGTGCTTGCTCCTTTAGCAGACCATCTCCGCAAATCACCCGGAAGGATCTCCTCGGCATCTCTCCGCCGGTGAACGGTCTTCAGTCGAGCGTTGAAGTCTCCATTACAGAATCTCATATCTCTCCCATACTTTATCGAGAGAATGAAATTTTTAGACCCTCGAGCAACACGACTTTTTGTAAATGTCTTTTTCATGGCTTGCGGACTGACTTTTACGTTATCTGTGATTGAGTCTGTTCTCCCCTCGGAGACTGCTAGTAATTTACCAATACCCCTCTTTCCGCTAAAACGTGAATTATGAGTATTTTCCTTCTTTCTTGAATAAATGGCTTCGTGTTCAGCTATGTTAGAGTAGACGGTGGAATCAAAGTTAGAAAATTCCACAAATACCACCATTTAAATTATGAGGAAAAACAAAGAGTGACTTACCCGACCTTGTTTAGAATTTAAGTAAAAATCAACCGTGACGCTTGGGCTCTTTGGGTGTTCTCTTCTACTAGATTAGCAAATAATTAATTATCTTTGATAATTAAATATGGCTTAAATATAGAGCTGCTATTAGGTGTATTATATTTAAAAATGTTCACTAATTTGTATTTGTTGTTTATAACAGATTTCATATTTTAATAAATAGACTTCTTTCAATCTCGTTTAAATCGCAGTACTCATTCAAAAGCAAGATTATTGAGATTCAAAAAATATGATGCATGAAAGACAAAAACTATTCATTTAGGTCATAATGGTGATCATTACTCAGCTCGATCACTTTTTATTTCATTACATGCGTCAGCATAATCCTGAATGGCCAAACGCTGCTTGGTGAATAAGTGATAGAAAACAAGTGAGAGGCAGGTATGTTGCCCCCATCTTGTGGGTTCATCCACGGCATATGGCCTTTGTTTAGCGCGTTTAGTGAAGTGGCAAGGGAGGATCGAGGCGGTCCCTTCCCGTGAAGTGAGCGGGAGAGGGGACGTTGGGGTTAAAAGGGTGGGGGAGGGATGCTTGAATCCAGTGTTGACTTCGTCAGGTGTGGTTATGGGCTATCCATTGTGATGGAGGGTTTTCGTGCGGGGTGGGAGAGGGAGGAAGAGGGGGAGTATGGAGTGGGTGAGGTAAAAAGGATGAAAAAAAAGGCATCGGAGAATGGTATTTGGACGGGCGAGTAATGTGCGTGGGAAGGGATAGGCCGAGGGGTGAGGCAGGTATTGTGATATCCCACTTATCTCCTATTTCATTGTCCACACTCCAGCCATACCTCATATTTACCTCACCCCATTCACGTCATTTCCCATACTCGTCCACTTCCGGTGCCCCGATGACAGTTGACGTCTCAATCGGGACTGGGGAGTCGAAACATGTCGATGGGATGAGGGTTCCGCTAGAATGGAAAAAGAGAAGGGAATGGAAAGTCGATCAAAAACGAGTAATGCTTTCGTTCTCCGTTTTTTTACCGTTTTTAATACAGTTTTTTATTTTTATTAGTTTTTAAAAGCGGGTTTTTTGACATTGTTTTAGTCATGCTATTCCAGATTACTAGTATCAAATGAATTTCTCTCAATCGTTGAGGCCTTTAAAATCAGCAGCTGAAACTATATAATTTTATTATTTATCAGTTTTTAATTTAGTTTGAAATATCCATTATAAAGATCAATATATTTATAGTGAACTAGCTGAAGGTACCCGTTGAACTTCAACGGATGTGAAAAACATTGAACTTATTTTATAAGAAAACCACAAAACCTAAAGAATACTGTCAGCGTGATCATTTAAGGTGTTCGTATCCTATCTTGTTTGTTGTGATCGTTGAATTCGTCCGTTTTCCATTTCGTGCACGGAGAGTTGAAGGATTGTTTGTCCTCTTTAATGCACGGGAAACCCAATATAGGGCCACGAAGACTCATTACTACTTAATAAATAGCACCTAGGTTGATAGATGGTCACCTCGTCCCTCCGGTTCTCTTGAGCCGTCTTCTAAGTGAATAACAGCTTGATCACTTCCCTTGTGTACATAAATATATATTTGCATTCAATGACTTAATTGAGTTCCGCCATTCAACGTTGATATGTGCGTTGAGTATCTTAACCAGGATAGGAGAATGGAGTATAATTCAGCGGTTGACTACGTCAAAAGGAGCATTTTCAATAGCAGCGATGTTTATTTGTACTATGAATCCTTCAATACCCGGACTATGCCTTTGGCATAAAGGGTGGCTATATTCATTGGTTCCTAAATCATAATCATTGGTTACAAAATTAAAAATCGATGGTGATCAGTCTTAGTGCACTTGCCAATTTTCATGCACCGATGACGTCTATTGCGCAGAATATCCGTTCTTCTTACGGGTAAGAAGCATGTAGTGACGCAATTATAATTTCCGCCGTCTTTAAACAGATTGAAGTTTCGAAACAGACGGCTCAATATTTGAACCAGATTTTTAGCTAGTTACCCGTCAGCAGGTTTTGTTAGGATGAAATTTGTGCAGTTCTTAGCGTAATCCGAGAAACACCACGGGGAGATTATCATGAGATTTCTGGTAGGCATGTCTTTGAGCATCCAAGGCTAACCTATGTCGTTTTTCATGCAAGGACTCATTTTCTCGCAAAGAAGACATTCCTCTTGCTTTAGAAAATGTTTTCAAAAGATTACTCTTATTTTCTATTAGACATGCTGATGGATATATTTTTAAGTCCAAGGAAAGGAAACAGCGGCGAGTGGGAGTCTTGAATAGGCAACTCGATGATTGAGTGAATGTACGTTTACTGCACTTTAAAATTTTCAAACATATGTAAAGAACTCGTATTTTTTATGATACGGGAATTAGTCTAAAAACTGTTCGCAATCGTAATGAAAATCAATGGTTTGCTGACCGTTTTCCAGGTGCACGGAGAGATGAGTGATTGTCCTCTTTCATGCACGGGAAACCCACAAAATGGGCCACAAAGACTCATTACTACTTAATAAATAGCACCTGGGTGATTTTTAGTGTACTTGTCGATTTTCATGCACCAATGTCGTTCATTGCGCAGAATTTTCGCTCTTTCCTCGGGTGAGAAGCATGTAGTGACATCATTATAGTTTCCGCCATCTTAAAACAAAGTAAAGTTTCGGAACAGATGGATCTATATTTGAACCATATTTAAAGGTTTCTACCCGTCCGTAGGTTAGGTTAGGATGATATTTGTGTGGTTCTTATCGTAACCCGAGAAATACCACGGGGATATGCTCATATGATCGCTGATGGACATGTCTTTGAGCATTCAAGTCTAACCTTTGTCGATTTTCATGCAAGAACTCATTTTCTTGCAAAGAAGACATTCCTCTTTCTTAAGAAAATTTATTCGAAAGGTTACTATTTTTTCTATTAGGGATGTTGATGGCTATATTTTGAAGTCCAAGGAGGGGAAACACAACAGAAAGTGAGAGACTCGAATGGGCAACTCGATGATTGAGTGAATGTAAGTAAACTGCATTTTAACACGTTTAAGTATATATAAATAACTCGTAAAGTTGATGTGGGAATGGGTCTCAAAAACAGTTTGCAATCGTAATGAGAGGCAGACGGTTCCACCACGTGTAATACATCTGAGTATTAAACTGTAATAAACGACGCCGTGTTTGTTGTGGCAACAGAGGCATTATTAACATTATTATTCGCAGAACGTAAATATTCTTCCACGTTTAATTCCTTTATGTGTCTCGTTTACTACATAAGTGTTCTCTCGTATGCAGTTCCCCTATGAGAGCTACTTTGAGAATAGGCATTGAAGAGTATACTTGTAAATATGCATTGAATTTATCGATTACCCCCGAAGCAATCTATCATGGGGCCCTTGGGAATCTGGGCCCTTCTTATACAAATTTCATTCTACGTTCTATCATGGGCCGGCAGGAAAACTTAAATGCCAGATACGTGAATATCCTTTGTAATTAAAATCTCTGGTTGTCAAGGAAATATGCTATTGTTGATTAAAGAAATAAATATCAGATATTTCAGCAAAAAACATGATTTTCAGAGAATTACGAAGAGTAAAAGAAAATCGATTGAAAGAACAAGAAACTTCATTTATTCAGCCATCCGATAAAAAAAATGCCAGCCCTCTATCTTGAGTGTAAGTACTTTTAAAAAGAAAAAAATGAAACCACTGCACCGAACTCAATGCTTAGCATGGACCATCAGGGACCACCAGGGGGGGCCTTTGGGGGCCCTGAGGGCTTTTTAATATAGCCTATCTTCAACCCATATACATTTTATCTCTACATGCAAAATTTCAGCTCAATCGGTTCTGTAGTGTTTGCGTGATTGAGCAACACACAGACATACAGACACCATTCAATTTTTATATATTAGTATGATTAACGTACATAATATTTCTTTATAACCTTTGAAACGAAGTACGTTGCTGCTATATTGGCAACTTATTTGGTATTGGAATCTTCTCCCGATCCTCTTCCTCGCCTGTGGAATTGTGTTGTCAAGTGGCCGCTTCACACCATTTTCTGCGGCAGTCAGAGTCATGAAGTCCCTCCTTTGAAATTATGCTGTTCATTCACTTTCACATTAATCATTTTATTAAAACTGTATCCCGTATTTATTCCTGGTATTTCCACTGAGTGTATCATAGAAGTGGCTTCATTTTTTTAGCATTTTATTGAGAACTACGCGAAATTTGGAAGTTTTCTGTTTAACTCATTAGAATATTATAATCAATATAACTGGTCAAAAGCATAGATCCGAATAACACCTTATACTTTAAATTGATTTTCACTCTGTCATACTGTCTGAAATAAAATTAACCAAGAGAATTATATACTGACAAGTTTGGCTGGGCAGGTTAATGAAAATGTCCAATACAATTAAAATTCATTTGTCATTTTATATCAACAGATCCACTTAATCAGTTTCTTTCAAAATACCTGATTTTTAGTTGCAGATAAAATAATTTTAATGGTTATATTATCAAGCATTCCTTTTTCAAATCTTCTTTTACAGTTGTTTCTGATTGTAACATTCGTGATAACTTTTGAATGCCCTTAGTTTGTTGGAAAACTTCCGCACTGGCGACCTTGAGTCTAAAATATTTAAAATTCATCTTACAACTCATCTTCATAGTGTTTTTCACTCAACCCGCAGGAATTGCGTAGCCTAACCATTACTGACACTCCAATGCCAATATTTTCAATGCTTATTGAAATTAAGTCATATTTTGTATGTTCGAGTGTCACAGTAAACCCTATCATCCCTGTTTACTAAACATGATAATTTAATGTAATTTTTATTATTTCTGGAATCCATCGCGTTTGGTTGCTTTTTTCACCTCTCTTAGTGGAGGCTTCGTGAAAGTTACAAAAAAAAGACTTTTTTCCCCTTTTTTTCGATTTCAGACCACTGTGCGTCGTCCCGTGACGACCTTTTGTGGAAATTTCGGCCGCCATATACATAGTAGCTGGTTGCAAATAGTATTGGTGAGCATCAGATGGAAGCTTCGGCCACACGGTTAACCGAAATCAAACCCTTACTGACCGGTATTTTGATGCACAATCACACCACCATCTCCCCCACAAACGCTCAGCGTTTAACACATAATTCCATCGTGCCGACAGCATTTCAGACTCAGAATCACTTCCCTTCACCTCACTTCTACACTTGTGAAAAATAGCTATCTTGTAAAAATGATCCTGAAAAAAGGACTGTAGATAAATTAAATGCAACGAAAAACAGCCAAGACGCCCTAAAAAAGTAACCGGGGAAAAGCCAGATGCAATCATACCACAAATCCATATATTTCAGGAGAGGGGCAAATTACTTCTGAAGCATAATGTGATAACCATTTCTACTACTATCGAAATAGGCGAAGCCTTAGGGCAGGATTACTTTTGTTATGCACGAAGGAGTATATAAAATTATGTGAACCTGCGGGAAATGTTACATTAGCCAAACGGAAAGGGAAATAAAATCCAGAGCCAAGTAACACCATAGGGCCACGGAAAAGTAAGTTTCCGTCTCTCCTCTGTTTCAGAGCATGCCTGATCAGAACCAGGGCACAAGATTGACTTTAAATACGTTGAAGTGCTGGAAAGAGAAAAACGTCATTTTTCGAGAGTCATAAGAGAGTCCGTGGTAATAAAAAAGAAAGAACCCGAAAAACTTCAACTGGGATGACAGCTACGCCCTCACGGTGACGTGGAAGAGAGTTTCCGACCAATCGGGGTGCTCAGCTTTCAATTCAAAATGCAGCAGCCATTGACAATACGCTTTAGCAACCAGCTACTACATATAATATAGCGGGCGAAATTTCAATGAAAATGTTTGAACTGACGACACCTCCAAGAAGAGAGGTGAAACGTTGTGTAAAAAGCAACCAAAGGCAATGGATACCATGAATAATAAAATTATTCAAAATCGCAGAAACCTAAAGAATAATGATGATTTAACTTCTACTATTACAAAGAGATTATCGCTCATTTCTTGTCATGCTTGTTTGCTTGTACTTTCGCGATGCTGAATGAAATTCGCTTGAATTCTGACTGGCGAACGTATCCACTTGAGCCGCAATAAAATTAAGCCACACGTTGGGCAACATCTACATTGACGTATAGATAAAAATTCAAAGACTCATTAAAGTGCTTGCCACGAAGCTAAAACCTCCCATTCACAAAAAATACCTCCTTGCGTTTACGACAATGAGAACATATCTCGGCTAAATATCAGGCGGCAATTTGTCAACGAGAAAAAAAGAGCCACCGAGCTGACGAAGAAGGCGTTGCAAAGGGGGTAAAAACTTAATAATCCCGAGACTATAGCCATTCCGCCTCGCATTAGACCTAGACCGACATGTCATCCCGACACCCGGGCAATAAATAGTTTTTTTATCGCGCATTCCCATCGTTCCCTAGAGCATTCCTCGAGACTTAATTCCCCACTTCCCCTCATTTCGCCTCATCCCGCCTAATGACGCCGCCTCACGCCACCACCTCCCTCCCTCGCTTTGTCTTGCGAGAAACCCCACCGCCTCCATAAGAGGGGCCATTTCCAAAGCATTCCCTACTGCTTGAGACCCTCTTGCCCTGTGCGTGTGCCTGCTTCCGTCCTCTCTAGCCCAAGACTTTTCTATCGGAAATCTCCTTCCTTCGCCTTTAGATTGCCAATCTAACTTCTACAAGCTCACCTCCCATGTGTTTTCACCCACCGGCTTCCATCGCCTCCTTCTTTCCCTCGCTTTCCTTTTTGGGATACTGTTCTAAATGCTTTACGGAATGAGCATTTGGCGTTGCCGCTCAAGCAAATACGAATTTGAAAATACTTCCGTTCCTCTTTTGAATCTGCGGTGGCCGACGATGACGGCCTGACCGTCGAAACGTCCCGTAAAATATTTTGTGAGTGTCCTTGTTTTTATTTCCGTGTGTCTGTATTTTAAAATCTTTATGTGTGTGTATATATATATATATATATATATATATATATATATATGGAGAGAGAGAAATCCTCATCAATTCCATCGAAGATACCCAAAGCGTGGCGTGAATAGGTAGAAGGCTCCAAATTCTACGATTTGTTTCATCCATAATACCGATTATTTTTAAAAATAACGCCTGCAATTTTGAACAAAACGAGAATTAGCCTCTTCATCTACGTAGTCACAGCACTATTTTTTTCCCTTTGCATTTATATGTTTAATTTATTACAAAATGGAGTTGATTCTTTTACATAACTCATTTTTTATATGGATTGACTCTAAAGAAGAAGCAAAGAGAATTATCATGTCGACTTCACTCTGTTTACATGAGCTCTCGTTGAAGTGGCGTATTATTGATCGGAAAAATGTTTCTATCTCACTACATTTTCAACAAGGCGCTAATTGTATGCTTGGATAGAAATTTGAACGTATTTGCATAGGGGCTGCTAGCAGTTGTAATGGACGATTGCATGCCGTTTGGCATTGCATTCCGCCAAATAGCACTTCTACATATTGTTCTTTGAGCCGCCGCAGGGATGTGTTGCAGGAGGTGCTTGTAAATTAACCATAGAGAAGGAAGGGAGTAGGGAACAAGAGTTGGAAGAGGGAAGGACAAAAGTGAAATTTTATGTCAACGCTGTGTCTTAGTGTTGCGCTTTTTTCGTTATAGTCTCTAATGGTGCGTGAGAGGAAGAAAACTTTGTATCTACCGATTGCAAAATGTTTTGCTTCTTATAGTTTTTTGCTTCTATTAGCTCTAGAGAGATACCGCTGGGATGAAATAATGACCTCTCTGTCCTAATAATATCCTAAAACTCGGGTTATCTGAAATTTTCAATTAGTTTTAATTTGGCGAGCCGCCTCCGAACCTCTATTGGCTCCCAACCTAGTACTTTCATTAGCTGTTTTATACTAACTGTAAGAAAAACACTTGTGGAGACATAAGTGCTTCGCATCACGATAAGGGAGCAATGAGGGAGGTCACCCGTCACGACCTCTTCCGAGTTCTCTCCCCCCGCGCGCCCCCTCCTCGCTCCCAATCCGAGTGCGCCTTCATTGACGGGAACAGCGGCGGCGGTGGAGGAGGAGGGTGCGGACGTCCAAGGGTGGCGCCGTCCTCAAGACGGCCGCCGCCGCCACTGGGGCCCCACTGGGGGACACTCCCCCGCCTCAAGTGGCGCCGATGAGGGGGGGCGTGGTGACCAACCTCCGCGCTCTCTGCTCAAAGCGACGCCGCCTCACGTCCCCGCCCATCGGAGAGGGCGCTGCTTTTTCGCGTGTCTCCGACTCCCATCTCTCGACCTCTCCCTCTCTTCCCCCCCTCCCCCCCAAACCCCCATTCTCCCCACAACGACTCAACTCTGTTTGACAAATTTTGAGGGTACTGGGATTATATAGACACGGTATTGCCTTTAACCGAGTCGCCCGCAAGTGTTAATTAGTGCGATATTCCACAGAGGAAAAATCATTCACCTTGACAGAAATTCGAACCCGGATCCCTCGATTCCGCGCCGAGTGCTTTAGCCAGTTAAGCTACCGATCAGTCCTCCTCCATTCCCCCTCCTAAAAAAATCCACGAGGGAGGAGGACGTCTCGGTAGCTTAACTGGCAAGAGCACTCGACGCGAAATCAAGTGATCCGGGTTCGAATCCCGGTCAAGGTGAATGATTTTTCCTCTGTGGATTATCTGACTCAACTCTCCTTGCCCTTTGCCTGTGAGGTTTTGCGATGTATTGACTGTAACCCGTAATATCACTATGCGATATCGAGCCCGCTCGCGGCCCGATATATTCTCTTTCAACGTAAAACTCGAAGAGGGCATTAGTTTATTATCAATGACAGTTCCCTGGGGATTCTAAGTTAAACTGCCTCGTCCAATGGACGGAGTACAACTCATGAAGTTCTATTCTCATGACATCGAATTTGCGATCAATATTCACTGAAAATCTCCACCTCTGTTAGTATTCGAACAGGGGCCTTTCAGGATGAGATCCCATTTTTCAGTCCACCAGCATACGTGATCCTCCGAAATACCCGTAGTGAATGTGATTAGAAGGGAAAATTAATATCCAGTTTGAAATAGGTAAAATGTTAAATGTGATGTCTATATGAAATGATGCGAAGTATTTGCAAATATTAGAGTCTCTCCAAAGTCTATTTCTAAAAGCTTGCAATATACCTTCGATAAGTCACCACTCATGCTTACATTTTCGAATAATTCCTTGCATTAGTTTCGAACTTGAATTTGTATTGCGATTCTGTAATTTGAATCTTTTGGAGCGCCGTCCTGGACGCCCATGAGAGGGTGGAGCCATTATAATTGGGCGTTTTCCGACCGCCCCAATTGTTTCTGGGAATGGAATCCACGGCGACTAGACGGTGCCTCCTCGTGGGCCGCATGACCTCGTGACCTCCTCTTTCTTGACTCCGTCATACACGCCTTGGTCTGTACCCAAGAGGTGGAGAAAGATGGAGAGAAAGAAAAAGAGGCGTGGGGTATACTACAAAAATGTTAGTTGTTAGTTAAAAGTTGTAACAGTTAACTCCTCAACTCCTCCGTCTTAAAGCTTCATAATTCACTTCTCCAGGGTCTTTCGGGTAAAACGCCACTCCCTCGGAAGAAAATAAATAAGAGATCTACTTAGTACTCGATAGCATAGGTGGCGTGCGAATGAGGAGTTTTATTTTGTTGGTTGCTTTTGCGGGGATGCTTAGAACAGCTGAGTTCCTCAGCGCCATCAAGGATAGGTGGGTAGGTTGGTGGGTAAGAAGTATCTAGGAAATTGAGTAGGGGTAGGATAGTAGGGAGAAACCAGGCATCGACATTAAACTACTCAATACAAAAGACGTCGAGCGGTCCATATTTCAACGTCCCATCCGATGGGCATAGTACCGCACTTAGAAAATGATTTCTACACCCAAGAGGGGGATCGGGATTTGACTGTAAGATCGTCTGGGTCCCCAGGAAGTGTCCCTTCCGTGGCAGGAGAGAGAAGGGGCGGGGTGCAAGGATACACTATCGCTCCCCCTCGCACGAAGCTGCTCATCTCGACTAAAACCTTCCCCCCTCGTATATCTTGTGATCACCACAGTGTCACTTAGGTAATTTGAGCGAGATATTTCCCTAGGCATAATGGAGCCCGTATACGAATTTAATATTTTAATTTCGGCGTTACAATAAAAATATATGAAATAAATATTTTAATATTAATGACAAAATATATAGATATATATGTCAAAAATCCTCAGTAATTAAGTAAATATATCCTCATAAGTCTCTAATTTGACTCATTTTTTCACCCCGTACGGTCGCAAAGGGAGGAATCAGGCGAGATGTTGTGGAATATGATCATAATAAGAACTAAGACGATGCAATTTTCCAGAGATAAAATTTTTAATCGACCTGGGTTTCGATGCACTGCATCACCTGATGATGATACAGTGCATCGAACCCCGGGTCGATAAAAAATTCTATCTGTGGAAAATTGCATCGTCTTAGTTCTTATAACCCCGTACGGTGATAACACCTACACAACAGAATTTCTTTTTGCGATTCTGTAAAAATTACCACGGTGAGTAATTGATTATATTTTATAAATAGTTGAGAAAAAATATAAAAAAAACACCGTTAGGTTTTAGACGAAATATTGATGTTAGAGGTTCTTAATTTTTTTCAATATTCTCCCACTGGAGTGCATAGCCGTAATCTATTCCATGCAAAAGTGCTAATATTTTTAAGGAAATTACTCGAAAAGTAGTTCGACAAGGGGCTAGTATTTTGATGTCATTGGAAAGATGAAAGTTTCTCTATTTAAATGAGGTTAAATTCAGCAAATTCTAGGTGAAGTGATATTTCGCTCAAACTACCTTAACTTCCCGCTAATGTTGACATCCCTGACACTCGTCGCGCCCTCCAACACCACTCTTAATATTCTTCCAGGTCTCTCGCTGCTCCTTAAAGAGGTGTAATGTCTTCTCCTCCCGTGCCTCTCTCCCCCTATGGCGGTGGTTACCTCATCGATGTGTTCACTCGATGTCTCACTCGAGGAGAGAAACTGGATGACGTCTCGATCCCTTTGCGGTCCATTCCTCCCTCATTCGTCCCGACAGAGTGGAGAGACGATAGTCACAAGCCTGAGCGTGCACGCATTTGAGTCCAATAAACCTTCCTCAAGTGTAAGTCGACGCCTTATAGTTTGGACTGGCGCCATTCTTCTGTCCCACACCCTCTGTCGCAGTTATTCTCACCCTCTCCTCGCTAGACTTGTTCCTTATTTCTTCGGCTTTCCTCATCCTCCTCCGTCGTCTCCTCTGTTTTTTTTTTCTCCAAAGGATTGAGAGGCGGAAGACGGGGGTGCCCGCTCCCCGCACTCTTTTGGGCAATTGCATGGCTGCGATGCACACGTCCGACATCCCCCTCTCCCCACTCCTCTCCCAACCCCACTCACAACTTCCTTCCCATCGCCCTCCCGCCCCCAACCTCCCAAATGCCCCCCTCGCCCCCCCCCCCGTTCCCCAACCGCCGCTCCCACGCTCATTGGCGCAGTTGCCACTCCGGGTGAATTCCCAATTGCGCCAAGAGAGTGATAATTACGGAGGGGGCTCTTCCCTAATTGATGCGCTTTTGCGTTTAACTAGGTGACGTAATGAGTTTTTGTCTGCGATGGCACTGTATGTGACCGCGGCTGCCGCTTCCGAAGTTTGTGTTAATTGGTGTCCGACGAGCGGACTGGCCCGGAACCCTTATGAGAAGGCACGTGAGCCGATACAGACAATAGAAGGTGCCTCCTTAAGGGTGGAGCCAAGCGATATCTATGCCTTTATAGTTTTATACTAGACCGTCGTCCAGTAACAGCCACCTTGTATTTAGCTAGTGAATTTAAACAAAACAATCATTTTCTAGTAGAACGAGACGATAAGTCTGCCTTTATTAGGGGCTCCATTAAATGAAGAGAGAAAACTTGGTTAAATTAAATATGAATATGATTTTTTTTCAATTAACCTATCATATAATTTTGAAGGATTGCTTAATTTTTTAAATGATAATGCTTAGCTAATTAACCTCAATCTTAAACTCAAAGTTCGAATTTAGAAGATAAATTCAGTTATTCAGTTCGTGGAGCCACGAATATTATTCTCTGCTCTCTCTCTCAGGAAATATGCCTTGATCATATTTTGTGCTACAGCGCGGTTTTAAATACAACTCCGAACATTCACATGAAATACAAAATGGAAAGGGAATAAATGGACCAAAATAACCACTCATTATTGGCATTTCACGTTGAGCTCTGCTGCCAGTAGCCAAATACCATTCACCAGACCAACACGTGGGTAAATGAAATACTGAATTCCATTTCCACCTAAATGTTGTTGAAACAGATGGCTCTTTATTTTATTTTAAGAGAGGGTAGATCTAATGCTACGCTTGGTTCCTACTATCTCATTTCCATCAACATATACCAGGTCTCCCGTATTGGACAATAAATACTGATAGCACAAAACAACTAATAAGAAATAAACGAAGCTTATTCCACTTATTTATCACTACAGTATGTTCACCAGAGTGAACAAGACTCAAATTTAACTAATAGAATAATCCATTAAAACTTGGACTGTTGAGAGAGGTAAGATCTATTTATTTTGTTCTTAAATAAACTATTGGTTTTGTTAAACTAATTGTAAGATAAAATTAAAATTTAACGGGACCAGTTATTAGGAAATTAATCCCGTGAACTTCGGATTAAACAGAATAACTAACATAATTTTTAAAAAATCAACAATTCATTAATTCCAGAATAAAAATGTTCCTATTTGTTAATTTTTTTGTGAATATAACGATTCCAAGTTCCTCAACCTCCTTTACCAATAACCGAAATGCTACATTCACAACTACGTGGTGATTACATCAAGTCAACCTGCGCTACAGAACCCTATTTTGACCGCTGAAATTGATTGACTTCCGTGTCCTATCATTTTGACGGGCTAACAACATGCAGTCACTGACCAAGTGCCTCCCGCGGACGACGGCTAAATACATCACAAACAAGTGATTTCCTCTTCTCGCTGTAATTTGTATGATCACTTAAAATTGCGCACTTGGCAAGACATAAAATTCTCTACGACTCATTAACCGTGTTTGAAAACATTATGAAAATGCTATCTAATATCCCCGGCGCACATGAAGTCCATCTCTGTAATTTGAGGATTAATGAATTCATATCCCAGAGCCGGAGATGATTACGCCGCCGCACACACACACACACACACACACACAAAAAACAGCAAAAATTTACGCCTCAGGCGCTGCACGAAAAAAGAAAAGAGAAGAAAACGGGTAAGAAGTTCCGTAAAAATTCTCACGCCAAAGAAACTGATGTCTTTATTAGCGAACGAATGAGCCTTCAGAAGAACGGGCAAGATAATACCACCGGTGCAAATTAATTTTTGAAAAAATAAGAACTTTAAAACCGTAATGTGATGCTTCGGAATGAGCCAGGAGCGGCTGGGAGTTGGGTGCGCACGACAGCTCTATTGAGGAGGTGATGTGAGAGGGTTGAGGGGGGGGGAGGAAAGTAGAGGGGGGAGGGAGGGAGGGATTTGCCAGCGGGAGGGGAGGGGGCGTCGATCTCAAAGGCCGATCATCTCCCAACCGGTTGCCGCTCCTCCGTCCCTCACCTTCGCTTTTTCATTTTTTGAGCAGCGTCAAGGATGCTGGCCTATAATTTTGCAATTAACCATTTATCCCATCCAACTCTCTCCAGCTCTCTTTCTCTCTCTCCCCCCCTTATTTCCTCTCAAAAAGCCATTCTACTGCCCGATGCTAATTTTCACTTATCACAGCATAAGAAGATTTATTTATTTATCTTTTGGATGAGTTAAAATGTTTCCCTAGTTTTGAGGTGAAATAAATTGCTCCGTTCGACGAATTTACGAGCACTGCCCATGCAATATTAGCCGAGCATGCAGTCAAACCAGTTTCGCTTCGGGCTCTTATACGAAATTTAGACATTTATAAGACTCCGGCGGATGGAGGAGGAGAAAAAAATGGAATGGTGGTATCGGTGGATGATTCGCAAAATCTTTTGAGGCAGCGTTTAACGATCCATGTCCGTCGTAAGTTTAAATTAATTAGTGCTCTCGAAATTTGATTCAACTTCCTCCATCCTGTCTGGCTTCGAAAAGCATACATTAAAATTTTGATGAGTAATTTTTGGGATCGTGTTAACTTTATTACTCTATTTCTGTATAAAAAGCATTTGCAGTGGGGAACCTCCAAATTTCGTGAAAGAACTGGCTAATATTAGTGTCAATAATGCAATAAAAAAGCTTGAAGTGGTTTTATTTTCCTCAAACGTTTTAAGAGATAAAGATGAAATATTCTTATCTTGTTCAATCTAGGATATTTATTTTCTATCAAGAGACATTGTAAAAATTCATTCATAGGCTGGCTTGAGCGATTTTATTCAGCTGGAAAACTAGTAAAATTACTTCATTTCTCATTAAGAAATTAAAAATCAGTCTTTCGTGTTAATTTTATATTTTTCTTCTCCGGATAACTTTCTTTATTTTGGAACTCTTAACGTGTGTGTGTATTGTTGCTATCTTTAAGTTATTCACTGAATCGAAGCAATGCAATAGTTTTACCTGGTAGTTTTGAATCTCATTACTTGTCGGCAATATTTACAATAGATGATCCGGTTGCTTCTGGTTTCATAAATTAAGTAGATCAATAACTATATTTGGTAAATCTTTCTAAGAAGTTAGCGTAACTTATGGAACTGTGAATGAACACTTCGAATTGAGGGTATAAAAGTTCTTCCTAGGCCTTTCTCACTACACGTAAATTTTCAAAAATACCCCAACCTTGATCACACATATCAACAGAAGCTCCGATTATCCAACGAAGGCCATTATAACTTTTGCCTTAGCATAAATCGGGCGATAATTACCTACTCATATGAGTGCGAAAGTAAATTCTAACCACCATTCTAAGTTAACACGACTGACACGAATCGGGCATTGAGTTACCAATCGATTCCTTTAGTAGACCTCTGCACCTTCACTACTATGATGCCATTATTTTGGAACGGCCCTGGAATTGTGCATATAATGGCCTTTTCACACGATGCATAAACCAGCGTGGGTTGATGCATGAATGCATTTCCATTTCATTATTCATCGTGTAATCTTTATTTGCCCAAATGCGTGAATGCCACACATCCTTGAGGTGGCTTGCAGGGTATTTTGTAGATGTAGATAAATGGAACACCGAAAAGTAGCCCTTGCTGTGTAACGTGTTCTTGGATGCATTCACACATGAACCAGTGCGTATTAAAGCATTGTGTGAACAGACCTTAAAATTTGCTATTAATTGTCTGAATAAAACTAGATCATCATCGAACCCATGGAGGACTTTCGATGGCACATCTGGGAGTCTTGAGCACGAAAGTTGGTAATCAGTGCATTTAAAGGGGGATTGGGTGGAATGACGAGTATAGCAAATCCCGTGACGTCACTACCCGGTTGGAATGATCATCGTTGCCAAGATATCACCCATGGGACCCCTCTGGCCTGGGGCGGGCCTCCGCCCTTACCGCCACCCCTCCGCCCCCAAAGGGCCGATCTCCCCCTTGCTGCAACTCCCTCCTCCACGTCCCCAACTCCCGTGGGCCTCCAAGAGAATCTAGGGCCGCCGCAATACATCCTTTTTGCATCCACTCCGAGGTGACCTAACACATTTCCCGCCCGACCCTTCCGCCTTCTGTTTCTGTTAAGCCATTCCCGTCTCAACCCTTCGCATGTCACACTCCGCCTCTCATACACATACTACATGCGGTCGCATCTTCCGATGTTTCCCCCGCCACGTGCGTGGTGAATCATCATTGCTTATTCTTGCACTTATTGTAAGTTAACATTGGAAATTTACATTGCTTTGCCCAGTAGCAGATCCTTTGGTCGGGTACGTAACCCAAGTATTGGCAGTGGGAATTATTAATTAAATCAGCTCAAAATTTCCATCACATCGTACTTAAGTACAGACGATTTTCGAGAAATTAGTCAGGCTACTGTTCGATAGGTGGTTTAATGGCCATTAAATTTTCCCATTACATACCGTAGGCATATTTCCAGTAAATTAATTGTTTCTATCCCTGTTTTTTCTTTCCTCTTTCAGCATAACTCTTGAATATCGGTCCATTTATGTAGTTGCAAAATACATAAACACTAACGGTCCTTCCAAAATTCGTAGTATACCTATAGTGTAGTGCATGCTTGCAAGGCTCAGCCTCGTGACAATCATTAGCGATATATGTCAATGCATCAATAGTTACAGTTACACTATCTTTAGGGTATAATTCAATGCATGCTGGTGACTACTCACCCCCTGCCGCACACCCTTGAGGTGGCTTGCAGGGTATTTTGTAGATGTAGTCACCGGAGGGAGTATGGTTCTCGAAATAGCTCTTTGGTTCTCGGAGTGAATAAGTATTCTAATTTCGGGAGAAGAGGATTTAAAATGAAGGATCATTGACGAGGAGGCAGATATGCCCGTGATAAACCGAAAAAAATCTTTGCATGCCAGCGGCAGCCGTTTTCGAAAAATTAAATTAAAGTTCTCAAGTGCTCGACCCGTCTCTCAACTTTTTAAGTGCGTAATTTTCAAATCATCCTCCCATTTTCGACTAGTAGAATGTTCTTTTCCCTCCTCACGGCATTTTTATTCGTGCAGACAATGTAACATATTAAATTGACTAGAGAATTGCTTTGATCATATCTCTTGTGTGCTTCTTATAATAATTATATCAACCTTGGAATTCTCTGATGCTCTTAAAATTACGAAAATGAGGCATCTCTTTGCAGTCGCCTCGGTAAATTTCCTGTAATTAAGATTATAGGTAACATCTTTTTGATTCTCTTAAACTGTTCATACCATTGATCAACTTCATTTTAAAAGTGGCTGAGGCATAAGTGAGATTTTGGGAGTTTTCCTGAGTTATTTTCACAGAAAAGACAATCTGAATAACCAAACTGGTTAAATTGGCAATGATATTCCTTGCGGAAAGCAAAATTTATCCGTTGATTACTTAATGACTTAATTCCATGATTGTATTATCTGTGGTTCGGAAGTTGAATTCACCAAATTAGATTAGAATATCTCTTGAGAGATGCAATTATGATGAGCGTCCCACATTAAAACTCTTAATTTCGTCTTCCTAAGGGGGTAACTATTAATTCCTGAAAACCTGCTTTGATTCATGGAGGAGATAATTAAAATCTCATTGAATCTTATATTCACTTGAAGTACACTACTTGAGCCAAATCACATAATACCAAAGGACGAAATGATACTTCCATCCCTGAAAGTGGTTTATATCAGCTAAGCAAATACCAGACGCAAACAATACGTACCAGACGCTCCTACTAGGAAACTAAACTTGTAGGGCTAGGTAATATTCAGAGGCATTTATGTGTTTTGTCATTTCGTAATAATTTTGCATGACACAAAACTGTCTTTATTTTTTCGTACTTTCCATTTCGATCACAATGAAAAATTCTAATACAGCCAAAACATTCAATTTAGTAAACCATATGCACATTTGAAGATAAAAGTCTACAGGTCATCATTATTTTTTTGACTATTCAACTTGGTGAAAATAGATGGTTTACAAAGCAGAATTTTTAAAAGGATGGACGAAATATTTTTAGAAGACTCAAGTTTGTCACGACAAAAATTGTTTTACGTAAAATATAACTAAATCCCTAGTAGCTATTATTACGACAATATATTTATATTCGACGGCCAAAGGGTAAATTATCTAGTTTTATTCCAAGGCTCTTGTTAGGTTTATTAGCGAGAATATTACAAGAGAGAAGATGTAAGAAAAAATACAAGATTATTGGCCCAGTTTAAAATGTCTGATTAGCGGGGGCAATCATAAGATGATGTATTCTTTTCGTTAGATTAAAATTCAATTTAAGTTCGGGTTTTGAAAATTACGTCATAATTTTGTTAGTTTATCTGAACATTATCGATAGGGGTTTATATACATACCCAAAGACCGGCGAAACATGCCGAAAAGCAACTTTAACGGAGTCACCCGCTCATGGTCACACAATTATGTAAAATTCACTGTGAGAAAATAATTCATCTGGATAATACGCCCGGATTCGAACCCAAGAAGTAAAACCCAAATTTGCCTTTAGACAAAGGAGTTAACTTAAGACAAATTCAAAGAACTGCGGTAATGGCCACACAGTAACTTAAACGGAGTCGCCCGCTGATGGTCACACAATCATGTGACATTTGCATTGGACAGTAGCACTTAGCGCTCACACAGGGTTACTCAATGGTATTGTATGCATGGAACCTGTAAGGACAACTCGCTTCATAAAGCCTTCATTACATTCACAGTGGAAGAGGAGCACCCGGTGTGCAATCGAGGGTTCAAATCCGGGCCTATAATCCAGACGGCTGATTTTCTCACTGTGAATTTCACATAATTATGTGACTATAAACCTACATAACTTCGGTTTACAGGCCAGAAAATATTTAACTAGAGATTGTAAAATATTACCATAGCATACATTACTGATAAATGTGTTGTAGTGTCGGACTGTGTCTACTCGTCAAAACAATACTTATTTTCCATTTTTTATTAGGTAATGCTTCTATTTTTTACAGAACAGCTCTTCCAGCTTCCAGTCTCTTTCGTTCCCCCAATCCAAAAACCATCAAAAACAATTTTTCGTCGACAACCCCATAATAACCAAAACATCTCAACAATTAATAAAATATTTCCACATTATAATATATTTAAACATTTAAACAAAATTCACTGTCATAAAAACACGGTACAAAATTCCACTAATTATTTTATTGCTGTCGACCAGATTCGACGACAAAAGCGTCATTTACAAGACAAAACAGCCGCGTTTTTGTGACAATGAATTCTATCTTCAATTTCCACAAAGTATCGCCACAATCGATTAATTGGATTTAAACAAAAATTTAACCAAATTCAAACAAAATCAAAACAAAAATTAGAGTAATTTTCAAAATGTACAGTGTCCAAGGTAGTTAAATAATGTAATGGAAACTACGGTAGGGAAGTTTCATTAAGCTCTGGTCTTGAATGTGAGTGGTTGTATTAATTCAATCAACTGCATTTAAGTTTAATGGAGTCTGATCATTGACTCCATTGGCCATCCTTTAGGTTTGAGGCAAGGAAGCGAGAAGTCTCTCTCCGCTTCGCCTTCCTTCCCGCCCAAGAGTCTTCACCTTTTCTCATCCCACGTCGCTCGGCCCTTTCGTACACACTCTAAAGAGAAACGGATTCTCCCGACCCCCATCACGAGACTCACCTCGCCTTACTGACTCATTCCCCTGTCCTTAAAGTCTTTTCGGGAGGGCGAAGGAGGAGGAGGAGAGGTTGGAGGAGGCAGAGGGAGGGAGGGAGAAGAGGAGGAGAGAGACATCCTCGCCAGTAATTGCAAGGATGGCGGTTATTGATTAGAAGTGCTGGGGCGAGCGGAATGGCCGCCTCGGGAGCGAGCGACGCCAGCGCCGATTTAATGGCCCGGCACCGGCGGCAGGAGAGGGAATCGCTGGCGATCCGTGCGTGCGCCGGGACGTGCGCGCGCGCGGCGTCGGTCGCGTCGCGGCGGCGGCGTCGGCGTCGGTCCGGCGCAAGTCCGCGTGTCTACCTCGCGCGCTCACGCCTCTCCCCCCCCTGCCATCACCCGCGATGGCGTACACCCACTCCGCCCCCCAAAGCACGCCCGCGGCACGGCGACGGACGGGTGTTCCCCCCCCCCCACCTTCCTATTTTGGTGATCCGTGCGCCGCACTTCATCGCTTCGTCGCCATCATCGCCGGTGCTCCACCAATATTGCTGTTTGAGAATGGAAGTAAACCGAAAGCACATACTTAACCACACGAATGAAATGAGAAAAGACTTCGGCGAAATAATCCTCTTTTGTCTAAGGAACGGACTTTTAAAAGAATTAGAAAGCTTCGCCCAAACCCAGAAGACAGAAGAATTCGCTGATGAAGAATCCTACAAGCAAGCCTGAACGAAGAATCCCAGTAAAATAAATTTAAAATAGAAAAAAATACATATTTAAGAATTCCACCAATAAGGCGCAACCCTAACTGGCAGATCTATTGCGTGATAAGAAGAAAATATGGCCTGGGAAAAAGTGGTAGTCCCGAAGAAAAAGATGGCCTGGAGAAGAAGAAGATGGCCTGGAGAGGAAACAAGATGGCCTGGAGAAGATGATGGCTTGGGGAAAAAGATGATGGTTTGGGAAAGAAGATGATGGTTTAGGGAAGAAGCTGACGGACTGGAGACGAAAATGGTCCGGAAAAGAAAACTGGAGATGAAGATGGGTAAAATGTTTTTTTGTAAAATGACGGGTAAACCTTGGTAAATACCCTCGACTGTAATTTATGAAAATAAACCGGGAGAGATTCTAATGGATCTCTCCCCTTTATTGTTAAATATTCCTGGGCCCTAGAACAGTTCTAACGTATCTTCCCAACCCAAAGCCATCTACATCTAGTCGCTTCCCTGCGAACCGGCGCTGTGGGGCGTGTGGCAGGGGATGTGAGGATACCAGCGATGAAAAGGGAAGGAAATTGGGAAAATTAAATCTGTCGGAGATTTAGGTAGTTTGAGCGAGATATCCTTTCACAGAAAGTTCAATGAATTTTGTCTCGCCATAAAGAAAACTATCTCATCGTTCCAATGATACCAAAATATCTCACCACACAACTTTTCGAGATGGGTGCCAAAAAATACCAGGTATGCACTCCTGAGATTCTTTATTTAAAAAAATGAGGAATATATAATGTATACATCCAGTCCGAAATTTAATCGTGTGTAGGTTGCATGACTTCCCTACTATACAGATAAATTACTCAATTGCCGCGCTATTTTTTTTACAGAATCGCAAAAAATCTTCGGTTTTTAAGGCGTTTTCAGCGTATGGTGTGAAAATAATGAGTCAAGTTGGACTTATGCATGCATATTTAACTAGTTACTGGGAATTTCAGTCATGCAAGACAATATTTTTGAACCATTAAAATAACAATACGTGAATTAAATCCTTTCAGACCATGTAGTCCATTTTTATGAACTATGTCAATAAGACTATTTTTCAATCCACTGAGTATTTAATAGTACTACTAGTTTCAACGCCACGGCGTCGTCATCAAGTACCTGTTAATGACCCCGTAGAGTTGAAACTAGTAGTACCAATAAAACTTTGTGGATTGAAACTTAGTTGTATTGTCATTATTCATAGCAATACAAATTTACTTCATGCTTCTTGCAGCTGCTGACATTTAAAAATGTAATTCGATTATGGGCTCCGTTATGGCTAGGGAAAAATCTCGCTCAAACGACCTGAAAGACGCAAGTTAATAGTATGTTAACGGAGTGTCTCAGTTTCTCACCCTATTTTCGCTGTGATCATTAATTATGCTTAGAGAGAAGGAAGTTTTGTATGTATCAGTTCAGTTCAGCAGAGTATCTCTCTCATGTCACTTGTACCACATCTACAGATATAGTGCTGGGTTAAAACGATACCCTCGGAGTCACACAGAAACTCTCGTGATATTAGTTAATCAAGTAACCTTAGGCTGGGGTTTAGCCTCCGAGTCTTTTTCTACTCATAGCATAGAAATGAGTGCTTTCTTAGACAATTAGAAATAGAATCACTGCATATGTCTCCTTCTTAAATTCATCAGATTTCCATCCACTCTCAAGCCGTCTAAAATACCATCTCTTCTTTACTGTTCTTCTACCTATTCCTTTGCTGGTCGCTACTCTCCCATCGATCATACTCTTCAACACCCCGCTAGCCTTCAATGCACCATCCAGCCTCCTCAGGCCACCTTTGATTCTCTTCCTACAGCCTCCTTTTTTACTTCACGAAGTACAGCACCTCCTCGATTGTCTTCCCATCTATCATCACGCCCGCTCTGGAAATAAAGGGGCATTCTTATTAGGTTTTTTGAGCATGCTTATTTTGAGAGTCTGGAAATAAAGGGGCATTCTTATTAGGTTTTTTGAGCATGCTTATTTTGAGAGTCTTTGGGATAATAAGAGGGAGGCATATGGGAATATTTTAATGCAGCAGGCTAACCCTTAACGGTTTGTCACTTTTAGTGTATTACTTAAAACATTAGTACTGTAGACGGCATGTAGCTTGAGTGGAATAGGTGTGTTCTTCGACATAAAATACTTTTTGATCGGCCCAATGCCTCTTTGATAACTACAGATACAAGAAAGCAGTTAATGCCATTGGATGCTCTTTTATAATGGATTTACAAATGCTCGTCACACAAAATTTACAACTACCTTAAAAGATAATGAAGAGAATCCATCTGATAATCTCAAATACTATAAACTGAGAGAATCTGGACTTACAAGAATTTTTGCTTCCCAGTTTTGTAATAGCCTAGTTTAACAACATAACTCTTTTTTTAATATTAATTTTTTCTAGACCATAGTAATGTCAGATATTCAAATAAAAGATAGGAAACATTTTCCTTCGGAAACAAGAACCTATAAGCAATTTATATAAATCCTAAAAAATGCTTTGATAAACTCGCTATCAAAATAAACTTGTAAGAATTGAAAGGATTATTATCTACCTTTAGCGTAGAAAAGCGTGAGGAAAAGTGCCGTGTGCTCTTTAGCATGTTCTTTTGCGTATCATTTTCAAAAAGCTTCTATCAGATAAAACTTTTTGCTCCCGCCAATTTCCATTCCAGAGATCCTCAAATACAATCTATTCTCCCAGAGTTCGTGCCTACTTGATTTTAATTTAGCGTGCTAAGTGGCATTTCTACTTCTTGTTCGTTTAGCATGCTACTACAAAGGTGCCTGAAATAACGTTTCAATGGTAGCACTCTTCAACGCCTCTAGAATTTAGCTGTAGCTTAACTGCATTTGAGCATGCAAGATGAACCTGTCCCTTGGCCCTGATCTCAAATTTTTACTGAGATCTTATCCATGGATTTTTCAAAGAAGTGCAATATTACTCGTGGCACTTCGAATACTTAATTTATTCCCAAATGCGAATAGATTTATGAGCGTGTCCGAAAAATGATTTCTGTATCCCACCGTCAAATTGACTTGTTCCCTATCAATTTTCTTTCTCCGAGAACCTTTTTCCTTATCAGCGAGAAAATGATTTCTTATTCCCCAATCATCGCGGATGTTAGATGGGGCAAGGAAATAATGTCTCCATTCGGGAGACCTATAAGTGGTTTCCCAAGGCGCAAAACTCATTATCAGCTGTGCACGCAATACGCCCAAATCACGCTACGATTAACAAGGTTACATCAGGTTTCACCGGTCTCGCCAGAAGGGAAAATAGATTACACAACTACAAGTCATTCAGAGTTTTCGAAAAGGCTGAATTAGCCGTCCATATTTCGCGTTTTCGAAGTATTTCAATGGAAAGGGGATTCGATCCCCATGGCCGATCGCTTTGTGTGCCTTATCCCAAATCTCAATCGGTTTCTCTCATTTCAATTCCGCGCTCTCCCTCCCACCCCCCCAACCTCCCGTCGCCAGTCCTACTTCCCCTTCATCCCCTTTAGAGAAGGGCACTCGCCCCACTTGTGGACCTTCCTCGCCCTCCCTCATTCCCAACCCTCCCTTTGTTCCTGCGTCTCCACAGCGACGCAGTTAAATCCCCTTAAATTAGTGCAAGTTTTTGTTTCGGAACCTTATCGGACTTGCCAAGCGCCACGCCCGCGCCACTTTACGCTATACATATATAATAAAAAGCCTACCGCCTCTTTCATTTATTTTTTTCCCTCAAATGCCTCTATCTGCCCCTCTTCGAAACAGTGTACATGTTTCACCTTTTTACCTTTCCCCATATCGCCTCCCAAAAATGATCTTCCACCGTCGCATGATGGCTGCGAACACGCTGGCATATTCACTCGGGCACCTCCCGCCACACCGCGTAAAGTGTCCAACACCTTCACTCTTTTACTTTCGTACTCGCCAATTTTAACTTCAGGTCACTGATTTAAATAAACAGGTTAAAAGAAATGGCCGTGAAAAATTGCGAGGCAAAGAATGAGGTGAGCAAAATCAGTCACGGAATGTACCTTATATATCACATGAAAATGTATACCTTTTCCAACGTTGGAACTTTCATTTTCTTTAAGTAGATTAAAGTTGATTGACCTTAACAGCTGTATTTTCGCTGTACACTTTACTATCATGGGTTACTAAGAACCTTGAACATACCCAAGTTTTTATAGGTATAAAATACATTTTTAACTAAGGTTCCTAATGCTCTTGAAATTAGCAATTGAAAATATCAACTTACCTGGCCAGGCTTCAAACGCTTATCCTTCCATTGGTGACCTGGTGTGTTAGTATGTTGCGCTACTCAACCAAAGAAACATCTTCAACATATCTGACTGTTTCTTTCTCTATTTTCCTCAAATAAAATAAAACAACTCTCGTGCATTTGAAGATATCTAGATAGACGTTATTATGATCGAAAATATTTTGAACGCGAGTTATTCCGTGTTATTTCATGAGAATAATAATATTTTTCAGCTGTAAAATTATATTCAGACGCTTCTAACTAATTTTCATTTGAAATTAATTGAAATAGCTCAATTATTCCCGTCTTCCCAGGATCAAAGTCTGAGATTACGTCAGAGCTCGCCTCAAAAATAATTTTTTTAAATTTCACGTCTAAATTTTCCTACAGATATTTGAGTTTTATTCAGGCATCGACAAGGTTAAACTCATGTAAAAACAAACTTTAAATATTGCGAAAGCTTATTTAACCTATGTGCGGCGTGATTCTCTCCTGTTACTCTTTGCTTTAAATCTTCGATAAGGGAGAAGATGCGTCAAAATGCCCACTGCCAACGAGCAAAGAACTTCATTTTAATCCTCTATTGCTTAATAGTTTTGGCAAGGAAACGTGATATATTACTAAGGCCATCATCAATGGTATGCTTCCTAAATAGTGGTCGGTCCATGGATAATCCTGGCAATGCTTTCTCGATCCGCGAGGACTTTTCTCAGATATTTCCCTCATTCAACTCCATACCTCCCCCCATTAAATTTCTTTAACCAACGTAGTTTGTCCTCTTTTCATACCGTTCAAGATTCCTATTCTTCTCTTCTTTACCCCACGATGCCTATTCTTCTTCTTCTTCTATCGAATAACCCATTTGAGGGTGCGATAAATCACTTCTGGATATGCCTTTTTTGATTCAATTTTCTTTCTGTCCATATTTCCTTCATCCTTAGAGATTGCCTTTCCTTTTGTTCTTGCGTCCATTTTCTTCCATCCCTCGATATTTTTCTTTCCAGAAATTTTGCTGTGTGAATTACTTCTCTAAAAAGAGTTTGGTCATCTATTGCGTCAATCTTTATTCACAAGTTTTCCATATCTTTTTGAGTTTCAATGAACCAAGTAGGTTTGGATTTGTAGCTGTTTAGTAGGTTGAAGTTCTTCTTAGTTAGTCTGGAGTTACTCATTCGAAATATGTGACCATAAAACTGTATTCGTTTTTTTCTCATTACATCGAATAATTTTTCAACTTTTAGATATAGCTTTCTCCTATGCCTATTTTTATATTAAAAATGCATGTTTATCATTGCGGATGTGTTGTGAAATTACAAATTTGAATTTGCATCATTGCCGTAGGATCTAACTTCAAATTTCCCTCACCCGCCTTACGTAATGAGGAAACATAATAACGGGCAGTTGAAGAAATTAAATGTAACCATTGCACCCATTTAAAAGGAGGTGATGTGGAGGAAGACAATGAAGTGGAGCGGCTGAGGACGCTAGGCGGGAAAGAGAGGATAGAATGTATTGTGCTGGCCGTGGAGGCTGTAAGGGGTGGCAGACCAGACGATAGGGAGCATAGGGGGGAGGGGGAATCAAGGGGTGGCTGAAGGGAAAGCGGGTTGAGGAGATAGCAAGGGAGAGAGAAATTGCAGTCCCGTGTTCGCCGGTGCGTGGTAACAACAACAGCGATATCCTTTTTTCCTGCCGCACCCACTTTCCGCTCGCTTCCACCCCTGTACCCCTGCACCCCCGCGCTCACCGCAGCAATCTCTACTGGAGGAAAAAATCAAGAGGGCCCGCTTCAGAGCCCCTTCCCTGCCCTCCCCTTCGCTCGCCCCTCGCCTCGTAATAAATTTCAGGGTAACTACTACCTACCCTCCACCACCGCAAATACCTACCCTCTAGCCATGCCCCGACAATCCCTTTCCCTTACCATCCCACCTCCTTCACTATCCCCGACTAAAAAGTCAGATAAATATATATATTTATAGATTATAAAAAAATGTTTTTTTTCGGGAGTTGGAGGAAATATAACCGTGTCGTTTTGCGGTGGCTCAGGGGTGGTTTTGCCGGAGAAGAGAGCTTGGTGGAGGCTTGTTGAGGGGGGGGGAATGAAAGAGGGTGTGGGTGGTTTCCGGGGACTTGTTGGTGGAGAGAGGAGATGTGATATCCGGGGAGTGGTCGGGGGGAGGGGGGGTTCAAGCGCAGAAGAGGAGCGGTAATGAAAAAAATGGCTTCCGCTTTTGTAAAAGATGTAGGATTGAGTCAGAATGGAGTGTTTTTTGGGGAACACGGTACAGGCGAGAGGGGAGGAGTGGACTCGACGGTGTAACTGTGGGGGGTGAGGGGAAGTGTGGAGGGAAGGAATGGGGAGTTGTGGGTGGGAGTGGGGGAATGGTGGTGGGAGGGAACAGGGATTTGGCGGGGGAAGGGAGGTGCGCCGCGGTTATAACCGAACAATAAGGATATGCCTGCAGTTGCTTTGATTATTCAGCTGTTGCGCTGCAACCACTACTAGCTCTCCTCTGCCCTGCCTCTCCTGCCTGCCATTCCTCCACCTCGCTCTTCATATCGCCTCAAATGCTCCTCAGACGTGGGAGAGGATAATCCAATATCCGCGACTTAGTAGATATAATCCCGTGTCCATCTGCGACTCTTCAGTTTATGCGGTTCCCTCTGTGTTTGTAAGGACCATGAGTGATTACAGAGATTTACCTATTTCAAGTAAAAGTACCGAGAACCAGGGGGTCTCGAACAATGTGTCTGTATTACGAGAGTGAATGCCAATATTCTAACGATTATTGACAGGACTAATTATGATGTTGAAAATACTCTCCATTAAGGTCGCATATCTTGTCTAAGCTTTCTCCATTTTCATGAAAAATTTCATAGCTTCATTACAAAAATAAGATACTGTTAAAATCCTTAATATACAGGTGCCCATTAGTATTACTTCAATTAGTTTAGATTCAACTAATCTTCTTTTACGCTACTCAAACTGGTGGATATGAATCGACCACTTGCAAGTGTTTTTCTCCTCTCGTAATGGGTGGTCATGTTGTCTTCACATGCTGATTTTGACTGTTAACCAGGTATTACCATCCCAGCGAGCATCAAGAGGATCGGAAACCCGAGAAAATAGCATTTTTTGCTCGGTCTCCCTTAGTCCTGCCGCAATATCGGGAACCAAAAAACCCTATTCCCACAAAGAACTCTAGTCTTGACACGCATTCTGTCGCCATAAACTAGATGCTTCACCAGCCTTCTCGATAAATCTTATATTTGTTATATAATATAAGTCAGCACGACAGGCACGCAGAATGTGTTAATCTCGTATAAAGATATTTGATATTCGAGAGAGAAAGACCTGCTGTACAGAATGAATGAACGAGATGTCAAGGAAGGTTGTGCAAGGCCATGGTGAGAAAATTTCCAGGTCCTAACTTATTCCCAAAAATTAATTATCTATTGAGTATTTTCCATAGTCATTTCATTGCCAAGTTGATTTTCAAGTCTCTAGAACGTCGTATTCAATTACAAGATTTAGAGTAATTATCTTAAAAATTAAGACAATTTCTTCACTAACAAAATGTAAATGAAGCAGATACTGCCAATGAACCTATCACACATGGTATGCAAAATGACGAAAGTTTCAATAGTTATACACTCTCACTCGTCGTAGCTGTTAAAGCTTTCTGTTAAATGTCTATTCTTGAAATGGCTGAATAATGGAATAATAATTAATTTTGATAGCCTTTTACGTACGTACGTTACATTTTCACGACGAATACAAGATGCTGTATGTATGATTCGCTTTATAGATGGCAGAATACAAATTATTTATATCTTCCAGCCAATGCCTTATTTAAAAACAATATAGTTAATCACAGTTACATTTTATTGTATCATAAGGCTATTCATGGTTGAGGTTTCTTGATTCCTCATATGACCAGAGCGGTCCATAAATGTTTCTGAATAACTTTTGGTTCTAATGAATACCAAACTCGTATTGTTTAATATCACAACTTTTAGTCTCAATCACATTCAGTTATATTATGCACTTAAAGCTCCAAATATACTTATCATGTAAAAAATGTATATAATTACTGATAAAGTGTAAAATACGCTCTTGATTGTTTTTAGAAATGGCTAAAAATAATTAATTTAAAGAAATTTTCATGGTAAGTTTGATTTTTTTATTTCCTTGTCAAATAACTCTCGTGAAACCTAGGTTTCTACTGAATTTTAATTTCGTTCCGCATCTAGTTCAATGCTTGTAAATGTGCATTGCAAGTATCGCATAGCATTGAAATATATTGGTAAATAATATAGAGACCTTTTAAACACTCGTCCAAAGTAATTAAGAAAGGTTTTTGATAATCGAATGGAAAAGCTAAATCAAAAATCGATAGACCTCATGCATTTTAAACAGCCTTTCCGCTAAAAAAACACAATTATGAAGAAGAACCTCTATTCAATTTCCAACTCTAACATACAACAAAAAACGGTCTGACCATTTGCCACAGTTTCAAGCTAGACGTATTGCAACAAGTATTAAAACAACTGCCCATGAAATAACTAAGGGAAACGAAAAAGACAAAATCATCCGAGTTCTGTGTTATTTCGCTTAATTATCAGTGCGAAAAACAGAGATATCTTCTTTATGTGTCAATTAATTGCTTTTTTTATCTCTTTTCCCTCACCCTATTTTCTACCTTCTTAACCGACAATCCGCTCTTTCACAGTGTAGGTAATCTCTTCTCACTGGCCTTCCTTTTTCCCAACACTCACTTGACCGCATAAAGCTTCGCTGAATAAAATTAACGATACATGTTGCATTGAACTCTTGTCCTCAAGCTCTCCGATAACACTTTCTCATCACAGAATGTCATCATATTCGTCCGAAATTCCACAGAAAATAAATCATTTGCCTTGACCGGGACTCGAACCCGAATCCCACGATTTCGCGCCGGGCGCACTTTTTGAACTTGTGGGTGACTCCTAAAAGGTAATACCTAGGGACAATACGAAAAGGGAGTCCCGATGATGCTGCAGTGCAGTGAAACATGTCGGCTCAATAAATCATATTTGTCCAGTGGAATAGTTCAAAGTAATTAATCCTTTTCCTAGATAATACCTAGGCTAGTCCCGTCATCCTCGAAAGTTTGTCATCATATTCATTTATATATTGCTTTAGAGTATTCTTTTTAATGAACTACGTCTCTTACGCCATGCTAATGCACCTGGGTAATTTATTACTTTAATAAAATAGCAGCTATACTTTGTGCAAATTCAATCTATGTGCATTGGTACCTGAGGTATTAAAAGCTAATTTATTCAACACCCTATTTAACGTAATGAACTCTAGAGGCAACTAAAAATATTTCTTTGAACTTAATCCGTTATTCCATGAGAAAATAAATTTCCCGTATTAGCAGTGATGAAAGTAAAATGTGAGGTTTCATAAGCTTAAATTTTTGCAGGATTACCTATAATGCTTCTTTAATTATTACCTCTTAAAAATTCGCTAATCTCAAGCCGACTAAACTGCAAGCGTATTTTACCAGTAATCCTCCCGTTGAACTCAGTTGTGGAGAAATAATTTACCAACTTGCTAAGTAAAATCTAAGGCAGATTCGGCAAGAGTAGTGGGCGATCGAGCAAAGCCCTCTTAATAAAAGGCAACCGGTCGAAAGATTAACGGACTCGCATCCCTTACCAATGATCCCCCTTCTCTCTCTCTCCACTTCTAAGTCTCCTCCTCAGCCCCTTTCTCCTTCCCTTCCCCCGAGTTTAAGGGCCCCTCTTTTTTTAATTTAACTTTCTCGTTAATCTGCTATCCATTTACTTACTGCATTCCCACCTCACGAATTTTCTCGATGGGTCTTTTTTTCCCCATTCTGGCCCAGTCCTTACCTCCCCTCCCACGGCCTCCGCTCCTTTCTCCAGCTCCACTACCCCACCTCCCCGACGCCCACCTCACCTCCGCTAAATTCCTTTCGCAAAAACCCTTTCATCCCCATTTTAACGCTCCTTAACCTCCTCCGCCGCCAACCCCTCCACGCCCGCCAGCCCCTACCCCTCCGCTTTCCCCGCCACATCCCTAAGGGCGTGCATAAATAACCCCTCTCCCTCAGTCCCAACCCACACCTCTTTTCCCTCCCAAACACCCTTCCTCTCCTGCCCGCGCCACACCTTACACAAATACAAATTAGGGTAACCGGGGGACGCACGGTGCGAGGTTGTGGGAGGATGAGAAAGAGAGAAAGGAAGAGTTGTGCTGCGAAAGGCGTGAAATAAAATTGTTGAAAAAAAATAAAAGAACCCTCCTCTCGCTATAACTCTGAGTAAATCCAATTTGCATTTTTTCATTGTGCGAAGGAAAAATATCCCATTTGAAATAAAAAAGGAGAGAGGGAAACGCATGCACGTAGGAGATGGAAAGGGGTCGTGGGCGGTCAGGGGGGGGGGGGTGGTGGGGGGCGAGACGACTGTGGGTGACAGAGGGGAAGGAGGGGCGCCAGGGATTTCAAAAGAGAATTTAAGGGAAAATGGGTGTGTTGCGGCCCTAAAGGTTAGGGGGCCTCAGGGGCGGGGGTCCGAAGGGTTGTGGGGCCAACGGAGATGCGTGGTGGGAAAGCGCAGAGGAGGGTGGAAAAGATATCGTTTGGGGAAATGAACGCCCACTTAAAACAGGCCGGAAAAATTCTCCGCTTTTATAAAAGGGCTTATTAATTAAGACTAACGCTCTAACATCGGGTCCCGTTCGTTGTGCGAAGTAAGAGCGAGGTGGGGAAATGGTAAGCTGTTGCTATGCACGCACTCGGTGGAGTGAGGAGAGGGGATGGGTGGGGAGAAAGTCGAAATATACACTTCCCCGCTGACTCTTCCGCCTAAACCCTGATAACAAATTGTTTGCCGGAGTCCAGGAGTAAATCCACGCGAAATGTTTTCCCACTTCGCTTCGCTCTACTGAAAGAATGCCTTGATGTATGAATTCAGAGGATTTTTTTGTGCCTACCCATTCTTCATTTAGTCATCCTTTTTTCTTATCTTAGCGTTTTTTTTCTATATTATATGTACTCGTAGATACAACAAAGGTGTAAGGGGAGAAACTACAGTGAAAACTCGAGGATAATCTGGAAAACAATGAGAATAACTGTTTCTTTGATAGAAAATTTATTGCATCCTTCCATCCTTGCCTTCTCTATCCAGTAACTTATGATCAGATTGGTCTGAATTGATTATGTATCTAAAATTAATTGCCGCTAAGAAGTGGAATATCTTTCGGCGACTGGTTTCCTGTGACGCAACGTTAAACCCTCAATGATGTGAAGATCCTGTCCTTATTGTGATGTGAAGTCACTATGATTAGTCACCTATTTTCCTATGCAGAGTATAACGTCTATTTTGTAATAACTTACTTTTTATGCTAAATATTTATCCTAGATATATATTTCTATATGTTTTACTGTTTTGTTATTTAGCTAATTCGTGTTATATATGTGTGCGCTAAATCATCAGTATCAATAACAACAATAATAACTAATATCTAGTATCTACTATGTATTTGCTATAACTTTTAACATTATTTTTAGATGCACATAGCACAATCACATTTGGCAGATTAAGAGCAGAAGATGCAGCCAGCCAAATTTGCATAAACGGACCTCTAATTTTCAATTTGAAGCCTTTGGAAAGCCTACTAGGCTCATGAAGGGTTACTATGCTCACTATAGAAGGGAGGAATAAGCCGCTATTATTAAACTGTATTATTTACCAACATCAATAATCACGCTCTTCACGCATTCCGAGGTTTGTTTACTTATCGAGCCGGCGACGCTGAAAATCATTTATGCCAAGCGTCTTATTCTAGTTAATCTTTATTAGCAGACATTCAAGCCATATTCCCATAACGTACAACTCATTCAAGTCTGTTGCTTCAAGTATAACTCCAAGATCAACTTCAAATAGATATTTTCCCACAGCCACGAATTCAACTATCAATTCTAAGAATGAACATTCCGACTTATTTTGTTCACAAGTCAAGCGAGTTTATTCGGTAGAAGAAAAATGCTACGTCTTTTATCACGGGTAATTTTTTCCCGAGCGGCTTGGCCATGTGCAGGGTCGTGACTCATAAATCATACTCTCTTTACCGGACTGCAAAGCCGTGATATCTTCACGTTCTCACACAAAAATAAGTTCTCTTTGAGATCGCCCATTCCTCGATTGGGTCATTTTTTGCCCTAAGTAGCATTCGGGAAATGGACTCTTGATGGGCCGTTTTTTTTTCAACTCCGGTTCAAGTCTCTCGTCATCATTTCCCGATATCCTCTTTATAGACGCACGATTCATGGATCCTCAACCGATCAGCAAGACTGCTTTCCCCGAGCGAGGCACTAACCAAGAACCAACATCATCTCCGACGGGACACATCACATGTTCCTAAATAGGGGTGAGAATTCATCACTCTACGTCCATCGACTGGGATTAGAAGTGTTTAAACACATGTTCTGAATGAATATCAGACTCATCAGTTAAAATGTCAAATAATTGAAATAGTGCTACGCTAGGACACCTGAGAAAAAGTTCCGCTTGGGATGAATTTTAGGCAAAAATGAACTTATAAAAATGAACATAAAAATAAAAGTGTATGATGTAATTTTTTAATGTTAATGAAAGACAGAAACTCTTAAGCCTTTCAAATAATCGACTGAAAGTAAATAGTAAAAGCAAAATAGGACGACGCTTCGGTGTAAATTTGTGAAAACATTCGATTTCATATGGCTTTCATCGTTTGAATCTCAAGAGTACATCTTGTACGAAATGCTCGGGTCGGTGTACTTCACTTTTCTACCCAACTAGTCTAGGACAGATTTAGAAAAAAACGTTCAGCAAGAAGCATTTCATGTAACAAGTGACTAAAAGATGGTTTCCGGATGTTTTCAACCAGCTGAATACGAAAATTTATTGTGATAATGTAATAAATTTAACAATGTGAAAATGCTTTTTACCAGGTCGAAATATTAGCCGGAAGTGAGATAACCAAGATGGCAACCAAGATGGTGGCGTAGGTAAAAATTTGTTGTTTTCTCTTAAATATTGGCGTAACTTGATGATGTTAACGGCTATTCTTATGTTTATTGCTGTCATAAATTCGAATCTGGAGCCAGAAGTGACGTTTGAGCCGAATTTGCTGAGTTATTTTGAAATTTTACGGAACACATGAAGTATTCGTAGCGCAAAATTCACTCGTTATGAAAAACGATCCCATTAATCAAAAAATGACCACGAATATAAGTTGTAGTGCGTTTCATAAGCTTTCAATTGAGTCTTTGTTGAGTCTTATACGATGAACGGTAAGCGCGCTACATCATGTAGAAGGGGGGCGTCCGCGGCGCCGCTTGCTTCCGAAAGTGCACAGTGAAAACGGCGGCCGAGTCCGCCCTTTCACTGTGCAGGGTCTAACGTCCTCTTTGTCCACTGTGCAGGGAAGTACCGACAAGCCCGCATAATATTTTTTTCCGATTAGACACTCAATATATTTAAGCAGTGTTTTTTACTTTTTGTACAGAAGTATGTCTTTATATCTGGAGTTCAGAAGAAATTGAATACATATAATAGAAGACAATAATGTTAATTTTGGCAATAATTTTAATGTGGCTAGAACTGATATTTCCTCATCAGCAAAATAATTACATGCAAAAAGCTTTATGATGTTGAGACAAGAGCCTTTACAGATGCATAGCTTCATGCAGGGTAAATTAAATTTGTTGCAACGGCATTATTTATCATTCTATCGTCCTTTGCAGCCACACGCCCTTATTTCTGGGCAGGATTCCGGAATGTGTTGTCGCATCATGAGCACGGGTATAAATCGATCACCTTCTAACCAGAATTCTTTGGACCTGGCTTGGAGATATAGGCGTTCTCCCACACGCACACTTGCATACTTATTATAATAATTCTGTTATATTCATCAGAATGCGGTCATTATGGCAATTGCAGTAATTTCATAGCTGGTAATGATATCTACTTACATGCACGCGCACAGCATCTGTTGTAGGGGGTAGAAATTCAGCCTTTCTTACGGTTCCAAACAATTCTACTCTACCATCATCGCATGTAACTGTTTTTGGACTAAACTGGAACAGGAATATTCGTGGTTATTTCGTATCGCAAATAATTCAGACTACCTCAAGTTTTATATCAAACGCCTTGATGGATGCACCTTTTATAGTTAAACGATGAACTCCTATACATTGGCTAATGTGTTGTTGCTGAGATCAAGGTTCCCAAGACCAGAAAGTTGTGCGCACTTCTCACCTTCAAAATGCTTCCATGCTCCAAGCTTACCAATAGAGGCCACCTTGGGAGTTGTGTCACAACCCGTAATAGCATGGAAAGCCATCAATTGAGACATGCGTTCTTCCGAAAGCTTAGCGTGGACTTCATGGATTGGTACGTATTTTTGATCCCTAGCTGTACCGCTCATCATCCAAAATTTTGGGAAGGAATTCTCTTGAAGAGGAGCACAAGAAGTAGAATCACGTCTGTATCTTTTGCCATGACAACAATTTTCTCCTCTTTGGTGTTGACAGAGTGAAGCACAATTCGTGTGTCCGCCTCTACGTGCGTGGAAGCCAAGTGGCCGAGGCTGCGAGCCTTGTTAGTAGAGCGGACGCAACATTCATCTTCAAAGGCTCCAGAAATGACTACTCAGTGTTTCCAAAATCATTCTGAATCACCTGCTTCGAGAGAAACCTTGCCAGATCTGACTTTGTTTTCTGCCATGGACAGAACACTACTAAAATCTTTGGGTAAGGGCACAGCAGAGCTACCGATAACCCGACGGACGGGTGCGTATCCTTCAGCTCTCTTCTTTCTTACCCCCCCTTTGACGGATAAATCTCGCCATCGGTCAAATAAAATATGAATTTTGCTGTCTCTGGTGATAAGTCCTTCCTTTCTTTGGACGGAGTTAGCAGAGTAGTCACCGAATATTCAGTCAGAACCTGACTTTAGCATCGACTTCACATAAATCATACAATCTACAACAAATATGGATTCGGATTTATTGATTTGCAGTCCACTTGGGACATTGTACATCTTTGAGAAATTTACTCGCAAAACAAGCCTTCTGGTTTGCCCCAGATCTTAGCTCGCCATTGGGAAGGGCAAGAGAGACCGGAACAGGAAATAGCTCATATTTGAGAATCTGTTTCAAGTTTATGTTTCTTTTCGCCTCATATGCCACAACTAGAGTTTGCAGAAAATCCCGGTCTGCTTTCTTCACCCTGTTGGATTCCTTTACTTCCCTTTTCGTGTGAATATCAGTGGGTTATTTTTGGGAATAGGGGCATGGTAGCTGATATTGCATTTCCCTATTTCACGGTTTTAAATCGCCTATCCGTCACAAAATTAAGCACTAATTTAGTCCCTTTATCCTTGGCTTTCATTTGTTCTTCAGTTATTTTCTTATTGGCCAAATCCTTTGCAGCTACATTAATTATGTTTGAGGACACGCTCTGCGCCGAAATAAGCTCGTAAGTTTATATCACCGCCAAGAGGGAATCTTCGTCTGAAATATCTCTGCAGCGGCGTGAATCAGTTCCCTCTTTAAAGCTTCTTGAAGTTCGGATGCTGAAAAGGCGAAACGTTTGCTCTGCTAACTCACCGCGCTAGTGCATGGATAAACCCCATTTTATGTGTGTGCTCGTCTTTTAAAGTATCCCAAAATACCGCCTGTGGTTTTTACACAAACCAACTATCCATTCTTGTTCGTAATAAGGATTGACTTGTTGAGATCTTAGGACGGTGAAGTCCCCTATGCGGAATCTAGACTATGATACTTGGTGTTTACAGCTATGAGTTCACCCACTCCACTTATTCTTATATGGAGCATGTAATCGTACCTGACAAATTCAATGACAATATTTTTATGGTTCGTCTTTCTCTTTCTGACAGAATATGAATTTATTCCTGTCAGTCTTGTTTGCCTTTGACCTTGTTCCGTACTCAGCATTGGAGGTGGATGGTGTATCTGTGGTGGCTGTAACTTTAAGCTGAGCTTCATTGCCACCCTAAGACAATTTATTTTTTTCTCCTGATGTGAAGAAAGAGTAACATTTTCTGTGGTATGCAGGCTTGCTGTCTTAAGGTTTGTCCTCCATACACTGAAATATTCGGCGGATAGCCTTACTAAACTCTTTAGTCATTTGCGTCCCACCATTCTTTAGCACAGCTTACAAGTTTTGCCCACCTATCCTTCTTAGATTTAGAAATTTTTTTTTGTGTTTTTATGTTTTTCTAAATTGCGTTTGACAAATTAAACAAAAGTTGGCGTTGAATTCTACGGTTAATTCCTCATCCATCGTGAATAGAGAGAGCCTAAAAAGATGAAAAACCAAACTTACGATTACCGTTAAAATGCACGTCTACCAGGTAATCACACTGTCCAGGGGTGGATTAACCGTGGGTGGGGGGGTTGAATGAGACACCCCTTCTCACCAAAAAGAAGAAGTACCCTGCTGGAAATCGAGGCAGCATAGCCACAATTCCCTTGGCATAAAGGCAATTTGCATCACACCCAAAAATATACATCCGCCCCTGCGGCACTATCGCGTCACTCAGGCTTACTTACTTGTAGAAGTATTACACTACACCTCGTACCCGTTCTGCATGAACTTGCGTTGAACACAATATGCTTTGTCAACGAGTACAGTCCAGCTTTTATGTGCTTGTCTCACGAAATGCTTCTCTCTTCAAACCGAGATCTCTTTTCGAGCATCAAGCCTAGACTGGTAGGTACATACTTTCTTTCATATCGTCTACAACTCGAATAAGTCGCTTCTGTGCAAGCGGCACGCAACTGTGGTGACTGGCGCCACATGAGTAGAGGGCCGACTAAATATCAAGGAAGATGATTTAATCACTTCGGAAACTGCTGGCTTGCTTTCATATGTTATGGTGAGATGGACTGATATGTTATCATCCATTCGGTCAGTACGGGACGAAAAAGACTTGAGTATGAAGCTCCGGCCCGATGACGGGTTTCCACACGCGGTCAGCACCGGCGTAATCCAGCTCGGGTGGGGCAGGTGCCAGCACGGAAGCCAGGTGGATGCGCGGAACACGCCCCACTACTACATGATATAGCGCTTACCGTTCATTGTATTAGACTAAACAAAGGTTGAATTGAAAGCTCATGAAACGCACTACAGCATTTTTTAATTAATGGGGTCGTTTTTCATAACGGATGAATTTTGCGTTGCGAATACTTCATGTTTTCCGCAAATTTTCAAAATAACTCAGCAAATTCGAATCATACGTCATTTCTGGCTCCAGGTTTGAATTTTTGACTGCAATAAACATATGACTGGCCGTTAACACCATCAAGTTACGCAAATATTTAAGAGAAAACAACAACGTTTTACCCACGCCGCCATCTTGGATATCTCTTCCGGCTAAGATTTCGACCTGGTAACAAGCATTTTCGTATTCAGCGGGTTGAAAATACTAGCAACAAAACTAGCGCTCTATTTCGGAATCGTGCCCTGACTAAACCTCCAATAGCCACCACCCTGCTATGTATTTTTGTAATTGCTCCTTCTCCCTCAGTTTTCCTTACCCTGTCTTGTCCGTACCGCCCGGCTTCCCCTCCCCCATCCCAAACGATCACTCCCTACTTTTTGAACAAAATTTATCCCTGCATATACAGAATGGTTGAAGCTTCAGAATGTGACAGAAGATGCCTTATCGAGGAGAAACCGGCCGCAGTTTTTAATCAAGTGTGGAAGAATACAAAGTTTTATTATTGAAATGGATATCTTTCTCTTCCGCTAAGTTAAGCCTCAAACAATGAAATGTATTTTGCATTGAGAAATATTTCGGTACCTAGCATTTTATGAACTTGCTAAAATACGCAAATAAATCATGCTGGAAATTCAACATGCAACATTTTGTCTCACAATATTTATATTTTATATCTGATCGTGCCAGTTTATAGCAGATTGCTACGGATGTCTGCGCGTTACATGCTGTCTTTGTTAGGTCTTATCCTACATTCTCTTGTACGTATGATTTTGGTGTGACTGTTTCAGCCCTTGTATCAACATGTGTGACAGCCTCTCACGAAACAAATGCATTTCTTGTTGGGTAGGTTATATTTTTATATTTTGCTGTCCATTTAGTATCTGTTAATAGCAGTTTTTGGTCAAAGAGCACTTGAGTTACTTCAAGCCCGATAGCAGCCATTCAGGTCCATAGTGCATCAGCTATGAACAAGCAAGCCTATTATTATTAAGTATAATAAAAATGCTCTGTTGTGCCCCTTCGAGTTTTCGATTTCGTTTTTACTAAACTACTCATTGAGTCATGCTCTTATTCATTTTATGGTCTCTTTCACATGCTATTCTGGCATCACAAACGTTTAATACTAAACAATACAAACAATACCAAAATGATTATGAGAAAAAAATTCTCGCAATCAGAAAACATCTGTATACACAAATTTCCCAGGCCCCTATTGCTGTTTTAAAAAGATTCCTGGTCATGCTTCTTCGAAGTCAAGTTTTAAGGAAATGATAATGACTTGATTTTCTGCCAGCTTTTTCAGTGGATTTACTAAACGTTTGACTGCGTGTCACTGAAAGTATATTAACTGTGGCATTATAAATGATCTCGCTTGAATCCATTTATGCAGGATTATACAGTAAAGGGTAAAAAAAATATCTTCACCGACGTTGAGATATAGCCTTGGAAAAAACACCTCTTGGTTACAACGAAGGTGCCCTTGAGTGCACTTGTAGTTAACTGAATCTTCCGGCAATCGCTGAAGTACAAGACTCTTATGGGCCTTAATGTCGACATCGGGGAGATTTATGACATCACTGACAGCTCCTGCAGCCCGCGGGCATTTATTAAATATTAAATACCTAGTTTTAAGATTCTTCTCTTCACCTGAATTTCAGTTTTCCGCTCCTCTCCCATCCCATTAATTTCCGCTGTGCGCAAGTTCTCCTCATCCTCCCCCTCCCAACACTCCTCCCGCCCCTCCCCCGCCCCCATAACACCCCTCACCCCCCCTTTGCCATCTCGCCCTTATGTGTCTCTCATTCCAAAGGGCGTGCGGCCGCCACCACTAGTCCACCCTCCAACCCCCTCTTCCTCGACAACGCGACCTCATCCATCAACCTCTACGCACTGCGCAGTTTTGATTGAAAGACATTGAATTAGAACCGAGAACGCCGAGTCCGGAAATTAGACTTACTAGAGAGGAGCTGGATGGAGGAGAGTTGAGGGACGGGGAAGATAGGAAGAGAGAGGGGGAGGGGAAGTGAGGAAAGGGGAGGAGATGGGTCGGGAATGGATATAAGAACAAGGACTACTCAGGCAGTGTCTTCACCTCTTTCACATTAAGTCGCTCTCTTCCCTCCAATCCCCTGCCCTGCTTTGGGGCACTGGAATCTTCACGTGGCTTTATCCCGTGCGGTTTGTATGTGGTAGCTGGAGCTATGAGGTTCTATTCTGTATGGCCTCGAAATGTTCGAGTCTCGATTGTGATGGATATTTGACGTCACAGCCTCGAAAATTTCAAATAGGGCCATTCAAAAGTTGAGATTTGTCGGGACTGTGACGTCACATCCAAGGGTTTTGCGAGGTTCAACCGTGTCGAGTCCTTACTGAATATGGCCGATTCAGGAAGACCTTGGAATTTTCTAGCCTCGGCAACAACAGAAAACTGACGTCAAAACCTCAAAAATTTCAATAAATTTCATTTGAAAGTTGAGATTTGTTTCGGCTGTTACGTAACATCCTTAAAATTGTCGGGGTCAAGTCCTTCCTGAATAAGGCTCCTGGCTTACCATCCAGAGGACCCGGTTCTAATACCGGCGGAGGCGAGGAATTTTTAGGAAGAAGTAGATTTGGAATCAAGAGATTTATCAGAATGTTGGAGAGCATTCACTGGCGGCGGATTACTTCGTCAATTCTTTTAACGGTGTTCGAGCCCACAACCTGACATCACGGGTGAGTATTAGGCACATTGTTTTCGGACACATACACCCTTAGAACTACTCGTCTCTCATTCCAAGGGCACGGTTTTGAATACCGGCAGAGGCCGAGATAGTCTTGATAGGAGAAACCCTATCCCTATTTGAAGTTGTGTGAAGAGCACTTCAAATAGACTTCTTTGTTGGATGAGACGCTAAACTGTGGACCCCTATTCACAAGGAGTAACCAAATAACGATGCAGGGTATATCCCCACGCTTTCTCCATTCCTCACGTAATCGTCACCGAGCATCTTGTTCACCTCTCCTCGATAGCATAAGTAGATACCTCAGTTGTCATTCGCCTCCTTGAATAAACAAGCAAAGAATCAATCAACAAAGCGTGCCACTCTCGGGAATACAGAGAGTTTGCGAAGGGTTGGATCCGACTGGCCATACTCATGAGGACTTGTCTCTCCCCCGATCCTTTCAATGTATGTGGGATGGGGTGGAGGAGAAAGAGATTAAAAAAGTTGCCGTAATTACATTCTGTCGACCTTTTCAAACCGCGCCCCGATTTTTCCGTCGATCCATTTTTTTCGCATTTCCGTTATCGCGAAAGGCGATCAGAAAGTTGGATTATAGTGTTCGTTAAGGGTCGTCTCTCTCGTTTTTTTACACATTATCTAATTATTAAAGGTTCGACGCTTTCCTTATAAGAATTGCAGCTCTGAATAGGGGAACCTTTCCATTAATAACCTCGCCCATTTTCCTTCCCACGTAAACCTGAACGTTATCATTTCATTTTTTGCCAAAATTTACCAGTCGAGCCACCTTTATATGGAAAGCGAACTCAATATGGGGACCAAAAATATATAGCTCTATCCGAATCACCATTATCACCAGAAAATAATAATAAAACACGTAATATAAGAAAGCATTTCGTTTTTCATAACTTAAGGCGCTGATTCATCGTGAATTCATTGTAATATAGAATTATAAACAAAATACAATTTCAGATAACATTCATACATTCAATTTGTTAGGCAGTAGTGTTTTTTCCTGATTAATAGAAAAACTTTCATAAGGCAAGGATTTAAGCGAATAATTTAACTCCGCACGGTAGGGATAATTTAATAGCATAGTAAGTCGAAAATCACTTTATTCTATCGGATTATTTCAGCTCATGAATTCATTGAACTCTCAATAATATGACACCACTCCCCTTAATTTGACGATCAGTACATCAAGAACGCCGCGTACACTCCAACATTAGTGCACTGAGGCTCGCCTGATCAAGAGACGATTATTTCAAATTCGGTGACCAGAATTCCATCATCAAGCACGTAACACCAGGTACCAGCTGTTAATGTCTTCTCTAATTTTTATGAGATTTAATTTGTTCTTTCAGTGGTGTTAATTCATGAAACGTTTTTCTCGCAGTGACTATTCGGAGTATGATTTACATTTTTTTAAAGCAATATTACCGTTTCAGTACTGTTTTACATTGCTTCTATTATAACAGTCATTGTAATGTAGAAATATAATTATCATTTTTTAAAGGCATAGGGGTAAGGTTATTTTGAACGCTCTGATTGAAACGCTCTGGTTGAATTTGAATGAGTGACTTCTCACGCCAAATATTTGTGTAAATCCTGAGTAAGCCCCAACACTGAATATTTTACTCAGTCTGAAGCGAAAGGTTTCTTTTAATGTCTTCATTGCTACTCTGCCTTCCTGAGTTCATCGTGACATTAGTATTGAGAGGGCTAATTTGAGATTTCTTCCGTCCCATTTTAATGACTACAGTGAAAAAAATAGCCCAGTCGTTAGTTGATATATTTCGTGGTTACTCCCCCTTTTATGCTACAGGAAATATATGGCTTTTAGATGCAAAAGAACTGGTTTTCCCTGATGGAGACAACATTGCCGTAATAACGCCTCCTGTGATAAGGCGCCAGTTCATGTAGACAAATCATTATGTCTCCGTATGTCTCGACCGAAAGGCGAACGATCCCTTTCGCCGACATGTGCGAGGGCTAAATTACCGAACAGCTCCGAATGGCGTGAGGTGGAACAGCCCTTTGCTCAAAGAAATTCCCTAATAACACGCACTTAACGTCACAGAAATGCATGGGAGGGGCATTGGCGGCGATAAAGAAGATCTGTATTCAAATGCGGCGCGAGAAAGTATTCAGATTTTCGGAGCATTTGGGCCACACGGGTGCCAGGGGGGCGTAGCGAGCGAGTGTTAGCGACCCGGCTACACCCGTGGCGGGGAAAAGCATGAAATAAAGAGAAACGACAGGTTATTCATTCATTCACACTCCAGCCGTGATCGTGGGTCGGCAATGACTCTGTTTTACCCTCCCTCCGGGACCCCGCCCCCTTCAAAGCCACCCGCCCTCCCTCCCCCGCCTAACGACCAGCCCTCGGGACTTGCCGCATCGCCCCCTAGCCTCCACCCTTCTTTCTCGATCGCAAACCTCAAGACGCCTGAGCGGCGGAAAATTCGGGATGACCGCTCCTTCGAGCGCTGCTCCTCGTTTCTGAGCATAACAGTTGTCGTTAGCAAAAGTTGATATGACGCATAGGCAACCATCAGTCGAAGAGAAAATCATATGCCACATTCAAGAGACGCTCAGGCACGGTTTTATGCTGCCTGGTTCATTCTTATCGTAAGATGACGCGGCATTTATAGTTAGCAAATAGTTCGGGTTGTGCAGATTACACCAGATTCGGTCAGTGGAAGTATTTTTTAGCAATGGGAGATCTCCACATGTTTATTCACGCCGAGAAACAGTTTAAGCTGAGGTTATAAAAAATGTACCTTAGGATACCAATTTTCAGCAGAAATAAAATTTACAGTTTATGATCTAACCTATTAGATTTTTATTCATATTGAATCAAATGAGTCTATGGCAATTTCCCACTTAAATTATTATACTTCTCGTTATATATCTCAAAGTATCTCCATCATCACCACGTTAATACATCTTTCAGTTCCTCTGTTTAGCGGACTAATATGATGAGAAATGCTAATTGAAAAGTAATGAATGTAGAAGGTTTCTAGGATATCAACCCTAAATCGGTTTTAGGCTTATGTTTAACGCTATCTGAAGTTTGACAATGCATAGCTCATGCGATGCTTTCAAATGAACAGCGCTTTAAATCACGGTCTACGTTGTCCTTCAAACCGTAAATCGTATTTCAATGCATTGCTAGCTGCTCAAAAGAAAAAGGTATTTCAAAATAGTATTCGGCACTAGGGTTTTTGGGTCTTTTTCTCTCTGAGAGATTACGAACGTAAATGAGTTCTTTTTGACTTCACTAGTCAATTTTTATGTTTATAAACCTATGCCGAAGCAAGGCATGAAATTACCTGCTATCATTGAAAATGTTTCAAATGTACGCTAATTAGGTTTCGTTTTATTTAAAAGCTGATTTTGTTGTGTTTATTATTCTCTGGAAGTTGTTTCCTGTAACAAATAGCTGTTGCTCACTGTGATAGTGACAATGATGAACAATATATAAGTATGTATACTTTACAGGCCTATGATGCAAACCCCTTTTGAAATACTCCAAAGCCTCTCCTGTAACCATACTTGTATTTTATGACTTTTCCTTCTGTTCAATGGAATATTAGTCTGAGGCATTATAAATTAATGGTGTTGTATCTTGATTTTGCCGAATTTCACTAATGGTAGTAGGAGGTCAAATGTGAGGGAGACGGGGGTTCAAATGGATGATCAAAATTAATGCTATTTTACCTGCGAAATAATTAGCACTTTGGCTGAGAGTAGACTTTCTTTCTTAGGTTATTTTTTTCTGATTTGCTTTTCATTCGAGTTAATTTTTATGGGTTTTCTTCTGTTCGCATAAAATATCTTTTTCCTCACTTTTTGTCTGGCTGAACGTCGTATTTTGCATGGCTCATGCCACCTAATCTATTTATTGAATATTATTACCGAGTTTGTGGTGTATATAAAAGCGCTTACCTACTATAATGACGCCCATTACCCGGTGTTGTCCCAAACCAATGTTAATCACATATTCATCAAACTCCGAGTGTAAGGGATAATAGTTGACGATAAGAAGCCATACCTAAGAAAGCAACAGTGATTAGGTTAGGTTGGTATGTCGTGCCAAATATATAAGTTCATTACTCTGTAGAGAGCCTGTTCTCTAGAGCGTATAATAGAATGGTTATAATCGTTACTAACGCTTTTAATTCGAAGCTGAGATGGAATGGAGGCTGTTGTTAAACGTTTAAAGGACATTTTGTGAATTATTGGTCACAAGTTTTCTCTTCTTTTGCGAAAAATATCATCTCATATTTCAGAAAGATTGCTCAGGAAATGCATATTTATGGATATAGTAACAGAAATTTGAAATTAAACACGGTTTTCAAATAAATTTAACAGAAGTTAGTAAACAGTTATCTTAAATAGCAAATCCTAGGGATGATGGAGCCCACGCCTAGCATGGCAGTCAGTGACTTCACTTCAGGTCTAATGGTTTGATAGATCTATAGAAGAGAAAACTAAGTCCAGAATTTTGTCAATTTAATATCTCTCCGTGCAATTATATTGTGTGATCCACTCATGGATAATAGAATAACGAAATGTGGGGCCACCCTTTGGATTTTGAGGCCTCGGGCATAAATATGTAGATGGGCCCCAGTAATTACAAAAATAAAATCTTAAGAAAACATTTAATTCCAAAAAGGGACATTTTCAACATTTATTCTCGTATAAATAATACCAAAACCAATAACACAACAGTATTTGCATATATTCAGGAGGAAATATATCAAATCCCGACGTGAAGCTACAACTAGCGCTGAGCCATGGGTATACGTCCGGTTATCTGACCTTTATGCAACTAATCCCAATGAATTTCTGACAAATATTTTTATTTGGGACAGGCGAGAACGAGATAATGAAATAGATCTCTTCTTCCTGTCAAGAAAAATAGATGTTTTACAGAGAATGTAAAATATCCTCGCTCTTGCTGAATAAGACTTATTCATTGGTTAGGCAGTTCAGAGTGAGAATGAAGTACATACATTTTGTGCGTCTATATTTGTTTATACGACACTAAGAGCAAGCGATTGCTGAACAATTGAAACTCTGCAAAGGAGCCATATTTTGGTTCTTGAAAAGATTAGCAGGTGTGCAAGTCGGCTAAAATCACGTAGCTCTAGCTAATGATAATACTCTCTCAGGTTATCTATTCCGGGTCAAAATCTTCTCCACATGTTTTTAAAGAACTATCATCAAAATGCGAGGAGTGGTGCAGGTATGCTAATTACGCTTTGATAGCTCTGCATTATAATCCCCCGAGTAAAAAGACTGGTGCACTAAAAACCAGAGATATTTCCGACCAGTAGTTTTTAGAAATAGGTTATGGATGGCCCAGCCAATGCAGCAAGTAAAGCAATTAGTGACACTGCTGATGAAGATTCCCATAGCCAGATCGGTACCTATCGTTACCGTTTTTCAGGTAATAGATATTTTTATGATCTGGTTCTTTCCCGGCGTAGTTGATGAATGAATTATTCTCGGGTTTCCAACCGGGTTAGACTCTCTATTATGGCCGACGTTTCGATGCCCGACTTGTGCATCGTCATCAAGGCTGTTGAATCCCTGCTGCTGCGTCGTTGTGTTTTTCTGACAAAGTTTCTCCTCCCGTCCTGGAGGCGTCTTCAGGTCGAAGATATCTGCGCTGCATTTTGGTTCGACTTATTCTTAGTATTGGAGCTGGTCGCATCTGATTGGCTGTCAATTATGGCGGCAAATCCACTTTTCGCGCCATTTCTCCTTTCGTTGCGCGCCAAAACCCTCCTCCAAGTGGTAGCTAGGTTGTAGTCATCATCCCTGCTGAAATTTTTATCTCTACAGGGATGATGGCTACAACCTATCCACCACTTGGAGGAGGGTTTTGGCGCGCAGCGAAAGGAGAAATGGCGCGAAAAGTGGTTTTGCCGCCATAATTGACAGCCAATCAGATGCGACCAGCTCCAGTATAAAGTCGGACCAAAATTCAGCGCAGATATCTTCGACCTGAAGACGCCTCCAGGACGGGAGGAGAAACGTTGTCAGAAAAACACAACGACGCGGTAGATACCCGGAAGAAGAATGGAATATTCGTGATAGCTATGAATTCAACCTTTACACCAACGCTTAAACTCTACTGCAACATACTATTGCACTTCCCCATGGAAATATATAATTGAATTGCTTCGGTTCTTATGCTGGTAAAGTAATCAAAATCTGCTTGGAGTAGATACCCTTTTTTATTTTGAATGTAATAATTCTATACTTGAACATCGAAAAAGTATCAAACAAAGCGGAAGTCAGTAAAATTCACTTCATTCATTTCGGCAGGGCTCCATCGTAGAGATGACCGCTGATCTTCAAACATTCATCAAAATTTTGACTTGATTTTCAATTTCGGAAACAATTAGTTACTTTTCCTCATAAAAGCGGTCCTGTAGCATAAATCTGAATTTGAAAGCGGACCCAAAGTATCAACGGAAAAGTTTTTATAGCAACCAAAAAAGTATCATTATCTCGACTATCAAAACTAAGTCAAGAGTGGTGTATCCCGATATTTATAGAGTACATTTTGTCCTTCTGTCAGTTTAAGTCGACCAACAATGCGGTCATTGAGTTTCAATCCCGCCTTTCAAAAGATACTTCACGGTGGCACCGGACTTCGAAACGTATTTTAGTCGCAGCGTGTCGCGACTGGAGTCAGGCCGGGCTGAGGGAGAATGAGAGAGGGAATAAAAAAGGTGCCCTAATAAAAGGACCGCCCTTTCACGCCCCGGTTGAGTTCGGCAGTCATAGAGGAGGACACAAAGGGGTGTCGCGCGGGCCATTTGATGGAAGACGGGGGTTGGGGGAGGCTGGAGCAGGGCAAGGTTGAAATGGATCTGCGGACAATGGGAGGGCAGGGCAGGGGGAAGGGATTGTTGTCGGAGGGCGGACGGCCAGAAGGGGGGAGGGTTGGGGGAGAGAGGGTGGGGGGATTGGGTTGGTTATGCAACGGGGACCCGAGGCTAGAGCCGTCTGGGGACATTGGAAGCTGGATAGGGGATAATTGATAGGGGAGTTTATTATGGGATGTAACGGAGGGAGAAATCACGACTTTGGTCCCACGGGAGGTCGAGAGAGGGGCTGATGGGAGGGGGTGAGAGATAGAGAGAGAGGAGGATGAGTGAGTGAGGGGGTTGTTTTTGAAATGAAAAGTTCAGCACGAGGTGGTGAGGACGGGCCGAGGCGGGGTGGGACGGCAGGGTGGCTTTTGCAGGGAGAGGGGTTAGGCGAAGGGGGATTAAGGGAAGGGAGGATGAGGAGGGCTAAATAAATAGGATGGCTGCGAAGTGGGAATGGAAATTAGATTGTTTCTTCTTACGAGAGGTTATGAGGGTAGAAATAAAATTTTCATTCCAACGAGTGTTTCTGAAACTAGTTAAGAAGTGTCAAGTGGAAGAATTAGATGGATCGCGTAAGATGGGGTTTCGGAATCGCAGAGGCAAACGGAGAGGGGGAGGAAGTTGACGGGAGAGGGCGGTCGGAGGTTGGTGAGATGGCTGGGGGGCTGTGAGCGGAGGTGGCTGGGGGGTGTTATCGCGTCAGAGAGACGTAATTCCTCTTTTGCGGTGGATGCGATCGGTTGGATAGGGGGACAAGGATTATAATGCGGTGTCGCAAAGTTTTTCTCTCTTCTACGTGAGTAGGCCGAGAGAGAAGCGAAAAAAAATGACCGGAGAGCAGGAGAAAAAATGAGAGGATACCAAATTGGTTCTTTCAAAGTAAAATGGGATTTATTTCGTAACCTTTCAGATTTTGTTTTCCACTAGAGCAGATGTAGAACGAGAGCACCTTTTCATTAATGTGACTGACGGATTATTTTGTGATAATAAAGAAATTTTTCTTTCCAATGGAAGTTAATTCTAACTTCTTGAATCGGATTAATATCCAATTTTATTTGACCAAAAATTACTGAAATACAGAAAACTCTTAATAATCGGTCGTGTTTCTCTCAGTTTTTGAGATAATTCACTATATACTCTTAAATTACCCTTTGAATATCGTTTTCTGATTTTACGACTCTGTCCTCTTGAAATATCATCTGTGTTAAGCTAAGTCGACCCGTCGTGAAACCATATTTTTATAAACGATTTTTATCTATTTTAAAGCCAGATGTTATTCACATGACGCAAAAGGAATATAAATATAGTGGACCACTTGGTATCTGCAATGCTGAAGAACGGATGCATAATATCCTTACTCTATGATAATATTTATTTTCAATCTTGGAGGGCAAAGCATGCAACTATGTCGTAACGTACGGTATTCCACCAATGAGTCTACATCGTTATTCATAAATCTGATTATTTTATTGAACTCGGTTATGCGGACAAATTATCAATTATTTTATTATTTTGCTGAACACAAATTCCTTCATCCTGTCAGTACTATTTGGTTACCTGCTTTTTGATGTAGAGGATGAGCTGTTTCAGAAACATAAAAATGTATTACCCTCCTACACAACAAAATTTGAAATATTCCTGTTTATTGAATATTTAGAGAGTATTTGTCATCTTTCATGATACAGGCCTCTCTTCACACCCAATATTGCAATCGAAAATACAAACTTTTATCACCTAAAGTAATGAATAATGTTACTACCTGGGGTGTTACAATTACTTTAATTATCTTCATAGATGTTACAAAAATACAACGAGTTTTATCATCCGCCTTCTTCATGCTTCTTATCGCCAATTAATTTACAATACGCTGCCACGCTAATGATAACTCCACTAATCCCGCTATTCACACATCCTAATTGAAGTTTTTTTAATACTGTGAATTAAACCTGCAAGAGTTTTTTAAATTAAACATCCAATTTTTTTCTGTGATTTTCAGTAGCATTTCAAATCGTCTTTTCAAACTAATTTTGAGACATAAAAACGCGACTCTGCGCACCCTACGCAGAGGCCAAGATAAGCCGTTGCCGTCCAAATTCTCCATCCTGTCTTGGAATGGAAAGCATTAGAGGCTGGGGAAGATTATACTTACGCATTTCTCGAAAGATATTAGGTAATAAAATGATTTATGTCGATAAGTGCTCTCATTTTTGTACAGATCGTCGATTAATCTCTTCTCTTCAGTAACTGCTTTTATTTTGACCATTACTGCGGTCAGTTTTGCGATGTGAGTGTGCTGCGCATAAATGCACCTTGTATATTCATCCTTATGGTGAGCAAAATCCTGCATATATTATATCACGAAGCACTCAGCGCAGCCCAAAATATTGCGTTATAGTGTACACAGATATCGAAATTTCTGTGGCACAACACTGTTTTGACATTGTATGGCACATTAAATAAGACCCGAGTATAAGATGAATGTGAACAGAAAATACTCCATCGAAATTAATCTTGGGTGTTGCGAGGTGGTCTTCTGGAATAACTACAATTTAAAAATTGTGCCCAAAGATTAATTTTTGCATAACGAGGAAAACATGATTGAAAGAGCGTTGAATTACTGAAATAAAAAGCCATCATTAAGATCAATGAGTTATTTGTAATTAGGTTTCGATCTTTCTCGGAGAATTTGTGAAAAAGGCCACTAAGAAAACAATGCAAAGTGAATCGTCATCCCGCGTTTGGCCAAGTTTGATTCATGTTTGTAAATGCGTATTTTTGGAAACCAAATTTGAATTCGCATTTTGGAAAGCCACGTGCGACGAATTAACCCTAAGTAGAGGGACTACTAATGATAATGACGCCTTTATAATACCGAATTTTGAATTTATTAGCCTTTTCCTACACTTAGCCGCTTAAAACAAAAAGAACCATGGTGGTCAAGAACGCAACCAGGCAGGACTCGAGCCCGCCACCCTTGAATTTGCCTACGATTGCATTATGCAGCTGCCAATGAGAGATTGAGCAAATACGTCCTCTAAAGGATTTGAAAGGGAGAGCCGAGATGCCTTAAATAGACTAAATTTCATTACGAGTGAGATAATATTCAATCTCTGGTGTAATGCCTTGGCTCGGGATCACCAACGACGTGACTTTTGTTGGTTATTAACCGATTTCACCGATAAACCGATGCGTTTCACCAACGAGACTTAACTGTGGTCTGGGATCAAAGTAATCGGTCAGGCTAATTGTAGATTCGGTGCAATCAAATCGAGAACAAGACAAAATGACAACGTGAGCTTTCACAAGAGTCAGTTTAATGCGTAAAATATTAATCCGCTAAAACTCACTCCATTTACACGGAATTGTTTTCACTGGCCTGCTTAGATTTTTCAGATATTTTGGTAAATTGAAAACACGTAGAAGGAACTAATATACTCCCATGGAAATTTGTAAACCTTAGAGGTGGGCATAGCACCTCTGAAATCACTTTAATTATCGTGGTCACATGACGTGACCACCAATAGGAATTTTAGGAATTTTAAAAATGTATGAAGTCATTCACATCACTCGACTGCCGATCTAGAGATCGACGATCAACATCGAAGGATTTGATCATACAAAACAGATAGCGAACGATAAGATACCATAACAGCTGCCAATGAGACTTTTAACTAAGATTGTCAATAGGTGGAGTAGCTAGATATCTGACTTACTCCCTAATAATTTATTTATTTATTTATTTGAAAAGTTGATCACATACAGCATTTCTGCCAATTTACAGTGATATAGTTACAAGATAAAAAAATGGGTATCCGTAAGAGGTGTAACAAAAAAAACAACAAGCATAACATCAGAGACAAGATTTACAAAATACAAATTTAAAAAAAAAACCAAAAAATATGAAAAGGGAGTCTTAGTCATCAACAGATATGTGGGACATCGCAAGGTTAATGAAAGAGTCAGATGATAGCAGGAAAGGATCGACATTATCAGGTAGGGAGTTAAGAAGTGAGGAGAGGCGGTAGTATAGTATGCTTATCTGCTACCTAGTACTAACAGAACGCCATGCATTCTATCAGTATATTTCTTGTGTCGGTCCATCTATGTAGCTGCAAAATACTAACGATCCTTCTAGTTTTGGTGGCTCACCTATAGTGTGAGGCTTCGCCTCCTGACAAGCATTAGCAATTTGTGCTAATGCATCAATAGTCGTAGTTATTCTAACTTTAATAGGATACAGTGTAATGCATGTTGATGACTACTCACTGCCTGCCACAAACCCTTGAGATGGCTTGCAGGGTATTTTGTAGATGTAGATAAAAAAATTAACAGCGATACCTGAACGGTTGACTGATTGTCAATCAAAGAAAAGTTGAAGAAACAGGGTTCTCGGAAACGGAGTGGGTAGGGTTCGAGAGTTCTCGGAGGGCAGTTGGCGGAGGATTCAAGGGAGCAGACGGAGCGGAGGGCCCGAGTCAGACCCCCACCCAATCGGTGTTTCACTGGTGGACGCCCCTTCTCCCTCTCTCCCCCGGCTGTTCTCATCCCACCCGCTGCCCCCGCGACCCGTCCTCCGACCCCGAAACCACTCTCCCCGCAACCCCCTCCCACCTCACCCTTCGTCCCTTCAAAAAGCCTTGCACCACCACCACCCGCCAAGGATTCCCTCCAAACCGCCTAACACAATTTATGGAATCCTATTACCCACTGCTTCGACTCGATGACCATGAAAAGCTTTTCATTGAAACTTGAAAAAAGCCAATTTTAGCTTTAGTTGTGGCTGCCGAGATGCATATGATATATTTGTGGGCTGTTTCATAAGCTTTTTTGACAAATATACTGGAGCGGGCTTACGATAAAGTGTTGTAAAATGACCATATTCAAGCATTTCTGTCAATTGCCTGCGGTGGGTGGTAATTCAGGTCAAATAAACTTTTAAATTATTTTTAAATATATACCATGTGGTTTTCCTTTATTTAAACTTCGATGTAACTTTGCTCTGCTTCAACACCGTGTCAAGGTACCGGGTTGTGCGATAAAATGTGTACTGCTCCTTCAAATGGTGTTAATATATCTTAGGCGATTGCGAATCTTAGGTTGGATCACAACAATCAGAACAGACGCCGGGAGTGAAGTTGGTCCTTCTTTTAGCCTCTTAGCCATTGTCTTGCTATATTTATTCCTAGATATTTGAAAAATAATCGATATAGTACAGTCCACTTTATTTTAAATTGACAGCACGTGTTTCGGCTTTGTTTTACTTAGCCATCTTCAGGTAAAATTTAAAAATAAATAAATAAAAAGCCAAAACAAGTGTTTTAAATTAAAATGAAGTAGACAGTACTATATCGATTACTTTTCAATTTTAATAATTCAGTTCCACCACATCTCGCCGGACACTGTTGATTCCCTAGAGATTTGGTTTGCAGATTCTTTCAAAATCGAGAATAATATTCCAATGTTTTCCATACAAAATGAAAGATAGGCCTACCGATCCCTATCCACAGAAGTATTCATTATTTCTCCATGAATAATAATTTCTTCTCAATATGATTAAAATTGAATTACGAATAAATGAGAATTGAGAAAATCATCAAGGATTATAAAGAAAGATGACAATTTTTAACCATTGTCATTAACATGGAAAAATTGAAATTTATATATCAAATAACAAGAGATTCCATGGGTTTACCCATAAGTGTCCAAGAAAAAATTTATTTAGCTCACGGTTACCGAAATTTTAAATGAATGACTACAGTAGCGTAGCCAGGGGGAGGCAAGAGGGGGGGGGGGTGAATGCCCCCGCCCCGTGTTCTGGCGCCCCTAATCTGTGTTTTTTTCCACTCTTAAGTCCCAAATTCGTATAAACAAATGTGTATAATACGTTGTCAATTGTATATATTTTGTACAAACCCATTCGCCTAATGCATCACCAAAATTTGTTAAGTTTAGTAAACTCGTTAATTTATGAGTCGGTGCCCCTAAAAACAGTCTGCCCCCCCCCCTAAAAACTTTCTGCCCCCCCCCTATATAAAAAACCTGGCTACGCCACTGCATGACTACCAACCCAAAAACTTGCTTCATTTTTCACCTCTCACTTTTGTTAATTCATGAAGGAAGTGTAGAATAATGTGCCTACATATAAACAACCCCTTTGCGAAAGTGTCTTGTAACCAGTCTATGCGTAGGGATAAAAAGCACTCACTGGTGAGGAAAATGACTGCCAACGGAATTCACCAAACCTTATCTTCATTTGAACCAAGAGAATTTTAATATTCTTGCTCATTGGAGCCGAACGGGGAGGTAATTTTAATTTCGCTCCGCTAACCAGGGACGGCGCTCGAGTCGCTCCCTCCCCCGCCTCCGCCGCCACCCGTTGTCGTCTCCATGGTGACTCTCCCCTATCTCTCTATCATCCACTCCCCGCCCACCCCCCCAGTCCCCCTTGCGACTCGCTCACAAACCACGCCGCACCGTCCCCCGAGTCAGAAATTGGAAAACGCTCCAGATCTACGCCAATGGATGTCAAGGGCTCTCCCCCTTTTGAAGTCTTTATGGCGAGGGTGGGCGGTGGGGTGTGGAGGCGGGGGGCGCTGCTTCCATAAGGGGGGGCGGGAGAGATGAGAGGGGGTCTCGGGGGCGGAGGGAGCGGGGAGTGATGCGTGCAGGGAAAGGGCCTCCGCCGCCAACTCCCCCGGCACTGCCTTTTGCGGCCGGGGTAAATGGTTCCTCGGAGACATCTCCTCCCCTCCCGTCCCCCGCCCCACGATCCCCGGGTGCCATTGCATTGGTTTTTAAAGGGGTGGGGGCAGGGTCCCCTTGCCACCCTCCCCTCCTGCCCCCCCACACACACCCTGTTTTTCCACACTCACGCACAGAACCCACCCCTTCCCCAGAGCACCTCTCTTCCCCCCTTCACATCCCCCTCCTACCTGAAATCCCCTCTCCCCTTCACCGTGCAATCCATCTCCTTCAAACAAACCGTCTTTCCTTCTCCCTCTTCACCTCCTCCTCTTGTCTCCCTCCCTCCCCATCACCCCCCTCCCCCGCACAGCCTCCTTTCGCCCTCTCGCGTCAGTTTTTGAGCGCTCATCCTTCTTACTCGCACCCCCATCCCATCACATCCCAATTATTTCCTCTTCCGCCCCCCCCCCTCCTCTCAAAGTATGTTCATGCACTTCTCCCTCTCCTCATTCCCTTGCTGCCACCCCCTCCCCTCTGCATCCTTGCTGAGCCGCCCTCCCCCCTTCACACCTCCCTTGTTTGATATATACCCCCGCCGTCATTCCTCTCCCCCGCATCAAAAGGTCTTGCCACCCCTAAAACCAGCAGTCCATAATGCCTTACAAGGCTAAAAAAATAAGTTTATGATGTCCCTTGCCTGTCGTTTGCATTAATCTATTTAATAAGGAAAATTTCGAATCAGTCAGAATTAATCAGTTTTTGATTCGATTTTCGTGTAGCTGTTCCGACCGGTGCATTTAGTTTTTCTTTTTCGGCTTCGCTTTGAAGTAAATGATCTCCTACGCACGAATTTTTTTCCATCCCTAACGTTGTCCATAAGGCAGAAGGTGAGGGAAGAGCCAACTCTTTTATTAGATACTTACGTTTCTGGAATGGTAAATATGTTTCATTACACGTTTTCTGTTGTGATATTTGAATATAATAAGAACTTAGAAGTAGCAATTGTGATATTTGAATTCCTCGGATCCGACGGATTTTACTGGAAAGCTTTAATTTTGCACTCCCTAGGTAAAAAAATACCACGACATTCTTGAAAATAAAAATTTGAAATGCAACTCAATTATATCAAGAGTGAAATACAATAAATCATATGTTGTCTTTTCCGGCACTCTGGAAGTTGAAAACACATAGCTTGTGTCTTTTCTAAGTCTCCTACGAGCCTTAGAATCCTTGCGTTTCCTAATATGGACATTTTTATTCCCCTTTCCCTCGGCGGGCAACAAATTGTGGTTATTTCTCTATTAAGATGTAGTCTTGGTGATCCCGTAAAGTGACTCAATCGGTCGTCTTAACTTCACCGTCCACTCTATGAGTAAAATTACTACGGTCTTCTTTCTCTTCATTCTTTTACTCCTGATGGTATAGTTCCATAAGTACGTACGTATCTACTCTCTCTGTAGATTCATGGTACTTAGAATAGGGTTTGCTTTGACTGCATTTCCAGTGATTCTACGCTTCCGTTTTCCATCACCACTAAATCATATTTAACGTGTATTGTGAAATGTGAATTGTATAAATTAACCTTCCCTTTTATCGTTCCAATGTAATAGCAACATTTCACACTAGCGAGGAAACGAGAACTTACCTCTTTTCAGAGTTTTCACCTCGCTCTTTGGTGTTTCCGGAAGGCCCCTATTTTCTCGAATATTTTCATAAACTCTTATTTTACCGATAAAATCATTCCGCAATGTTCAATCTGTTGTAGTAATTATTTTAATACACCTGATGCCAAAAATTGAAATGAAACTTCCAAAGAAGAAGAATAAAATGCTGTAATTTTTCGCTCTGCCCAGTACATTACTGAAATTAATAATATATCCAGATTCACGTTCAAACGTCATACAAATAAGTTATACCTACTTTAAAATTGGGGATGCATTATTAGCCTTTATTTTAATCCTCCTTCTCTTCTAAATCATTCTTATATCAAGCGATAGCTTTTATTTTGGTTTCTATATATTTTGAAAATTTTATATGAAATGTTAAAAAACGCATCATACTAAATAGCCAGCCTGTGTTGCCCAAAATTTCTTCATTATAATTGGAATACCACGCTTTTCATATCCACTACTCAAATCTTTTTATCAAAAGTGATTTTCTGAAAGTTTTCAATGCAATAAAAATGATAAATACTCCAATATGCCTGAAGAGTATCTTTCCTCACTTTATTAAAAGAATTAAAAATAGCAAAAACCTTTCTCATTTCAGCAATGGCAATGGAAGAACTCCCTTGTTTTTGACGATTCTTTATATCTAGCTATTTTGATGGTAATGAAGGTTAGATTTGGTGCACAACATTCAAAACAAGTTCTTACCAACAAACAGGAACATGGGATCATTGATTCTTGCACAATTTTCAGGTACTCTTTTCATTCCAGATGGACCTAAATGTTGCTCTAAACTTCTCCCACCATCTATTTTTCCATATTGTGGTTCTCCCTGGATTAACATCTTAATCGTTTTCACTTGCATTGTAGTCACTTCCACTAGTCACTAGAAAAAACTGGGTTCCTTTATTTAATCTCCACCATTTTTTAATCGCTTTCTCTTTCATTTCTCTCATCATCAGGATCTATTGTTACGTCGTAGAAATCGTTGACGAAAAGATCTACTGAGATTTCTTCTTCAAGTAAGACAATGCCTTACCTAAGCGACGCCCTTTGAGTGACATATTCCGTTGTAAATTCCTATGAATACGTTTGGAATAATTCCTATTACTAACCATTCGCGTTACCGAATCCACAACACCCAGGGCATTCAAATGACGAACTGATCAATGCAGATCCAATGGAGAAACGAACCTCCACGCACGAAGAGAACTGAGTAAGAAGCAATAACCCTTTTCATTATTGCTCTTTAAGCTGACGGAACAGAGCTTCTTTGCGTGTGTATTTTATATCATTGGTGAGCAGATAAGAGGCAAAGGATCTCAACTTAGACTCCTTATTGCATGCCGATCCAGGGTCATGCAGATTAATACTTTATAAATATTGAGGTAGGGATGAGTAGCTATTCAAAGACGTAAATAAATAAATGAGACGTACAGAGTGAGGTGACGATGCACAAATATGAATCCACATATATTGAATTTACGCACCTTAAAAGACTAAATTGTACGTGTTACATTGTGTTGACGAAAGTTTGACTTAGTAGAAACGCTTTATAAGAATGGTGGCACTCAGTACCTACTTTTCTCATTGATCATTCCAAAATTAGCCTACCAAGGTTTCAACAGATGGCTGTCAATTTTCATTATTTTAAAGGTAATTATCAACAACATAACAAGACATAACTCTCATTTTCTATTTCGAATTTTAAAATGGAAGTTGTCTGTCGCAATCTCTGTTTTGGTCATTTTTACATTAATTCAGCGCGGAAAGTATGTACTAAGTTATTCCTTTAAACAGACGTAAGGGTGAACTATGGTTAAAATGGAAAGCACATATAGAATTACTCACCTAATCAATTGTTTTGTTAGCACTGTTAAAATAATTATCAAAAGGAAGTTAAAATTAAGTATAGGGTACATAAAAACGGTAATTTAAGCTTTTAAATAGACAGACACACCTCATAGACAAGGGTTATCGTTAACCGTATGGGATGCGTGAGCATGAAATGCATCTCTTCATCCATCCGGCACCTACAGGGGTGGCCAGTGAAATGCACCAGTATTTATATGGGTACTGTCCGTCGTATGTGGCGAGAGTCATCCCTCTCCCGTCTTTTCCTCAAATCAGGACTATTCGACACCAACCTCTCCAGCATTCGCTTTTTTCTCTCATCACCCTTACATGCTTCCATTCATTACAAACTAGCGTTTACCGGAGCAAACAAGGTCACTCGATGTTAATAAAATTAGTTTGGAGTACTTTCAAATTCCGCAACCTGTGCCAACATTGACATATTTCGTACGAGGTGGCTTTTATGGGCGGCAGAACAGCTCAATTCTGGCCACAGGAGAATAAAATCGATGTTGGCAACCGGTATACATACTTGCTTCCCATTTTGTGAGTGCGGATTCCATTGGTATCTTAATTGACAAAAACTCCTTTCTGGGATCTCTTAAGAAGCACTTCAAAGTGCACGTGTATGTCGTGCAGAAATAACGAGTAACTTAGGGCTCTTAGATCATTTTGATAATGGAATTCATTCTGGATGATACTGGATCTTTTGCATCCTTCCTCAGTTCCTAAAATGTATCTTCCCTTAAAATCACCCTATTATTCCTAATGACAGGGGAAGCCTATGTTTCTTGTTTCCATTCCAAAACACCCAAAACCACTTCTGCTTCGATTCAACTTGGCCACAAATTTGGAATACAGACTGTTACTTGAGGGATAAAAAGTCTTTAACTAGTATTCCACCCTTAAGAACTCATGGAAAATTCTGTTAGGGTAAATTTGCGCCTGTTTAATTTCATTTTGGTGGTTGAATCGTTTAACAGCCATGATCACTACGGCAGCAGGGGCGAACAGAACATTTCGCTTCCCCACAGGAGAAAGCAAACGGCCTTCTCTGTGGGTGTCTCTCTCTCCTGCCTTTTCGCCACCCCGAATTGGCAAAACCCCTTTCGACCACGCCCCCTGCAGCCCACACACGAGACGAAAAAAGGACGACTCTCCTCGGCCGCCGCCGCCGCGAATCTCGCACTCGTACTTTCTCTCTATCGGACACACATAAGTCGTAATCCGATTCCCTCTTGTGTCACCGTCGCCGCCGGCCGTGGCGGGCAGCGAGCCAACAACTCCCGTTGCGACCGTGGTCCCAAAGCACACGTCGCTTTCGGTGTCCACCCCCACCCCCATCCATTCCCCTCGGGGTCCATTGGCACTCTTTCGTTCCCCCGGGATCTTCGGGGGCCGCCTGTCGCAAGCGAGAGATTTCGCTACCCGCCAGCCCCCATCCCCGCGCATATGTCGAGGTCCACCAACGATGGCCCGGGCGAGAATGGTGCAGGGCCGGGGGCGCGAATGGGGCGAAAGGAAGGGGACGACGAGGAAGGAGAGACGGGGAAAGAGTGAATATGGGCGGGAAGGGTGGAGAGTGGAGGGATCGAGTGGGCGGCAGTAGTGGAAGCCGGGCCATCGGAAACTGGCTCGACGGCGACGGAGTCCATTCATCGGCGTTGACCTCTTCACGGCTCGAACGTTTGAGGCGCTTATCTAGGATTCGAGGGCCATCGAATGACTATTCCTCTCCCGTCCCCCCCTGCCCCGCCGACCCTAACCCTTGCAGCGGTCCATTCGGCCAACTCTCCCCTTCTTCCACGTGGAGTGCTCTGTCGTCGTGGTCGCGGAGGAAGGGGTGGCCCGCGCGCTCCGAGCCGAATGCCGGCGAATTCCCTGGATGAGGAGAAGGTGCGGGGGATCTGCGGTAGTGGCCAGGGAGTGGAAGAAAGGGAGGCGCGCGTGTGTTTACGTGGCACGTACGGGTGGTGGTCGTCCCGGCGGCAGTGCAGTGCACAATTGTCGGCCAATTTACACGCGCTCCCCGGAGTTCATTACATCTGCGTGCGTTCGCCTGGCGGACGCGGCGGCCGCTTCTCCCTCTGCCTTTTCGGGTCCAAATTGAGTGGCGAAAGCGTAGTGCCATTACGGTGGGAGCGCTCGCTCCGAGCACGCTTAGTCGTTTAGATTAGGAGGGTTTAATGGGTCAGATCGATTTGGGGTAATCGTCGAGCCATCAATAACGGATATGTTTGCATTTGCTGCATCTGACCGAGTGGATTTAAAACTGTGATTGTTTCAAGTAAGTATGGATACAAAATCAGGCAGTTGAGAATAATTTATCCTTTACAGTTTTTCACCAGCATAAAAGATACAAAGAACTTGAGGAGTTTATGCAGCACTCTTCATAATGCACATGGCAATGAAACAAATATAGCGATTCGTACAGGGTATTACCACTTCTATAAAAATAGTATGAATACAGAACGAATGAGATTAGTAAAATTGTATTATCATCAGTGAATAGGCGTGGATACTATACATTTAATTACATTATTAATTTTACCGCATGCATTTTAGTTATGGATATCGCTAGAATTATATGAAAGATTTTATGTTTTACTGCGAAACGTTCTAGACACGCTCTACTTAGGTTTCCCACCTGGGTATCCTCTATATTTTGGACTTTTATATTAAAAACTCTACCGTCAGTGATTCGACAATCGTCATCAGTTGTAATAGACTATTCATAACACAGCTCTATATTACGAGAAAAGTAAGTTTTCGATTCAATGCATATCGCAAACTTCGTTTAATCACATTTCACTTTCTAAAAAATTAAATGTCTAACTTATAATTATGTAAATAATTAATTTAATAAAAACAATTTTTTAGTATACTACGTTTTAAAAACGGACTAAAAAGTATAAAATAATTTTCCCTGGGCCCTTCTAAATTTTTGAGGGTGAACTTTTAGTGGCTATGGAGATATTGGTAAGACTTGAAGAGAAAAACGTGGGGCGTAGGCAGTAGATAACATAAGTAGAATATCCGGATGAATTCACAACCAATTTCAGTGCATTGCAAATGGTATTAATTGTGGGAGTTTGCTCAACGACACCTGGTTCCTTTACCCCCCCTTAATTATCATGTGTTGCCTGCGCCCCACGTTTTTCTCTTCAAGTCTAACAAATATCTCCATAGCCACTAAAACTTAACCCTCAAAAATTTAGAAGAGCCCAGGGAAAATTATTTTATACTTTTTAGTCCGTTTTTAAAACGTGGTATATTTAAAAAAAATTTTATTTAATTTATTAAATTCTGCTTTTTAGTCTTATGCCCGGGTGAAAGTTTCCAATTGATTTTATACATCTTGATGAGACGCTGACTGGTACACATAGGAAATTCCCGATATATTTAAGATTCTGTTCAGCTGACAGTGTATGGAATTGAAAAATATTTCCTCTCTCTTCCTATAATATTTCAAATTCTATTACACTTATTACCCTGAATATTAAACTAAAGGAGCCGGTGAGGCGCGTCACACTCAGCTAGGTATAGGTATTTATTAGTTGTGACATACACAACCAAGTTGCATGTAGAATATTTTACCAGAAGTCATGCGCATGAGGAACTATCAGCTGTTAGATCTCTCTACGTTCTAGTAAAAGCGTGGCGTATACAGCTGTGTACGCCGTCATTATGTCCAGAAGTACTTCTTTATCGGCTGAGTATGATTATCTGTCGAGCGGGAGACTAGCAGATTTTCAGACCTTATACCATACTGAGAACTGGGTCAGTAATACCCCGAATGCGTGTAACTGTGGTGAAATAGTTATTTATGCACCTTGGTAGTTATGGCACATGATTTCGTTCGAGACGAATACATTCAGCAAGGGGCGTCCGAGAGCGCGGAGATATGGTTAAAGTTTCAAGGCTCTACTAGAAAATCAGGAAATTTGTTAATTAATTGATCGTTAATTAATTAATCAATTGATTACTGTAACATATAGCAAATAGTGCATTGGCATCCAGTTCCGAGCGACGGTTAAAACTTCGAGCCTCTCCAAGCACATCAGGAAATGTGCTAATTAATTAATGGTTAATTAATTAATTAATTCTTGTAACATGTAGCTAACATTGCATTGTCATCCACTTCTGAGCTATGGTTAAAATTTCAAGTCTCTAGCTGATAGGGCAGTTAGTTTAAACTCGGTTGCAATATTCCACCCGGACAGGAAGACATGACCTGAAAACGATCTAATAAAAACGTGATATTGTTAATTAATTAATTGTTACTACATGTAGCTAACATTGCATTGTCATCCTCTTCTGAACTATGCTTAAAATTACAAGCATCTACTAGCACATCAGGAAATATGTTAATTCATTAATTGTTAATTTATTAGCTATTAATCAATCAATTAATTGTTATAATAGATATCTAATATTGCATTGTCATTCACTTATGAGCTATGATTAAAATTTCAAGTCTCTAGCTGATCGGGAAGTTAATTTAAACTCGGTTGCAATATTCCACCCGGACAGACAGACATGACGGAAACCGAACTAATAAAAACGTGATATTGTTAATTAATTAATAGTTAATTAATTATATAATAGTTATAGCATGTAGCTAACATTGCATTGTCATCCACTTCTGTACTATGGTTAAAATTACAAGCCTCAACGAGCACATCAGGAAATATGTTATTTAATTAATTGTTAATTTATTAACAATTAATTAATTCTCATTCCAGAAAAAAATCTATTGCAATAATTACAATAAAAATTAATTGAATTTATATAAGAATGATGACTTGAATATCTTTTGTTTTTTTAAACGTAGAGACAATGAGCTTCCGCTACTTTCTCTTGAGAGTTGCAAAATTCTCAAAGGGATATTATTCATGACCAATCACCAGCCACTCGATTTCTCGCAATTTTATCCTCTACCTCCTCTCTTTCAGTACCATCATCCGGGTCGGGGATTAAATTATCACCTAATTACGGAGAGCTGCACTTGGTGTTTACATGGCACCAAAGCAGTCCTCTCGGGATTCCTCTATCTCTGCGTTTGCCGGGATCCGAACGAAGACGCAAAGGTGAAGTCGATATTTTACCCACTCCACCAAACATTTTGCTCCTGTTGTATTGTTGGCTTGAGTATTGGTCGCTTTTAATTTGCTCTCATCTAATTTCCACATAAAGAAGCCAGGAATAGCTTCTGTTTACAGTGCGACCGATTGCATTCGCGATGAAAACCAACTAGTAAGGAAGGCAAGGGAGCGCTAAACGATTTGCTTTCTCGAACGTTGCCCGGATAATCCATCACCTTTGGAAATGATCCAGGCCGTGAAAAGGCCCGCTTGTTCTCACATCCCTACGCTTATGGTTTTTTACGATCCTGCTTCAAACGCTCAGAAAGGAGCGGGGCGTTTTATTTACAGCACAGCTTTCTCCTTCAAATGGGAGCAATTTCAATCTCATTGTGTTCGACCTCCCGCCCTCGCAACGTCGTCACCTCACTCCTCATACACTGCAGGTACTACCTCCGCCCGGCAGCCCCTCTCCGTCGACGGTAAAGAATCGCACCGTGGAGTGCAGAGCAAACGCCGTCCAAGCGTCCGTCGCCGCCGTGTGACTCGATCCGACGACGCCTCCTCGCTCAGTTTTGGAAGGCAGGCTGTTAAGCTAATTAAGAGGACCACGCCCCCCCCCCCCGCCACTCTCCTCCCCCCCACGGGCAATCAATGCATTAGCACCTCCATTTGCAAACACTAGGAGGCTCGAAAGGGACCCTCCTCTCGTCCTCCGTTCACTCCCCGTCAGACACGTGCCGGGCGCGCGACCTATGAGCCCTCTCTCTCTCCGAGGTGGAAGATGATGAGGATCGCCCGCTCCCACGTCTCCCCTCGCTCCCCCACCAAAGCACGGACCCTGTTTGACGATAAGGGTTCCGCACAGCCTTCGCCTCTGCTAAGGTTACGGTGGAAGGCCGCCGTCCGCCACGCAGTCTGCAGAAAGGGATTGTTTATCCTGGCCCGCCGCCGCTGACTGAAATGCACCCCCATTCGAGCCTCCCGTGTGAGGGGGCGGGGGGTGTCAATCCCGACCCGTGCGATGGTCACGTGCGGGGCCCGTGTTTGAATATTCCGCCTCCTCTCTTACCCTGCTGAGCGGGCGGCAGCACGTGGAACGTACGTTAAAGTTTGCCGGGACCGACCCCCATGCCATTCGCGGGGGGCCATTAGCGACCCGAGGTGCGTTCGCAAGGGCACGCGGCCGCCCCTGGACACTCCCACACGATTGCCTCGCTTGCTCCAAGGGGCAGCCGCTAGGAGACAGTGGATTTTATCGCCCTCGCCCGCCGCCAGGAGTCGGCCGGCGGGATGAGTAACCGGTCGTCTCCTTTCCCGTGGTACCTCTGCAACGGATAACTGGAACTGAACCGTTCCATTGGTTTCAATTGAACCGGTTTAGCCACTCGGAACACTTAAGCGGTTTGATTCGGAGGAGAGTTTATATTTTAAGTATTGTAAGCCGCGGAGCTGAGTTCGCAGTGAGCTGGAATGCTGACTTTCCTCTCCGATTTGACCGAAATATCTGCTGAAATACCTTCCTGGAACGTTTCGACAGTCGATACGTACTCGTTACTTACTCATGGATTTAGGCAAAGGTTGAGTGGGAATTTAAACAGTTTGCAAATACTCTTTCAAATTTCAAAATTGCTCCCATGACCAAGGCCTACCTGAATACCCGATAGAATTTATCTCTTCGCTGTACTTCAATGCCACTTTAGTCTCTGTCTGACTCCGACTGGGACTCCACTCCAAAGTACACCACGCTCATTCCAAACACCTTACTCCGAACCGGAGCGCCTAAGGCCACGTAAAGTCTCTCTACTCTGTAATGCAGCGACCCAATGAACCTTTTTTAGCACCGGAATGGAGAGGAGAGCCTTGGAGAGAATATTCAAGCCATTCTGTAACCGTGAGAATAGAGGCAGTCCGCGCTGGTTTGATTCCTTGCCGCCGACCCGACCCCGGTTTTAATTCTTAAAACAATGCTTCGACGGTTTAAATGTAGAAATAATTTTCCTGACTCACTCTACTAACGAAATAGCTCCATTTTATAACCCTTTATTAATCTCCTTATAAATACCTTTCCTTTATATTACGGGCTGTCAACGAAATTACGTCAGTAAAACAATAATACTTTGAGAAATACTTCAAGGGACAATTTACACAGTCACGCGCCCTGGTATGCAATTTAAAAAGATCAATGTATGGAAATTCACTATCACTATGAGTGTTTGAGCGCAATGCCCTCAGATGGAATTTGTTACATTGTATTTGTTGAATTTAGTCTATTTTAGTAGGTAAGTGCCATAGTTTAGGTGCTTCTACGGCAATGGTTATTCCGCACATATTGCCACTTGCAGACAAGGGCAATAGTACTCGAACGAAAAGGAGACGAATTTATAAAGGAATAAATTTTCGAAAAGTTGATCCCTCAAAAATGACTGACAATAAGTTAGGTTTTTCATCAGATAAATCTACATCTACATACTACCCCGCAAGCCGCCTCAATAGGCGTGTGGCGGGGGGTGTTAGGACACCAGCCGTTTAAATATAAAAAGGAAACGCTCTAATGAAATTACGCCTAGCATTTATTAAAGTCCCGTATTGTTCGGGGGAAAAACGAATTCCCATACCTATCCGTTCGGCAAAATATCTCTCTTAATTTATCGTTTCTGTCGGACCTAGAAATATATTGGGGTTCTAATATGATGTTCTCCGTGTCGCTCTTAAAGATATCTATTCTTAATTACTCAAGTAATCTAAGCCTAGCGCGCAGCCTCCGAGTCTCTAGCGGCTCCCAACCTAAATGGGGCTCATCGCGCACCACTACGCCTTTTGTGCCACACTGAAGACTAAATGGCACCTAGTTCGCATTACCCCAAAGGAAATTCGCCACTAAGAAAGATCTGTGCTAAGAATTGATTTTCTGTTCTCAGATTCGGTCCTATCAGAAATTTACCTGAAGATGAGACCTGGTCCATTATATTTCTTGTGCCTAAAACCCTCAAGATATGTGGTAACATAAAAATCGTATGAGCAGTTTCCGAGGTAAGTTTTGCATACCTAATTGGAATTATTGCTCGAATAAGAGTATCAGATTTTACCTTGTCTACCTTATATTCGGGGCGTAATTTTCTGCATTCACTATCGATTTACCATGATTATGAGATGCATGGTATGTTTTATGTATGAGATTACTTGTTCCTAACTTTGTTTGAAGATATTTTTTTTCTTTTCATTGGAAAATTATTGATCTCGGTTTTCCGTGGAGCAAAGATACTCGAGGTTTGCCCAGGTTTTTCAAAGCTACCCGAAAGGAAACCCGAAGCTTGCCAAATGAGGGTACCTAATTGCAATACGCGTCAGAGTTCTCGCTTCTTCTTTTTCCGCTTTTCTATTTTCACAAGAAATCCTAATGCCCATACTCCTATCTGCAAATCTGATTACTCATATGTAAAATTAGAGTAGGTATTCTTATTTTTCAGGATCGATATATCCTCAGGATTTCTCGAGTGCTCATGAATTCTCTTCAGTGGCACCGGGCAAGCAAACGCCTCAATTCGGCCAACGACATTTTCCTGGCTGTAATCCATCACGAAAGCAGCAGGGGTGACACGATGCGAGAGAAAATTATATTGCTATATATTTTTTTTGTTAATTCAATGCTCAAGGCGCGCGTAAATCACTCATCAATCTGCTGGCGATCGACATCTTTCTATCTCCCGAATGTCATGGGATTTAATTGTCCTGGCGGGCGGTCGTCCGAAAACTAAAAGCGATCGGCGCGGATAGGTGATTAAACGTACTCACTCCGGGTCGGGGAGAGATTTCGCCAAGAGATGCATTCAAATTACATTCGTTTCTTCCCCCGCTCCCCCATCCCGTCCTTCTCCCTCGTGAGTGCACTGCGCATGCGTCTATCCATTAAACCTTATTCCCTCCTTCCTCTGCTCCTCCTCTTCCGTCCTTATCCCACCCTTCGAATCTCAATCTCAATTCTTCTCCGACCCACCCCCGTCGCACAGAAAACCTTATCTCGGCCAGTCATCTCTCATGCTTGCATGTGGGAGCGCGTGTGCGTCTGTTAGTATGTCGCTGTGATGTGACCCTTCCCTCCTCCACCTCATTCTCCCTCCCTCTTTCCCTCCTCAGTCCCTTGCTATCTCTCCCTCCTGCCCCATTCCTACCCCTTACTTTCCCCTCAGTTCAAACCCCACCCCCCAAAAAACCTCCCTCCCTCCATAGCTTCCGCCTTATGTGCACAAACCATCCGCGCAAATCCATATTCAATGGGGTCTCTAGCGTCGCATATGATCTATGGCCATCCCGGCGAGGATGACAAAAGAGTTTTTGGCGAGAGGGACCACTACTGCTGTTGCTACTACTAGTATAGCAGGGAGAGCGGTGACTGCGGATCCCCTCTGTGGAGGGAGAGGCAGGGGGGGGGGGGGGGTTGGGAGATGGAGAGTGGGGGGTGGGGGAAGAGGGGTGAGGCACAGGGAGAGACAGGCGATGGCAGAGAGGTAGGGGAGGGAGGGATGTTGTTATGTGTCGTGTCGTATGGGCGGGTGGTGGGAGGGGTGCAGGAGGGGATGGGTGAGTAGGGTCGGTGGTCGGTGGCCAAGGGGAATGAAATTGGGGTCTAACGTACGTGCATCGTGTGTATGTGGAGAGATGGAGGGGGGGGGGGGGAGTTGGGATAACATTTTCGCTGGTGAGGATGGAATGGGGTCCATAGATTTACTACTGCGTTGCAAGCAATAGCTGGAATGATAATTGGTTTTCCTCCCTCCCCTTCCCCTCCCCATCGCTACTTTGCCCCCCCCCCTCTCGTCGTGCGCAGTTTGCTGCCTCTCGTTCCTACGCAATATTCCCTCCGTCCCCTCAACGCACGCCACCTCTATGAATTAACAACTTAATACCCTTGACGCTATCTTAAAGGATTATTCATGCTCATTCTTTAATTCGTGGGCGACTTCCCCTTGTTTGCTCATTTTTAGGGTGCAATAAGATTAACGGTCTATGACGCCGATGTAAGGGAGCTTTGCACTGAGAGAGCAAGTGCATATTTGTGCGAGTAATCGGTTTCTCCTAATGTATATTTGTTTGTCATTCTGAATGGAGTGGTATCGTTGCTGTAAGAGGTTCAGGCTCTACAACTGTGTTAATCTGTTTATCTACTGAAAATATTTGCACTATTGGATCTGAGATCATGTTGGAAAATGAACTACTCAACATAATGCTGGAAAGGTTTAGACGTTTTAATAGATGAGTTCACTTTGGAAAAGGACTTAGCTAGGATTAGATATTGCTGAGTACCGTGTTTGAAATTCAGACAGTTTGCATGGTGCTTTTTCAACATTAAAGGCAGGAATTAGTAGTTATTCAAAGGGAATACGGAGCATTAATAGGGAATTATATCTGGGAGAAGGGATATCAATGCATATTGTAATTATATTATTCAACTTCATTTCCTCATCTTAACCCCTTATTGTATGATAGGTGACATTTACTGAAATAAAGAAAATTTTATGTATTGAATAGGGGAGAGTACACTGTAATAATGAAAAATACTTTATAACTCCCAAGTTTTATTTTTTTAAATAAACGACCGGTTTCATAATAGAGTAATCTTAAATTGTAGATTTACAAAATATTTTTCATTTCTACATTTAGAAAAAAATCCTTAGAGTCTGAGACAGTGTCTTACAGGGAAAGTACAGCTGAAGCGTATTTTCCTGCTTTTGAAAATACCCAAGATTAGATAAGTAAACAATAAATTGATATAATTTGATGCCTTGAATTTCATGCTTAACAGCGTGTAATTTATTATTTGTGGTATCATTTTTATGATGCTATTTCTAGTAAAAACTTTGGTTATTTAATCTGGATGCCGAAGGCTAAAATCATCATTGCGGATAACATCATTCACCACCACCCTATGAGTTTCTTTCCAAGGCTCATAAACCTCGCGACTGTAAATAATTATTACTGAAGCCATCGTCCCATATTTTACTTTTGAGAGGTTTTGATTATTTCTTGGAAGTCTCCATTCTATCAAACTCTCGAAGTAATAACGTCCCATTACTCTAGTCGTTCATTTTCCTTGTGTGTACTAAACAGCAATTTAATGGCCCCTCATATTATTACCACCATGAAGCGCTCTCTCTCCCTTTCCCCCCCACCCCATTCTCCTCACTCCCCTCACTCCCCTCCCTCTTGAACACTTGAAACTTTCAGTTGAGCTGTAAACGCATAAAACTTGGTCAGATCCTCGCATAATCCCCTCCGAAAAGTAGCGTGGAGGTTGTGGGGGGGGGGGGGGGAAGGGGATGAGGTCTTCTCCTCCTTCCCCTAATTAAACCCATCCCTTCCCTCCTCCACATCTTCCCCTCCTCTTCAGGCGGTCCTCCACCCCTCCATTCGTCTCCACTAGCTCCATCTCCCTTCTCATTCTCCTCTCATGCACTCGCATTACGTCGTCATTATCGAATCAAGCGCGGAGGGAGTGATGTCACCTCCATCCCACTTCCTTCCGGTAACTCTTCCCCCGAGTGCACCGCGCACCTCTTTGAGTGGGGAGATGACCTCTCAGTAAGGAGTCGTGGAGTACTAGTTAAGCAAGATTAAGTTTTGGGCTGCTTTGTCAGTAGCGATCATGTTGTAACACGATAAAAGTAATGTATTCGTTTTATTTCATCGAAAGCAAAGCATTATACAATTAAAAAATACGAATTTATGCGATAAAATTGTCATAATTTCTTCTAAAAACTCAAAAACGTTACTGTTATCATTAGGCTATCACCTGAAATGTGCCTAGGTTTCCCATGGTTTTCAGTCTTTCAAGTTAAACCCGGTGAAAAAACACTCCTCCAAGATGTGTTTGATACTGAAAGGATATGCCTCGCACTGGGGTGGATTTTCTTTTCAGTTAAAAGATAAGAACGAGCTGGGGCGCAGTGCCCTTTTCTCCATCGACGGATGGCAAATTCTTCTCTTCGGCTATTCCTGACGGACGTTGGCCACGCTGACGTCACGAATTTTCATTGCGCAGTTTGCTACTAGTTTTCCCGCCGCGGAGTGCTTTTGCAAGAGGAAGGGTCGTGAATAGGAGCTATCATTCGGACGAGGGAATGTGAGGAGAAAGTCACGCGGTCAGATAAATAAACTGAAGTCCCGCGGTCAGATAAATAAGCCGAAGTCCCGCGGTCATAATTAAACTCGAATACATTTTGATAAATTACTAGATATGTCAAAATATTTTATACTCATGTCACACACGTGAAACTATTTCGTAAAATATTTTAGCAAGTACTACGCAGTTGTGAACTATGCCATCAGATGCCAACTCAATGCGTGATCACTTGTTACTTGGAGGAAAGACTAAATTCAAGTTTTCGTATTTGATCGGAAAGCAAGAAGTTGTCCAAGAAACTATTAATTATAACGCTGCTCTCGGCAACAGGAGCCATTACCTATATGTATTTCCAAGGAAAAAAGAATCCAAAGGAAAGGAATTATGTGCCCAACAAATTCCTATGATATTTAAAGAAGTGGAAAAAATGAACATAAATTATTGCGATGTTTCACAGCTTCAGCAAAAAGAGCCGCATGCACTCAACTTCACCCATTTATATGTTATTAGGGTAAACGTTTAACTTAAATGCTTTAAAATATGCTTCAACCAGCTTAGAACCGAAATGTTAAGGTACATATGAGATTTGAGAGCTCCATTTTGAACATATCTTCTCTCTCATTGGTTGTTTGGTCATACCATTAGAAGCGCTAATATACTGTTTGATCAAATCATGCTTGCTCAAACACTTGGAGGACATTTCGATAAAATAATATTTTCTTTTACTTCTGCCTTTCACTCGATATTCAAAGCCATTTAATTACATTTTTGTCAAAAAAGTTTTCTGTGAGGCATCACGTAAGGATTGGATATGCGTAAGTAATATTATATTGACTATTTTAACTTATGGAGGATGTCAAAGAGAGTGCAGAAAGCTAGAATACCTGATTGTCTATCAAATTCGAACAGAAAACATGGTGTTGTTGCATGACCTAAGTCACGCTTTTGAAAAATCTCTATAGAACTCTTCATTTTGTCTTTATATTCCCTTCTGCATAAGCTTAATCATCTGCTTTAGTAATTATCCTTCGGAATCTCTGACTCATTGTGCTGTCATGTTCTACAAAAATTCTTAATAAAATGTTTACGGTACGGTATATTTGACATAGCGATACTATCTTTTTTGGAGATAAACAAACAATCAAAGAACTTGGCGCTCAAAGATATGGTACAGGTGCATTCTGCCTTGACCGGGATCGGGAAAATCGAGGGATCTGGGTTCGTATCCCAGTCAAGGCGAATGATTTTTTTCCTCTGTGAAATATCGCTCTTATGTGCACTTGCGGGTGACTCCGTAAAAATAAATTCTGTGACTAGTCCCGGCATCCACAAAATTGGGGGAAAAATTTGGTACAAGGTTTCACGCATGAATCATGGCAGTTATTTCAGAGCGCGCGCGAAATTCTCTGAAACTTGATAATGATGGGATGCATTTCTGGACGGTGAGGAGCAGTTTCTTTCGACAGTGCTGAATTTGTGAGCACGTGCAGGATTTCCACGGAACTTACAGTGGGCTATCCTCCCTCTAGTTACGCCATCCCTAACTAAACAGTTGGACACGTGGTGGTGAAAACATTTCCAAGCAATCGCAGTGGCGTGGCGGGAATTGGAAAGTCGGAGAAAGAGGAGAGAGACTTTCGGAGTGCCGTAGTTGAAGCCACTCTCGTTTCGCCCCCCCCCCCTTTCCTTTCTCGACCCCAGGGGCATTGTCGGCGTGCGGGAAGACACGAGTGAGGACTCGGAGTGAGGCAAAGGCGCGGGGTGGAGTGCAAAGGCGTCCAACTCGATCTCGAGTACAAGCCTCCGCCTAATACGTCGCTAAATCCCTTCAATATTCATGCAAATGCAAGGAGAGGGAGAGATGGGAGGGGTCGGCAGGGAAACTCCGGGCGGGGCTGGCGAGGGGAGGCACAATGGCATAAGGGGTGGGTCCACCGTGGGAGTGGAGAGTTCCGGGAAAAGTTAAAAGAAAGAGGAGCGGGTGGGAGAGGCGTGAGAATGAAGGGCCGTTAGCAGCAGAGCGAGAGAGAATCGTCGGAGAGTTCCTACGTTCGCGAGCGGAGAGAGGTTAGGGAAGAGAAGGAGGGAGGATCTGAAGCGACCTCTCACGCGCGTAGACTCGGGGAGTTCTCGCCTCGAAAGCCTCTCGATAAATGCCGAGAGTGTACAAGGGAGACCGCGGGTGAAGTAGGGTTTGAACGGGAAGGGTGGGAGGGGATATGACGTGCGGTGGGGAGCAAGCAAAGAGGGAGAGAATGACCCAGGGCGCCTCAATTGGGAATTAAGGAAAGGAGTGATTCGGTGGGTCGGGATGGGGGAAGAAAGATTGCGATGGGCGGCTGAGAGGTCGGCGGTGGTGTCATCGAGGAGGGAAAGACGGAGAGCGGAGGGCGCTGTAATTGGTCGGAAGGGGGCGGCGTCGAGCAGCGTCTTCTCCACAGAAATGGGACTTTCGTAATGAGGATTAGTTATATTGGGCGCCATGTTGTGCTTTGTGTTCATGCGGTTGGGGTGGGCGTATTTGGTTATTGGTGCGAGCGGGTGGGGGATGGGGGAGTGTAATCTACGAAGAGAGGAGGAGGTAACGAAGCGGGTAGAGGCAGGGAGAGCAGGTCCATTCGGAAGAGGAGCGGGGGGAAGGCAGGGGTAATGAGATTCGTGAGGCACGGGGGTCGTCCCCCTGTCTCATTGAAGGCGACTTAGCGTGGAAAGGGTGATGGTGCGGGCCAATTCCTCCGGCGCGCCCAACAGCCTCTCCTCCTTCCAGAGTGCTGGCGCTCATTTCCCTGCCGCAGCACTCCTCTTTCCGCTTATGCACATAATCTCACCCGTTTTTCCTTTTACGGTCTCACTCCACCATCATCTATCGCCATCTTCGTCCCCTCTCCAATCTTCCCTATCACACCCCATACATATTCTTCGCACCTGTGCTTTTGAATCTGACATCGTTGTAGTCCTGAACAGAAGAACGAAAAGCAACCCAAGAAAAAACGTTTTACATTGGTCATTGTACTTGGAAGAGATTTGGCATTCACTAACGCTTACGTTACAGTTTTTCAAACTTCCTAAAAGCCTGTAAGAGTAGATCACCATAATCACTCGATATTAGTCGTCGACGATTTAGATTATAATGGTATTTTTGCGATATAAAGACGCCAATCTGAGTAGGTATTATATGAAGTTTTGACACATAAAAATCTATTCTCAACTCTTATCGAAGTTAACTTTTACCAATTTTTAAAAATATGATCCATTAAACAAATACTTTTAGGCTTAACTTTGTGTAACTCTTTCATTATGAAAAAAAAGAGGAAACTTCAAATAGTATTAATCCACACTTTAATCCACAGCACCAACCCAGGTTTCAACGGATAACCGTCATTTTCAAGGTGACAACTTGAAAATGACGGTTATCCATTGAATCCTGGGTCGGTATTGTGAATAAAAATGTGGATTAATACTATTTGAGGTTTCTTCTTTCCTTCATAATATGATCCATATTTAGGGATTAATAACTCCTTTATTAATGCTTAGAAAGGACCAAGATTCCTTTTTATTAACAATCAAGACACATGAGTATACGTAAAGTACTCAAACTTCTATTTTTGGCACACAAACACGGCAAATGGCGAGGTAAAAACGGAAAGGTGAAAGTTTTGCAACTTTTGCTGAGTGAAAAAATCGATCTTTGACAAGATGTTTTAGGCTGGGATATCTATTTTTCCACAATTAAAAACTTCTTTAAAATATATTTTTTTGGTTCATTAATAAAATAACCATACAAAGGCCAGCATAATGGTCTGCAGAGCGCGCGCCGGCTTTGAAAATGACATTGAGGTTTTGACGGTGGTTTGCGCGTGAGCCGCAATCTGAATTATTGCATGTTATACTATGCATCTAATACCCATTTAATCTCCAATTCAACCCATCAATGATTAATCATAAACTCTGAACAGAAATAATAGGAAAGTTATTTCTTCTGCAACGTGATGTGTCGTTATTAATCCTCGAAGACGAAACAGCAGACGGAATACTGCATTTCAGTAATTAAATTTCGATACTTGCATTAGCTTTTGCTATATCTGTTGGACTATCGAGACTTGAGGGCATTCTGCTCAGTTAACGTTCCGTAAATTTCAAGGACCTCATGATTTTGTGGAAAAAACATTGGCATTGTCTAAATAAAAATTTCTTCTACGGCAGTTAAATAATAACGACTGATGATATTGCAGAAGAAATTATTTTTTGGTGCGGTGCGCCGTTTGGCGCAAACTTCAGACACTAGAAGCGATACTTTAGAGAAACTGAAACTTTAGACTCAAATTAATATTAAGGATTAATATTTTGCAAAACGTCTTTTCGTATCAAACAGTCTTCCTTTGCGCCAAACGTGGTGAGATTCGATGGAGATCGAGTCACAAGTGCATAGCATTTGGTGGAATTCACGCGGAATCGCCCTGGAAAAATAAATTTTTCTTGGTTGACTTTCTTAATTATCTGTATTCGTTTGTAAATGCCTTCAAAATTCGGCAAACCGAAATTATTGATAATCACATCCTCAGATTATTAATGTCGAAAGGTTAAAAATATCCTCGGTTGAGTCTGAAATTAAGCAAGATATTTCCTCCACTCTCTGCCTCTTAAGTATGGAGCCATAATAGTATGCAGGATGCTCATCTGTTTAATCAAACCCAAAACTTTCTTTGGAACTCCTAACGAAATGCTCCCTTGTCATCTCCCTGCACATTACTACATTATATGTTATTTCCCCTTCACTAACCTTTACATCACCCCTCTCTCCTTATCATTGTTCCTTTAGCGTTCACATGAAGAACACCAAGTGTGGGCCCTATAGGCATTTCCCTTCCTCATTGCCATGGCCAGAGCCCAATGATATCCTTCACGGAATGGTTTTACAACAAGAGTTTGTATTCGATCCATTCTTCAGCCCGGCACTCTCACGTTCCTTCTCGACTCACCACCTTTCGCCAAGCAATAAATTATCCATTTTACCAGTTCACCCCGCGATGTGGCCGGATCTTCGGAAATACATCCGTCTGATTGATTTAGTGGGCTTTTTCCCAATATTTGACCCTTCCTGTTCCTCGCTATTGGCCCGATGTCCCACTTAAGGAATATTCAGGACCTTATACATATCCGCATATTTAGACTCTAATTCCTTTTCATGTTACGTTGCAAAAAGCCGATGATATCGTCATTATCGATCACCAAGCTTGAAAGAGTCTGTCTTATGCTCACTCTGACCGCACAACAGCCATGTCCAAGGTGGACTTGAATCCAGTTGAGCGCGTTGTCTACCATGTCAATTCAGACAACGATTTGGGGGAGTAACCTGATAGCTGTTTAGTGACTTTATTGTCACGTTGTTATACTCTCAAACGTTCGTGGATCTTCTTTCTCCCCCTCTACCCCAGCCCAATATCTAGGAAGGGACTCCTCACCAAATACAACTGAGCATGATCGACTAAGTTTGAGGTGTAAAATTTCATTGGCGCAAGTAGTCATCCGGAAGTATCCCGAGCCTCCCCCACAATGAGTCCAGTTACTATAATGAAGATCCTTGAGGAATTTTTAAAATGAAGAGTAGGTCTTTCGGTTTGACTCATTTTCTCCGTCACTATTGTTGATGGAGAAAAAATTACAATAATACCACGCAAATCAATAATGATACTAATAATGGCATGCGTGTGTGGCATTATTCAACTGAAAAATTATAAAAATATCTTAAAATTTTGTATTTCTATGCAAATAATTAATGCACATTGATAGAAGACTCTCTCGATTTAATTTATATTACTTTCTAGCTCTACAACATGTAATTTTACTTTCAGAATTCATGAAGTACGAGGGACATTTGTGCTATCTGTAAAAATTGCTCACTTGCCTTTGTAGGAGCCGTGAATATAATATCGTGAATAAGTAATGAGGAATCAGGTTCATAAAATCGGAATTGAAATAAGAGGCATATTTTAAGGCGTGATACTACAGAATGCCATGACTTCGTACAAAAATCTTCCTTTTCATATGCATTCTTTATCGTTAGGTGGTATGTAACCTTTCTTCAGTGTGATTCAAAATTTCTCCGGACCTTCCCGTACTCTCCCACTTTCTAATTCCCAACCTCTCCTCATCCTGCCTCCCTCTCTACTTTTCTCAGTAGGTTTTCGTAGATTTTCGTAGATTTTTCACACCCCCCTTCATGTGTGGGTGTTTTCCTGCAGAGGATTTTTTCCGTGACGGATTCTAGCCAAAATCCTGACGTTTTTCCAACAATTGTGTCTTTTTACACTTTTTTCTGATACTTCATTATCTCGCGTTACATTCTATTTCTATTGTTTTTAGTATTTTTTCTTTGATTTATTTATTGCAGTGTTTATCATGCTCTCTGTATTCATATTATGATGAAGGGGTACGAGGGGTTAGATGGAAGAAGGGACATTTAAAGTCTCAATCTCACCCCAATTAAGACATTTATCTATCTATCTATCTCTTCTTCTCTCTTCCTTCCCTACACTTCCCTTAGCTCTGGCCCATGGTTGTCGGGTAGTGGTGAAATAAGTGTTGTCAGAGCGAAACGGCTGTAGCCCCAACTGTTTTGGTCAGTCATCTGTTTCGAATAACTATGGCAAACAACAGGTTAGTTACGTGATCGTGCCACAGCCGCGCCGTTGCGCTCTATGCTGTGCAGCTGATTGTTGAAGCTGTTTCGTCTTCTTTTCTGTTCCAGTTCCACTGCACGTGTGGATGCGTTGCGGCTATTAGCTACAATTTGTTGGATTTGAATCTGTTGCAGTCGGTTGCTAGTTTATTCAGCAAATACATGTCCGCCTGTCATTGCAGATAGAATTAGAACTGTGAAGTACCTATCTTTCATGAATCAAAATGACATTTTTACTTTATTTAAGTGAATTTTTTTATTACATAGAATACAAAACTACCAGCCATGTTGTGAAAACGCCGATCGATCGCCTGTTGTTTGGTGTGCCTCTATCTGTTGCCCACAACTGGGTGTTTCGCGGAACTTTTTCGGTTGCGAAACAGTTGCAATAAACTGTTGTGTTCTTTCTCTACCACCACTAGTGATGGGACAAATACCAAGGGAGCAAGGCTTTATATGTATATCGTAAGAAGCATATCGTGCACATTTGCATATGAGGAACAAGTTTAAGTAATAAATTATACCGCGAAAAATATAGTCTATATTTCTGCGAGCTTTACATCCATTATTAATGAGAAACAGCTTCTCAACGGAATGTTGATGGTTCCTTCCGGATTATGAAGACTGAATGAGTATTTATACGTCTAGAGCACCACTTAGCTCTCTCTTATCCTCTTCATATTTGAGTACGCAACGCAAGTACTCTAAAAAATCTACTGAATACAATTTAATTCTTGTCACATTTTTAGAAGCGATACTGACTTGAATTTTAGCTAACGCTTCTGTAGCTAAAAGAAAAAAAAGAAAATTGTTGAAGCACGAAATTATCTATCAAAATGTCAATATAAATTTATATTTGAAAAACTATAGATTTGTCATGGAGGGCAACTTTGTTTACATAGCAATTGGAATTGTCACTAAAAACAGAAACTAACACGGTTTGTTAGTGATACGAATTAAATTATTTTATGTAGTGTCTGTAAGTTGATTTGATTAGTTAAGATTAATTAAACTCAATAAAAATAAAGTTTCCCCGTAAAGTAGTAAACTGCTACTGAGAATGTAGTGTGCTCCAGGAACTAATATGACCACCGGCTGAAGTTGTCAGAACCTTACATGTACATATATGTCCTTGCATTGGAGGGGGGGGGTTCGGAAGAGCGTCCCCCCCCCTGCTCCGCCCCTGCACGTTTCGTCGGCAGCTTCTCCGCGGTATGCTCGCCGCCTTTCTTCACCGCGGCGGGATTATGTGCGGGAGTGCATTACATCCGACGCCACCCACCGCCATCTACGCTCCCTCCCAAGGACTTGCAAAACATTTGCATTCCGTCAGCGACAACTGTTTTATTCTCTGGAGCTTCACTCACCCGCTCCAATCCGCACTGCGCAGTTAACTGCTTCCGCGCGGATGCTTACGGCGACGAGGGACGGCGCGTGGTGAGGAAGTTTGGTTATTCGTAATATGCAACCCACTACCTTTTTTTAACGAATCGGCGCGTTTTACCGAAGTATTTATTTACATATTAAGAGTTTGCACTTGGAATTTTATCAATAATTAATATTATAACTACACGAATTATAAATGTAGACTTTAAGTTCAAAATACAAATTCCATACTCCACAATTCAATTAAAACCCTAGTTTAATTTTGTGAACAGTGGTAAATGAACAATATAATCTTCTGAAATTATTATTTTAAATTTTCAGTCCACATTCCTATTCGAACAGGAGTTTCCTCACAAAGCTATAGTGTAATACTTCCATGTAACGCGCCTTTTGTAAAATATTAATGTATCATTCCATGGCTCTTCCGAAGTGCAATATTTATTTTCTGTTTGCAAAATTATGCGGATTTTTCTTGAGCATTAACATTTCGAACCAAAGACCAGGATAGTTTTGACTCTATTGTCTATAAATACAATGCTGAGTTTCCATGGTCTCGCATCGAGCACTACAACACTATGTAAAAACAAAAAAACCAAGCCGATTTGAAAAAAATTCAAAATTAGTGGACTGTATATAACGAATAAGGACCGGAAGTTTTCAGGGAAGCCCTTGTCCGTGTCCCAAAGTACTTGATTTTCACCGATACGTTATCATCCCGCGAACACTTACTTTGAGGTATGCTACAATTGCAGCAACTAATGCCAGTAAATTCAGCGCATAATATGATGCTCCTATGTGTTGCATTTTTAGCTATGTATAATGTGATTGGTCAACACAATTTATATGATAAACATAAACTAGCTGTATGGATTTACATTTTGGGGTAGAGTACCGTGCAAACCATTTCAGTTGTTCTTTATGGACCCAATTAATCCTGGAATGTGAACCTTAAAATTCTCTTGGATGCATCAAAATGAGTAAGAGACTCTTTTTCTTAAATTGGGAAGTTGGATTTTAGCTTACCGAAACAAGTAATACATTGCTTAGCTATCCGGATATATGACTTTTGACTGAATATTCAGTACCCCGGAGAAATAATATAATACAAATATAATTTTTAATTTTAAAGCAGGAGTCCCAATGGTGTCACGGCGAAGTTTAATAATACCTACGGTGAAACTCGAAAATTCTTCCAAATAAAATAAAGCTTCTCTTTACGAGACATAATACGAATGTTTACTATGTTAATGTGGAAACATTAATCAAAAATGTTCCCAAACAACTAAATAGATTTTTTCTGCTAAAAAAGAAACACTGAAAATTATGCAGGAGACCCACAGTCATGGGACGCAGCCATTTCCCCTCGCTTTAAACCCATTCCTGTTTTTTCTTGCGTGCCGGAGTGCGGAGAGGATCAGAAAAAGAGAGGGAGAAAGGGAGACAGACTTAGAGACGCTTGACATTCGAGCTTACTGCGAACTTGGGGAAGTATATTTGGCCAACAGTTGATTATTAATTAATGATTTTAAAAATAACTTTCATGCAAGTATTTTAAGTATGGGCATTAATTGCTATAGACAACGGTGAAACTCAGATAGTACTGAAGGCGTCACTTTGTGGAACAGCGTAATATTCATGGTGTCCAATAAAAATATACATTATAATAAAATTTGGTACTTTTCTGTTTTCTACACTTTTTATTTTTTTAAACACACTACGCGTTTCACAAATTTATGGTGTCAGGTGTAGTATCTTGTTTACATATATTATATTATTGTCGTTGTTAGATACATAACATTAGATTTGATTTTAAAGAAAAGTTTACATTAAAAAATTAAAAAAAGGAAATGAAAAAAATGAAAATGAGGGCAAAAAAATATTAACATGAAAATAATAAGTTCAACAAAAATTTATATATACAAATGCTTGGTAAAAACAATGAAATCAAGGGGTGGAGGTATGAGAAAGGTCAACGTTTTTTTAACGAAAATTATTTTTTTACCCTCTTCATTTTTGTTTCATTTCCTTTTTGTAATTTTTTAATGTAAATTTTTCTTTAAAATCAAATTTAATGTTATGTATCTAACAACGACAACAATATAATATATGTAAACAAACTACTACACCTGACTATGCCATATATTGGGGAAACGCGTAGTGTATTTAAAAAAATAAATATTGTAGAAAAATACCAAATTTTATTATAATGAATATTAAAAGTTTCTACAAAGTAGAGCCTGAAGCTGTGAATTTTAATAAAAATATACTTTGTCAACCACCTTAATAATGACATAAGTTGTTTAAACCTGAGTCGGTTCAGTTAAAATTGTGTGGTATTTTTGTATATTTTTATTGGTTATTGAAATGGTGAAACTGTTGCTTTGCAATGAGCGATGCTCTCCTTGGAAACCCAAGAATTCATGCATCACGTTACACTCGCCACGAAAACTATCTTACCTATTTTCGATATAGCTTGGTGCTACGTTATTTACTCTGCATAATTTTACTTCCAGGGTTCAAATATGATTGAAAAATCGATCAATTCGTAGTTCATACCTCATATAAACTCTCTTCCTATCGAGATACCCGCAAATTTCATGCCGTAAAGCAGCCAAAGCAACCAACGGTAAGTAAATAATCTTGCTTGATAAAAAACAAGGAGTGTAGGAATGTAAAAGGAAACACTTATAACGGTCGGAGACAACCAAGCTGAGGTAGCTGCTAACTCTAATCCACCGTTTCAAATGCGTTTTCACTCCAGTAAAACTATTTTTGCTGGGGATCATTGTCCTTCCAGCTTCTCAAGTTACGGTGTCTAGGTCCGATGTTTTTTATTATATTCCTCCACACCTTGTTTGCATGTTGAATATGAGTGTCTTTGAGCGCTTTCTTGTTCAAATGTCTTTCAAAAGGCAAAAATTTTAAGATTAAACTCCCCTTCCCCGTTGAAGTACATCGTGTAAGAGAATTAATGTGAAAAATGGCAGTAATTAATGACCAGAATTGGAAATAGAAATATGAACACTATTTATTAGCCTTCATCACGATACAAGAAGAAATACCATCAATAGACATCACTCTCTCGAACATTCACCTTCTAAAGGGTTATGATGTAACTTTCGCACTTATCGTAGCTAGGCTAGCAATTAGTCAAATCCAAAAGGATTTCGCGAACCATTCAAATGCAATATTTTATCATTGTTTCCTCCCGATATTTTCGGAATTCGATCGTTTAACACCCGAGTATATTTTTCCAATCGGAACAGAAAAACTACACATTTAAGTTACACTGTCTTATGCCGATTGATTTTGAGTGCATGCAGCAATTTAAATACCTGAGGGTGAAATTAAAACTTGAGGTAGCATACACACTCCAGGGTAAATAATGAGTGCAAGCAAGGTGGGGAGAGAATGAAGAAGATTAGTACCTAAGAAAGGGAGTTTAATGCGACATTGGAGACCCGAGGTGAGGGAGGTGGGGTTGGGGTTGGGGGTGAGAGGATGGGGGTGGGGTTGGGGGTGAGACCGTGGAGGATGACCAATCGGACCTGTCGCTCCCTCACATCTCCTTCTCGGGCTTAATCCCCTCCGCTGCCGCCACCGCGTCCATGCGTGAACACGCTCTGAGCACGAGCCTGCTGAAGCGCCGTGTACTCATGAAGGATCTGCTCAAGTCGGCACTAACTAGCAAGACGTATAGTGTGAATGCCGAGGGAGGTTGGGAGAGAGAGCTTTACTCATGCTCTTTTCAAGGGATAGATATCATCGCCTCATCTGTTGGCGTCCAGTACTCCCTCTCTGCGTCCTGCGTGGAAGGGGAGCCGTGGGAATGAAGCGGCGGACATTACTCTCTTTCTCGCTCGGCTCTCCCTCTCTTCCTTTGCCTCCTCCGTTCTTCCAGCCTCACAAGGGGGACGGGACGAACGAAGAAGGCTCCCGGGGGGAATGGGGGGGGAGGGTCAAGAGAAAAAGATTAAAGAGAGGCCTTGCCAACTGTCGCTGACGTTGGTCGCCTTGACATGAAAAATAAATTGCGTGAGAAAAGTCTTTTTTGCAACCATAGCATTTGTTCGTTTCAAGACGAAAGTGTCTTTTGATTGACTTGCGTCACCAGAGCTGAAAAGCTGCCAATAAAAACGGAGAATCTTGTCACTAGCCATTTGAAAAGAGATCTCCTGTACACTTTATAATGTAACGACATTTTATTTTTTTAATTGCTATTCAATAAAATAGCCAATTGGGATAACTTAGGAAATGATAATATTTTAGTAGCTTTGTGACATCTGGATGCAATATCAATATGTAAGATCTTAAAATAGGGGTAATATCTTATTTTTGAAAAAGTAGGCCTAATCCTGACGATAAAAAAGGAAAAAAATGGAATAAGTGAAAGAGGTACTCAATGATAGGAGATCTTATGCTATGGGTACATTGAAAGAATGTTGAGAAAAGCCTTAAGGAGATAGGATAGCTGGGCGCTGTCCTGTTTGTTTACATAACCTGGGCGTAAAGAGAGGGTAGAGGTACACTTTGAGCGACTGAAATGTGGTTCTGGCCAACGATGGAAAATTAAAATTGACTGAAGGAAGGCTTACGAAAAGATAAAAAGGAAAGCTGGGAAGAAGAGGGAAGTTGTTGGAGGAATTCATAAGTCATATTGGATATGGAGTATGATGAGGGCCTGTGAGATGTTCAGGGATGTTTTTGAGGGAAAAGGGAGAAAGGTTTTAAGCTCTTCGGAGCGTATGAGAAGCGGTAGTGTAAGTATGCGGCTATAAAAAATGAAATCGCATTCATAAATAGAGGTTTTCAACTGAAACTAGCCGAAAAAATCAAAATCTACATTCTTTATTTGTGGTCAAATGTACGTATTCCCCAACTATTTTCATATAATCGTTTTATGAAGTAATTTGAAACAATAGGATTTCCTCCTTTCATCTTCTACCGTGTTATTTTGTTCATTTACTCATTCAGGTACTTTAATCGGCTTTAGTGCTTCGTTATTATCATTGGCTATTGAATGCGTGAGCGTATTTTGGGGTAAATACCGCTCAATGCTTTTTCCTTTTAGTGTTTTCATTTACCTCTTATTATGAATTAGATGGAGAAAGTGATACTAGATTCTCAATCTCGCCCCTTGTAATGAAACCCTCTATCTATCTATCTATTATTCCATTGTTTTTGTTGATGCTATATATTATTTCTCCCCATTTTGACTATGGTTGATTCAGAACAGAAATAAAAAATAAATTGAAAACACTTAAAATCATATTACGTGTAGCTTATAGCACGTGCACTTCAAATCATGTCACGCATAAGCACTTTCAACGAATATATTGAATTATATTTTGCGCATCCTGGTAGAAAAGTGGTTGGATCGTATAAAAGAGCTCATCTAAGACTTTTACAATCCTACTCACAGTGTGGTGAAATCAATTCGATTTTCCGTGCTGAAATAAGCGTGGCGCGAAACGATGTAAATAAAGCTCAACGGTAAGATTCATCAATCGAATGAGAACCAAAATAGTCGAAGTGTGAGACAAGTGATGTATGGGCTCCATATTATACTTTATATGATCCTCATCATCAGCAGAAGTCATCACTTCAAAGATTGATTTGCAGCAGCTCTCCGCTCCATTCTCCTCTCAGCTAACCGCTTCATTCTTGCACAAGTCTTCACTTTGACGTCCTTCATAATTAGCCTGTAATTTTCCATTAGTGATCTTCCTCAATTATTCCCAACATTCAATTATCCTTTCATTATTTTTTATTGAGGTTATTGAATCGCATACATTTGTCTATTCTTATTAGGTTTCATTACACATCTTTTAATTTCATGTCTTCCTAGAATTTTTTAATCGATGAGCCACTCCGTCTATTTCACCATAATTCTTCTGTAACACCACATTTCTATCCATTCCGATTTCTTATGCTCTGCGGCTATTATTTGGACCTATTCTCATCATCTATTTTCCAGGCTGCAACGCCTTATTCTCCAAATATAAATGCATTATCGAAGTGTTTCCTTACTTTCAGGCAAGTGTTACTTGCTATATAAATATCATGCAGGATGTCAATTTTTAATGCATGGACTCTATGGATACATGCAAGCCATTTTTTTCCTGTAATTTATTTTTAACAGTCCATCTCAATGTTCAGGTGATTGGAAGCGCTGATTTCGAATTCTTGGATTCTTATCGTGATTATCGTATAGTGTTCTTCAACGCAGACGTTGATCGGGTATCAGGGTGGATGCATAATCTTCGAGGGCTGATGCAGTGGATGCTTGGAAGCGAAATGAGAAGGGGATGGCGTGGGACTGAGTAGCGCTGATGGAGGAGAAGAAGGAAGGGTGGGTGGGGGGCGGTTGGTGGGGTTTGCGTGTACCCCTGAAACCGTATGAGGTTCTCCGAGGGGGAGTGAGTCAAGGGGGATTTCACGCTGGAGAGATGAGGCGCTAGTGGGGAAGAAAAAGGCGAGGAGGAGGTTTATTAGCCCCGGGGACATCATCTCTACCCCGGCGCAGTTATGCGTGTTGACAGTGTCCCACGAAGCGACAACGATGAGCCGGGAAACGTGGCGGGCACTTTGTATGTCGGACTTTTCCTCCGTAAAACCCTTCATTCCTTCCTCTTCCCACCCTAACCAGCCCCACACACACACACAAACACGCATAAACACGCGTCCTCACCCTATTCCGACGGACGGAGGAAAAGGGTGCGCGCATTCAGGGATTTCTCCCAGCCCTTATAGTCCTCTCGCCCTTCCACCTTCTCCCTCGTCAACCCCCACCAATCCCACTAATGGATTGGCGCTGGGAGATTGTGCGCCATTGAGAGTCGTGTATCTATTATGGAGAAGAGTAGCTTGCGCCTCTTTGGTGGAGCCTTTTTGTTGGTTTAAAAAAATAACATCCCACGCCGCCCTCTATCTATCTGCATAGCTGCTAACGCTCCAACTTCCCTCTAATCTCCATTTTGCGGAGCACCGCCTCTTCGCTCCGCAGCTCTGGAGGATCCGTAGAATTTTTTCCAGCTCGGTAATGAACTGTCGCCGAAAGAACTTTCATATTTTCGCACCCGCAAGGCATCTCTGCCGTTTTGGTGCGACGAAAGGATTGAAGATAATAATAATAATAATAATAATAAAACGTCTTTATTGGGCGAGATTGGGACTAGAAAGTCCCATCTTCCATCTAACCCCTAGAGGGGGCTCGTGAAAGCTCTAGGTTTAGTGGGTAAACAGGGGAGGGTGAGAAATAACGATGGAACTAGGAGAGAGGGATTAGAGATAGAAACGCAGTGTACGTATCATTTGCTTAGTAAAACATATCCTTGAAACTTTCAACTTTTTTACTAAGAATTTACAAATGCTTCCATACATTTGGTCTAACAGTTTTTTTTAGAAGATTTCGGTTTATCAAAAGCATTTTAATTTTCATTCAACGATAGATTCACGCTTAACATTTTTCAAGCATCATTCGAACATGAATTAGCACCATATTAGAGTAAGTGAAATTTTTCTGAAATGTTAATTAATCACAATTTTTATTATACATTCAAGTTTCTGCCATATCATGTTCATTATTTTTTTTACTAAGATTGAATCTCATCTTCATACCCATTAAAATAACGTTGTAATAACTGCAGCTGTTTCTTTCATATTTCTCTTGTACTTATGATGTTTTTTTACTTGGATGAAGTAGTAGGAATCTCTCTATAACAAAGTTTGTGCCAAACAAGCCTTTTTTCTTCACCTATGGCAATTAAATATTACGGCTCTTCGGATATATTTCTGGAATGTCTCTCAAAGGATAGTAAAATAGAGTAGTGAAGTAATGATGAAAATTATTTTATGAAGCTTTTGCAATTTGGTTATCATATTCTAAGCTGAGATTGATGAACCCGAAAGAGTAATCCTTTGAAATGAATTAATTCATTCTTTCTTTCGTTGATTCTCTTTGTATTTGTGAAATGAATAATGCATTTCTTGCACATTTCAGTTTATTTCTGGTAATTAAATACGCCTGCCCCTAATAGAATAGGAATTTGAATACGGCTGAAACGTTGGTCTAGGAAATATGTGTCATAAAGTTACAATCAACCCTGTCACAAGAAAAGTTAACATTGGATGTATTAATTTATTATACATTCAATTTCATCCATCGACTTTTCTTCAAGTGGGTACCATTCGACGGTGAGTGTGGGATAATAACTAATAAGTATGAAAACTACCAATAGAATTTGTTCATAAACTGGGAAATTGGTAGTTTATATTTCCTATGTTAAAGTGCGCTTTGACATTGTCGCTTATGAATATAAAGTCCATCCTTAAGCACCATAATAACATAATCCTGAAATATGTCTTTCGTGTACTGATATCCTTTATTATCAAAACGTCTGTTTATAACTAATATTTTGTATAATTATCCGTTCAAATTCAAGTTAAATAATGGGATACTGATGAGTTGATCAAATTTTTCAGAAAGACAACTGTGTAATAGTTTTTTATAGGATATAGAAAATAATTATTAATTATAATAATTGTAAAACGTCAGTTTTAGGTTTTCAAAAAAGCATGTATATTTGAACTGAAAAATAGTGTTTCAGAGGGAGAATTTCTATAATTTAGCAATGGACGTAACAAAGACCCATTTCAATATTCTTTTGTGCAGCTAGAAATGGCTACATCTTTTGGGTGCCATAACTTAAGCTCCAAAACAGGCAAGTAAATAACATACACCGGCCGGAGTAGCATGAAAAGATTTAAACTGCCACAAAACCAGCGACGGAAGCGTGATTTAATGCCGAGGTCATTTGCTTTGTGAGTTCGGGTGTGAAATGCGCCCCATATAATGTTTTATGGAGGCTCTAAACACTGTTCAGCGCGTGAAGATTGTTGAAACCTAGTCAGTTAGATGAAAACTTTTCTACTGTATGTCTGTCTAATGAATCGTTGCATGGAAACGGCCGCGTGAGTACCAGACGAGATGAGGACAAATGACGGACGACTGGGAGTAATAAAGGGGCAAAGTGTGAGATTGGTGACGGCGGAGGGAGGAGAGGAGGCCGGGCCCGGAGTCGAGGAGGGAAACTTGGCTGGCTGTTGGGAGAGGGATGAGGTGAGGTGGTTTATCCGGGGAGCTCGACTCCGTGGAATGGTTTTAAGGAAAGAAGTGCGACTTTCAGACGCGCATGCAAGCATCAACGCGGCGTGACATTCTGCGAAACTTCATCTCGAAAGCGTTTTGGTGATGAACCCCATTCCCAACCAGCCCTCTCGTTTTGAAAGACAGCGTCAGACATTTCCCGGCACCGCTCCCGTTTGTGGCAATGGCGGGGGGTGGGACGGAGGGGAATGGGGAAAATTATAAGGAGAGGGCACGTACGAGACGGGTAATGAAAGAGTAAGTCGCGTCCGTACGCCGAGATAGAGAGGGTTGTTTGGGGGGAGATGGACGGGAGGCGTTGGCGACGAAGGGATTAAGGGCAGACCCCCGCCCCCCCCCCCCTTTCCCACCCCCTGAATGGGGAAACCCGTCCCCCCCACGACCCCAAAACATCACCGAAACACATCTCCACATCTCTCATCGCGATTCCCCATTACGCACTCCGCCCCGCCCGCTCCGGTCAACCCGCCCGCCCTTTCACGCCTCCGACTCGTCACCACTGCCTCGTGCGCCCAAAAAGGCAGAATGAGATCCTGCGCGAAGGGGGTTAGTGAACACCCTGGACAGGAGCGAGGGATGGATGGCTACGCCCACTTGTATACCCTGCCCCTCTCGTGGCACGAGAGACAGGGACTCTTGCGGACCGCCTCCGCCGTCCCATCTTCGCTATCTCGGCGATCCATCGGACTCTCCCAAAAGGATGAAACGCAGCACCTGAGGGGTGCGCAGGGCCACCGGGCAAGAGTGAGCTCTCTGCGGTCGCGTGGGCAGGGATTTGCGGCCGGGCGGGTGCGAAGGGTGCGCCTAATCCCGGTCGCATTACGCAAGGCGAGGAGGACGCCGTGGTGTAAGAGAGGAAGCACATCCCCTCCTGGAGTCCGCCGACTTCGCCTATCTTCCCACCGCCTCCACCACGCCTCCAGGGGTCATGGGAATCGAAGGTACCCTCTGGTCTCACACACAGCGGCGCGATTCGCGTCCCTTTCTTCGGAGCGGAGGATTGAAGTTAACCGAAGTTAAAACTCTTGAAGAGTAATGAAGACCATGATTTGGCTTGGTGCTTTGCAACATTACATTTCAAGAACGTCTATGCAAGGTTTCGGCGCCAATTCGTTTACATTATATTTTTTAGTCAAATTTGGCATGCCATAGTTTTTTTCCAGGCCGGCATATCAATTTTCAGGCATTAGCGTTTGAGCAAAAATATGCAATTACATGTTACACTAGGTGTATATTTTATTATTATTATTTATATTATTAATTTGAACGAAATAAATTAAATCGTTGGTGACTGATCGTGAGGCCAGCTGGAACGGGTGAGATAAACAAGTAATGAGGCTACGTTAAATAGAGAAGAGTGCTTGTAGACTGGATTTTTTCAACACCCTGGTAGTCACAAAGGCACAAAGATCTCAATGGCCTTCTCTTGCTTTAACATAGTTCCTTATTAGCCAAAACTTGGACTTTTTCACTTAACCCATGCGAAAGACGAAACTTCAACCTACCATCTTTGGTTGTGGCAGACTAGCGTTGTACTGACCTGTCTAGTTTGGCTGGGAACTGAACAAAGCTGGGAAATCTACTTTAAACAAATATCCAGGTTTAAAAGTTTGGGATAAGTAACCACCATCCATCGGATCAGGCGAATTTAATGCCAATGAGTGGAATAAAATACGTGTGATATGATCTCGAATGGAAATTTTGATAAACTTCGTTAGTATATAATAACACAGAGTAGGTATATGTTTGATCAAACACGATTCCTAAACATTTTTCTTCAATAATTATAAATAGCATATGAGATATAGATCCTCTTTCGTAGCTGGCTCATTTTAATTTCAGCAATGGGTCATGGTTTCAATATTGGGTGCAAAAACATTATAACTTGTGGGCAAAAATTCACTCATTGTAGCTTTTGTGGGCCTAATAGTATCTAAATTACTAATAAAACAGTCTAGCGTAAATGACAAGTATTGATGAAATAAATTTTAACATGCTTATTTTCATTGTATATTCAGTAAAAATGGGTTCATTTGAACGTCGTTAAATAGCCATTCAGTAGAGAACGTGATTAAACAAGAGATTTTTTATTGCTTCGTAAATATTTGCCTTTTATCGATATAACTCATCAATTCAAGTTTTCCTGTTTCAAGATTAGCTAGCAGGAACGTTGACAAAAATTTTCATGAGGCATGAAGCGAAAAAATGTTTTTTTTAATTGCTTTGCGGGCCGAATAGAGTTCTCATGCAGGCCGCATAGACGTCACGGACCCCATTTTGTGCATCCATGTTTGAAACTCACGATTGTACAGCTGTTGTTCAAAGTCAAAAATTTAATTTTAAGCCTTAAAACAATATAAATTTCATTTACTGAGTTACATAAAAAATTTGATAACAGTATCGTCCAATGTTGATAGATCGTATATCGTAAGTAAAATCTTCTCGGGATCAACAAGTTAATATTTCCATTTTATCCTGTTTAATATTTCTATTTTGTCCTGGTTAATATTTCCATTTTATCCTGGTTAGTATTTCTATTTTATCCGAGATAAAAAGGAAATATTAACCCGTTGTGTAACCCGAGAAGAGTGTACTTATGGTGTTCGCCGGGAAAGAATTCGTTCTTGCAGATCGTATATAACTCTCTAGCTGCTTAAGGATTGGAACTAAAAGTTTTATCGTATGTTGACGTCGACGGATGTCATTGGAGGTTCATCATCTAGCCAACAGATCAGGAAAGTGAATTGGGTGTTTCAAAGCATGAGGGAGAAATAGTTGCTTTAAGAATAAGACGTATGTAGCTCTTCATATTAATTCGTCTGTACAGGCTAAATCTGCTTTCTCTTCCGGGGAAGGATGTGATTCATTTCCCCTATATAAATATTTATCTGAATCAATTATTTGCGCATTTCAGTGGACTAATACATATTTTTGACATTACTACTTTAAGCTTTGTACCAAGCGATTTAGATTCATTATTAGCAGTCAACCTCTCTTGTATTCCTCTTTCCCCGGGACCCTCACCTGACCTGACCCTGCGGCGATCAGCCCAGAAATTTTCACCCATTCCCATGAGATGAGGCTGAAGGAGGTCAGTGAGAACTCTTCTTCTTATGTATTCCTTCTTTTACAACTCTCCCATCGGCAAACCTTCCTTTGCACGTCACCAGGATCTTCTTCACTCATGAATCGCATAACTTATCTTATTAGATCCCTTCCGCACAGTCTCCTCACCTCTTCAGATCACCAGTATCTTTGCTTTGGAACCACATATATTAGGTACCTTTCAATTAACAGGACCCATTCATTACGGAACCATTCTTTTTCAGCACATAACATTCTTTAAGGACATTTGGGACTTCCCAATAACTCTGTCCCCTTGTTTGCTACTCAAAAATGATATCCTCAATCTGATCCACTTCCATCCATTATGCATCCTCGGTGCTCTTAATAAAAAAACAAATTGACTAACTCCTTAGCCCTTTACAACAATTTGCAAAATTTGTTCTTGACTTCCTAGTTTAGCTGCCGAATCAAACATTCCTGAGGCTGTTTATTTAACCAAGTATATTTTTTTTACTTTTTGTAAATAATTCTTCCTTCAATGGAGTTTTATTCTCGAAGAGCATTGAATAATCACCATCCAAAATCTCCCAAATACTAATTTTCAAATTATGTTAGACCAACCAATATAGATATACCAACAGAAAGTGGCTGAAAAGGGTACTAAGGTTAGTCCAAGATAATAACGCAATTGCAATATACTGATTTGGATTACAAATAAATAAAAAGTAAGTCATTTTTCCATGATCGAATAATGTCAACAAAGGACACAGTCGTCCCTTCCCCAAATGGCATTGGACGTGTTTACAAATAAGCTGCGTTTCTGCCAACTGCGCCATTATCTTGGTCAGGGTATATTAAATCACATCCAGGTTCTCATTCCGTGGGCAGTACCTGGTACTTTTGACCGGCGTACCTCTTGCTACGGATGGTTAAAACATCTCGTATTTCGGCCTTTATGCCCGAAGGTCACTGTTAACGAGATAAGATGGCTCGATACTGCGGAGATTTGACAGCGATGGTTCATTTAGCCGAGTACAGTCATGGTCTGGGTCGACGCTACGGTAGAGGTAGTTCATTCGGGAATTAGGAGCGGAAAAGACACCGACGAGTGATCGGGAAAGAATAGAGCTCGTTTAATCTTGAGGAAGTTAGTTATCTTATTCTCAGTGCAGTGATCAGTGCTCTTCATAATGAACTTATCACTGTATTTGTTTCCGGTTCGTGGTGGGAAGCACGAGTGGAAGGTTGATGTGATTTCAAGGTGCATTATAGTGATATTTTCCTGTGCTGTGTTTGAGAGTTTCGTGAATTGAAAAATAATATTTGGGGATCTCCTTATGGAACCAGCCATCATTTGTCGTCGTTGGTCCTGGAGAGGCATCATACATGGCTTAGCGGAAGAATTAACACTTCGTGGGACTTGAATGGTGAATGAAAGGTGAGTTTCATAAATTGGAGTAACACTTAAATTAGGAAGATTCGATTTTAATGGTATTACTTCTCTAGGCAATAAATTTAAATCCAACAGGAACATTAGTTATCGTTGAACTTAATCATGTTTAGTCTTGTTTCTTTGTCAATGCCAAGCATGATTCAATGATAGCATAGTGACCTTGCTTCGATTTTAATTTTGATGAAAACCCTTCATTCACCCTACACCTGTCGTTATTATTTAATATTTATCGTCACCGCAAATGTAACTGTTGTCGCATTAAAAATTGAGAGGTCTAGCGAGATAAATGAAATGATTGGCGTTCAAAGGGAATTGCCATTGCGCTGAAAATCCCTGGGAGGCTTAATTTCTTCACCCGGCGTGCAGTGCATGCAGAGCTCAGAAGCAAAGTCGTGAGGTGCAAGGAACACTATTAGGAGCTGTTAAAATTTAGTTTGAAATTACGATATAATTCACGGTAACCTTTGGCGAATCACCATTAGACGTTAAAGTTCACTACTGCCTCAAAAGAACTGAAGCCACAGTACGATTAGCGTGTTTCACTGCTTGGGTCGTCCCTTCCTAGTCCCTCCTGCCACCAGTATCGACCTTCACATGCGTTTCCGAGTCCTATCCAGAGCTCTGAATTGGCCTCGCCTTGTCAATGAATAATGGGAGCTATACATGAACAACCACTTAGTTTGACAGAAAGTTTCAAGGGTAGATGTATACCACTTCATATGACTTCATATGAGCAACGGACAGTACAAAAAGGAGGCAGAAGACCTACACCAAATGGATGAAATTCACCTTGAAAAAGTGCTTGAAATTAAATGGCCTGGTGATGTCACTGGATAGCCCACCGGTTAGGAAATTGGGAGCTCCGAGGTCAAATCCAAGACAAGTATGAAAATTTTTCAATACGAAAGTCATCGCTTTGGTGTATATCATTGCAGCCGCGCACATGACTATGACCTATTTTATTTGTGCATTCTGCAGTGAATTGGAAATTGGAAGCAGGTGGAAGCCATAGTTTTGTCTTTTAAAGTTTTTTAACTTAAAAGGTTTTAAAGGTTAACAATTTAACACTGGATGCGTTAATGGCAATATTTTGAACGCTTTTTCAAGGTTATACTTCCTTTGAATTAAGTAAATATTAAGCCTACGGCAATCTTTAATTTCTTCGGAGTGCTATAAATAAATAGTCACATAATATTGCGCTTTAACACAAACGTTTTTAGACTAATGCACTCGTAAAACCTTAAGAAGTAGGGTACATATATTTAAACTACTCTGAGAACTGTAAATGGAGCCGTGTTTTAGTTTGAGGGGACACTACTAAGATATATCATTCTAAGAATCATTTTAGGGATTTCGTAATATTTGGAAGCAGCAACTAGAGCGAGTAGTCATTGTTTTTACTTGGTCATACATGGGGTATATAATTGTGGGCGTTATATGTATATCAGATCGAAAAAGTACATCTCGAGGAGATTTTCTTATTTTAAAAATATAGTGTTAAATGTGCATCGATACCATACTTCCAAGTATGAAGATTGGCTACCAAGATGTGAAGATAGACTAAACGGTGACTCCCGAGTTTCTTTTTCCGTTAAGAAGAGTCGCAAATGCTTTTTATGCGTTCATCTTTCGCCAATTAAAAATTTTATAGAAAGTAATAGATGATAAAATTCTTATTTACGACGACACCCACTGCAGAAAATGAAACGGGCTGAGATGAGCGTAAGAAAAAATTGAAATGTGTATTAGGTAAGCATTTTAATCTATGTGACTATATAATTTGGTCTTATAATAAGTAAATCCCCGTGGACTACAACTAGAAGAGAAATTTATTAATTTATAGGGAGGCCCTTATATTATTTAAAACTAATGGCGCTCTATATGAATCAGGGCACATTGATATAATCTATACTAAACAGCCTACTTAGATTTAAAGTATATGTAGGACACTATCTCTGGCGTTACTCGGTAGAACTCCTTCATAATGAATGAAAAAGTAAGGACTTGGTTATGATTACACACTTTATTTGAAGCAACACGTCATAGGTTTCAGCATACCATGTCATCACCTGATGATGGCATGATATGCTGAAACCTTTGTCGTGTTGCTTAAAATAAAGTGTTTAATCATAACCAAGTACTTATTTTTCATTCATTAAGGTATACGATTAGATTCTGCTCTAATCGCGGATAAAACTCATCGAGTCTGGGTACCAGGCGATCCTTCCTCTATGCTGCCATCGCTTATTGTTTAGAATAAGCAATGTGCACATTGAAAGTGTCACTCACGTTTATGGCTTTTACCATCAGAGCAGTGTAATTATTATTCAATAATGCATTCAATAAACGTGATAGGCAGTAAAGCAAAGTGCTCCTTTGGGAATGATGAACATAGGTCTTCTTAATAATGCAAGGAACTCGGTTTACCGTAAAAAAAATGCGGAGAACTATTTGTCTCTGGCCACATGTAAGTTCGTTGACTTCCAGAGTGCCTATCTCTCAGTCATTTTTCTGAAAAGGCATTCCTCTGAATTCCAATACCGTTTGAGTGAAAGGAAACTCCAGTGCAGGAGGTCCCCTCAGTTCAAGTCTTAAAGAATCAAGATTCTTCTCGCTATAGGATGACGAGAAGAAATGATTCCTCTGCCGCGGAGAAGAATGAATAATTTCATGGCTAATCCTTTAAGATTTTTGTGTGGCCGTCGGTGAGACCTTGCATCGATTTCTTTCGTCGCGTGTAGCGCTCCCATCCCCTCCCCCAATCACGGCAACAAAAGCCACGACAGAAATTGGTCTTTTTACGAGTCGGACAGCTCTTTATTTCGCATCAATCGAAAATTCTTTCATACCTCTTGAGTCGGCTCCGAGATGAAAGGAGACAGCCGTTCGGATCTCCCTCCTCAGCGGGACAGAGACAAAATAATCAAAGTTTAAGAAGCGGTTGAGAGGAGGTGACGGTGATTTGGGTGACGGGAGGAATGAGGGGAGGCGGGCGGGCCAACAGGGGGGAGCGGGGGTAGAGGGTTGAACTCGGAGCGAACGCGGCAAAAGGAATAAATGGAATAAGCATTCAAACGACAACTCAATTTCGAAAAACGCTGAGAGGGACCGAAGGCTCTCATTTTCAAATTCCTTTCTATTCTCCCCCTCTCCCCTACTCTCCTTCCCTCGACCCTCCTCCCCACCCACCTTACTTTCATTCACCTTCACAAACCTCTTCTGTCCCCGGCCCCTATCCTTCCTTCCGTTTTTTCCATTGCTGCAAAACTCACCCAGAAATAATATTTCGTCCCAGGAAAGTTTTGTTTCTCTTTTTAAATCATTTTTCGTCATCTTGACAAACGTACTGGCGGAAAAGTTGATGGAAAATCGTGCAGTCGCATTAATTAACCTGACATCAAGTCGTCCTCTCCTGCCTCCACTCGGCGGTGGCACAATCTCCCTCCCATTTCCACCCTCGGCTCCCTGCCTTCACTCCCCTCCTGACCCTTTCATATCCTCCCACCACTCTGATAACCTTCCTCCCGACGGCTTGTGCCTTCCGCTTCTCTTTAAAGTCACCCCAGGGGGGGTGAGAGGGAAAGGGGGGGTGGGTCTCCATTTCACTCCCCACCGTTTCCCGACCTCCGCCCCTCACCACACTTCCCAATCTGACTCTTCTAACCATTCCGCTCGCTCTGTTTATTTCGTGGAAAATCACACGGGAGGGAGTTGGGGGAGGGATTCCACGGAAGGAAAGGGTTCTCAAAAGCGGATGGCGACCGTTGGAGGGTGGTGCGGAGAGAGTGGGCTGAGAGGGAGAGAAAGTGGAGAGGAGTCGGATTGGATTCGGTTGGAAAAGGGAAGGGAGTGGAGAAGGAGGAGGAGGTGGAGGTAGTAGGAGGAGGAGGAGAGGTGGGGATCGGATTTAGTTAAGAGACAACTTCATTCCGCTCCGGGAGTCTTTCCCTCACCAAAGTTGACGGAATTGGACGTGGGACTGGTTGGGTTGGGGGGAGGGGGGGTAGGGAAGCGTGGATGGATGGTGGGGTGAGAGGGTTGTGGAAGTAGTCTTGCTAAGTAAAGGGGGTGTGAGGGGTCTTGAGAAGGGGGAGGATATGTCGGGGAGGAGGACGATGCACGCGGCGGAGAAGAAAAAAATTGAAGAAGAGGGAGCTTCCGTGATACGCAAAATAATAAAATAGAATGCGCGGAGTTGTGTGGCGTGCGTGGGGCTGGGGGAGTGGTGAGGGGGTGGGTGGCGGGGGGTGGCGAGGGGGTTGAGTTGGGGGTGGGGACGAAATGGCGAGAGGAGAGCAAACGAAATTGGAATGCAATGATTAAAAAGAAATCCTTTTTCTCTCTTTCACTAAACTCAAAAGGATTTCAGCATCGACCGAGGAGCGGAGTGAGGAAAAAAAGGAATGAGTGGAGACATTAATAAAAGGGGTAAAAGTAAGAAAATGTCTCAATTTTCTTCCTTTTGAGGTCTTATTAAGTCCTTGCTTTCATAGTAATTAAAGAGAGAGAGCGGATATAGGGTGGGATTGGTGGGTAAAACCTTTGAAGTCATATATGCTACGGCCCCTTCTCTCGATCCATGGGAAAAAAGGGGTTGAAAGAGCGAGAGTTGGCTGAGGAGGTTGTGTTTTTTTTACCCCCACCCCCATAAATCCCCCTTGCCCCTTTTTGTGGGGGTGGTATTTTTGATTACATCTCGGAAATAGGATGAGGCTGTCATTATTGAAAATAATTGGTTGTCAAACGAACAGAGATGAGCTCCCCAGCAATGATGTATCAGTGTCATGATTGCGATCGTGTAGGAACAGATATTATATATAATTTTTATGATGAACTGACTACGATGATTTGACGTGAATAAAAGCTCACGAGAGAGTTCTTTCAATCAAACGAGATTATCACAGTGTTGAATTATTTAATGTGCACATTGATAGTAATATAACCACGTAATTGTTTCTATCAAGCGACTAATTAAAATTTGTCAATGCATTTTAAGAAATCACCGATCGTGTCACATTTATTTCCCTCGAATTGCAGAATAAATTTAAATACAAATTCATTAACTGGTACTAACGTGTCTGTCATCGATTATCGATTAACATATGACTGCGAGATTTATCCTTCCGTAGCTTAAATTATTCATAAATATTCATTTTTATGATGATATTTGAAAAAAATGATAATGGAAAACTGATTCCACTTTTATGATGACAAAATATTAATCGAAGAGTGCGCACAAAATTTATCCCCTTAGATATTTAATTTTAATTTTTTCAATGGGCTTGATTATTGAAATTGCATGTATCTTTCATGATAAATGTAACATTTTCATTAAAAATCATCTAAGACCTATTGCAATAAGACAGTGATCAGTGTTTATAAGTTATTCTCTTAGTCTCTCAATCTCATAAGTTGTGCTTATTTTAAATTATATCAAATAAAACTTCTTTTTATGAACAAGTTCTTTTGTTCACATATTACAGATTTCCTTTCCATCCAATGAGGTGAATGAAATTTTCTCGGGATTCCCTTCATCTTAGGTTTGGCGAACTCTTGGCGAAGTAAAAATCAGGAGCTCTAAGGACGATGGAAAATTTGATCATCTAAGTGCCGGCAGCTAATGAGCAAACCTTGACTGAATAACAACAAGTTATTGAACCTATAGGATGATAAAAATAAATTTCCACTCACTAATCTGATTCTGGCTAAACAATTTTCATCTCAGGTGCCGTGCCATGAAAGTTTAGGACTGCTCTTATATTTTTTTTCAGGGTTCATTACAATTTTGGCATATTCCACCGCTTACTTGGAGTCATTTATTTTATCTGCGTCTCCTTGCGCGGTCATTTTGAGCTTAACGACTGAGAGTGGAATGCAGAAAAGAATACAAACATCCTAACTGAAGCATTTGCGTTTGATTCAAGCAACTACGTTGAATACTTCGTCGGCACTTTACCTCTAAGAATATATTATAATGAAGGCAAAATTAGTGTCGTCAAACATTTCTGCTGGATTAATGTAAGTCCTCTCATGCTGATATTCGCTATATAAACGTTTTTTCGCGATATTGGAGGTAATACAAATTTATTTAACCTGTGTGAAAATTTATTAATTATGTTTACATACTGTAAAACACGATTGAGGAAATAATTTAAAAGTATTTCCTCCTTATAGATTGAGGTCTAGCATATTACTTCCATTTGTTTCATTTGTTTACTTCTTATTAAATTATTTTTTTTAATTCATAGGTGGACATATGTTTGGTCATTTTACTATTCCAGCAACGAAAAGATAATACTTAGGATTCTATTCGGGTCGTGCATTTTAAGACCAATAATCAGCACCATAGACTCCCCTACCTATAAATTAGCAAAATATATATAGCCACCACACTGCAACCGGAGGTCGAAAAGGCAAGCTCTTTTGACAGAAATTCTCAGCATTTTCTCGGCCGCATTCGAGACACATGATTGGCAACTGAAGACATTTTAGTTAGCTTTGAAGTTGTGTCACCTTTTACCAGGATACCTACGGAAAAAGCAATTGGTATCGTCCGGAAGAAATGCGACGGAAATACAGCAAACCTGGCGGATATATGCCTAAAAAATGGACTTGATGAGGGTTGTTTATTGACCACTATTTTATATTGATGTTTTATGGAGAAGTGGTCATGAAAAAATATCACTTTTCTTTTCTTGCCAATGTTTCGAAACTTTATTGTTTCATCTTTTGAGGCTTGATTACACTTAGATTACCAATTCGGACAGTTTTTATGTTTCAAGTGGAATGGAGAGTTCTATGAACATACAGAAGGAGTTGCACGGGGGTATCCTATCTCTCCCGCCGCCGCACAGTGGGCTGAAATCGAAAAAAGCTGGCCAAAATTCAAAAAGTGATTTTCTCAAGCCAGGGAGATGAAACTTTGCATCAATAGTCTCAAAAGACCTGTGCATGCGATGATGCAAAGATTTTTCCTTGTTACACAACAATTAACAATTTGCATGAGGTCAAAGTTGCACCAATTTCGCAAAATAGGTCTGCTCTCAATTTTCTCACGAAATCTGCAAAATCAATCCCTTGCTAAAAGAATTGGAATAAAAAGTGATGCAGTTAAATGTAACAGTTTTTCATCTTTGTTTTAATGTAGTTTACTTACTTTTTCGTCATTATTTACCAAAGATATTAAACAAAATGGCTGACCCCCATTTTTTTAATACATGTAGAGAAATAGCTACTTGCATCGCCGAGCATCACAAAGTAACTTATATGGGACAACTGTACAAAGATTCCACAGTGCAAATCCGATGGGTTATGCTGCGATTGTTTGCGACCCCGAATTTCACATCAGTTTTTCGATCGCGCGGTCGAATCTGGTCCAACCCACCTACAACGGGGGGAGTAAGGTGGCGCGGCAAGTGTGTGGAATGGATTGTAGCCGCATCCACTCCACTATGGAGATTTTCGAGATACAAGCATTGAAAAGAGACTCCATATATTATATTTTGGAGAAATCGCGGAAAAGATTACGCATTTTGTCACATGGGGTAAAAGTTTCGGAGGTACTGCAAGACTGCTTCCTTCGGATGCACCGCGGGCATTTCTTATTTTAGCAACTTTACATCGCCTTCTGACGAATACGTACACTTTTAACGGAGATAGCATGAATACCACACATGATTATTGTCTCTTAGAGGCCACCGACCCACAGCTGGTGTCCCTCGGCTGCAACTCCCCCGCCCCCTGCACTGCGGTTGGGTGTACGGCGAAGGGTCGTTTATTGGCGCCGCGGAACGTTTTCAGGGAATCTGGGAGGTTACGATCCCGATGCTTAATTGTTTAGACTATTTTTAATGTCAGTGTCATTTTTCATTCAGGGTCAGGGAGAAACAGTGTGGAGGGAAATAATTTGCTGTACCCTTTTACATCATGATTACGTAAATTTACTTTTTCTTAAAATGTAAAAAAATAGGCACTATAAAATTCATTTTTCGCTTGTATTTCTACTATTCACTATCTGAATATTCGCTATAATCACTGTCTGAATAAATTTCTAAGGTCTTTTTCGGTTTCACTCAATAAGAGTAGCTCTTTCACTTCCTTTGGCAAGCCTATGGGTTTCTTGGGAAGAACTTGAGTGCAGTTGGAAATTAGAGGATCTTATGTAAGGAGTAGTCTCTGAAATAAATCCTGATTGGTGGCCACTGGTGGATGTTTTTCTGGAGAAATGCTCACGAAAATTTCTTATGTCTTTATTTCGCGCTTCTACCGCCTCTTCAGATAATTGCCCCAATGGTAGTAAAGACTCCTTTGCGATATCGTCTCCGTGAATAAAAACTGTGTGTACCGTGGTCAGCATGTGATTCCACGGATACAATTGCACATATAATTCTGGATTTTCCCAGCAGTACCACCTAAACTCGATCTATTTAAGAGTCAGAGCATTCGATATTGCCTTTAATATTATTGAGAAACTCTTAATCAAGTTTATGTCGATTCCTGTAATGAAAATATAAATTTGTTAGAAGAAATCAAGGGTGGCCTAAAGCAAAGAAATTTCGATGTAGCATCAGAAGGTGTTAATAAAGCCATCAGAAAATTATATTTCCTTCACACATGTTAATTCTGAAGATATGGGAAGGTTCCAAATCACGAAGGAAGAGGAGCGGGGCGGGAAGTTACCCTTCCTCGATGTCCTCATTACCAGAAGATGAGACGGCACACTGGGGCACTTGGTTGGCACACCAAGAGGTACCTCCTCGCAGAATCCACCATCCCGCCCAAATCAAAGGAGTAATGGTGACTATGATCCACCGATCAATCACCCTCATTAACGCAGATCATATGGAAGAAAATTTGAACACAGAAATCCTCATGAAGGACGGCTACGGAAAAAGAGACATATGATAGACCATATCCCAGGTATTGAGATCACCACCACAGCGACCGGAGGAAGGAAAAAATTGACGAAAGGAAAAAACTTGCTTTACTTGCCATGCATCAAAGGAGCTTCTGACGATATATCTAATGTTTAACATAATCATGATATAAAAACTATATTCAAACCAAGGAGGTAAATTAGAGGCACTATACGCAATGTAAAATAAAAAGATAGGATGGAGACGGAGGGAGTACATCAATTTTCATGCGAAACATGCGGCCAAGTGTACGAAGGGGAAACAGGTCGAATCAACAGGACGAGGATTAAGGAGCAAAGTGCCGCGATTCGACTGGGCTAACAAGAAAAATCAGCGGTTGCGGAACATGCCACCCAAGGCCATGATACTGGAGACGTGGAAGACCCAAAAATCCTTGCAAGAGAAAAAACACTTTAAGACGAGAGCCTTTAGGGAGGCTTTGAAAAAAAGAAAATAGATTAAAAAATTAATCTCTAAAACCACGTTTTTATTGGAACTAAATAGAAAAAAATAAACCACCCTGCCTTGGCCCAAGGTCCCGATTAAATTATACAGGTATAATACTATATGTTCAAAACCAAAAACGTGATGCGCATCAATTTTAATATCTATTTATTATGGAGCCCTGAGCTGCCTTGATGATTAAGTGACTTCCCCAGAAGTACCTTTAAGGAATCGAGTTGACAGTTTTTCACTCATGTTCATCTTCTGTCTCCATTAAAATCGTATTGTCGTAAAGGTATATGAAATATTAGAATTATGCTTCAACTCTGAAGCAAATTTTATGAAGCTCTATATTTCACAGTAGAGTGGAGTGATATAAATTGGTCATCATACATTTGAGATTTTAGTTGTACGATTGTAATGAATGTTTACAAAGAAAGAATTTGATACAATATATTAAAATTGATGCGCACCACGTTTTATGTTTTGAACATATAGTCTTTTATCTGTAAAATTCAATCGTGGAACCTTGGGCCAAGTTAGGGTGGCTTATTTTCTTCTTTATAGTTTAATTAAAAACTTGGTTTTTTAGATAAATTTTTTAATCTATTGTATTATATTTTTCCTCTTTTTAGTTAAATAAAAACGTGGTAAAATGGCTTACTCACTCACTCAGTGCTTCAACCCGAAGGTTGTTTTGGGGTAGGTGAGGGTAGAGCTCACCTCAGACTAGGCCAAAGGCGAGTGAGTTTCACACATTCAGGGTAGGGGGGCCAGTTCCTTCCCCTAGGCCACCTCGAAACGCGAGGAAATGGCTGTCAAATCAAACAGCTGAGCGATTAATACAAATGTAAATTGTCAAAAATAGCGGCTTATATTGCCTCTGAAGAGCTAGGTATAGCGTAAGAATGCATTGTCATCTGGATCTGATCTGTTCTGAAAATATTAAGTCGATAGCTAATCGGGAAGTGGATTAATTTTGAGTTGCAAGATTTTGTCCGGAAGGACAAAAAAACAAACGAACAAGAAAGCGACTTAATAAAAACGTGGTAAAAAATAAATTTAATAGAGACGTTGGACAAACTATGAGTGAGTCGTGGCAATCAGTACTTTCGAGAAAAAATGAATAATATCCAGAAAGCTCAACACCCGCTCCCACCTCATCCACCCTCTCACCTTCTTGAGAATATATATTATTATGCGCAAAAAGGCAGCATTCATTAGCCTTGACGAGGTCTCCGGCAAAGGAGAAGAAACGTTTTTTTTATCCTGACGCGGGTTAAACGCAAAAGAACAGTGCTTTATGAATATGGTTTTAATTTTTCTGTAAAGCAGCCGGTACGGAGTCTTCGCGGCTATTTGTTGAAAAGGTAACAGGATTATTATCACCATAGATTGAGCGGCAATTTATGATATTTTAACAAGACTAAGCGTGTTTTTAAAATCACCGAGACGCTTTATCAACCAAAATTCCTCAATATTCGTTTTCCTGAACGAACCATTAGGAATATGTAAAATAATTCACCGATATCTCTCTTGAGAGAATGAAATCAAAATCGGCAAAATGATTTTAACTCATTATAGTGCTTCGTCTCACAAGGCATCAGAAAGCCATGAAATTCTTTTCTCTACTTATTTCTTCCCCCAGACTTGAGTTATCGCGATAGCCGCAGTACCGAAGCGGCTCTCCCGTCTGCCAGTCTCCCACCAATCACTAAAGAATTATTCGAGCAGAGTAAAAGACTTCGGTGCGTTCAATATTTCACTTTTCCATTCAACTCACACTACACGGCGAACAAACCATATTCCTGTCTCTTCGCATGTTCCCTCAATCTCTTCACTATCTCCCCTCCCACCTCCGACGCTTCTTAGCGCGTATATTTTCAAATGCACTACCAACAAACGACCAACATGCAGTTAAACACCATTGTCCGGCTGTAAACCCGAGAACTCTCCAGACTCAGATGTTGCATACGTTTTAGAATTTCTAAATATTCATGGAGATAAGCTTTTTAATATGGCATTACCTTATACGGTATAGTACCTATATGGTCATTTTCAGTATACTTTTTGAGGAATTACAGTCTTCATTGGTGCAGTTATAAGCTGCAAAGCTCGTAATGTACGTAGTGGCGGGAAAGGTGTTGGAGCCTCCTGATTGGTCGCTTTGATGTTTGTTCTTTCTGGCTTCTTTCACGTTTTTTAGCATAGGTTTCCAGGCATTACTGAGTGAGTACCCTTGGTCCCTGTTGAAGTTTCGATTCTTCGGTTCGCGACTCTAGGATATATAAGTCGACAAACAAGCAGCATTGATATCCTTTCATCAGCCCTGATGACGATGACTGAGTCAGACATCGAAACGTCGGCCTACATGGAGACCATCACCTGGTTGGAAACCCGAGAAAGCTTCACCAAGTTATTACGCCGGGAAAGCACTAAATCTTACTCCTCGTAAGGTAGTTTGAGCGAACATTTTTTTTTTCGTTTGAACGTTTGAGAGAGACTTATGTAGTTACATTTATTTAATGACTGAGAATTTTAGTAGAAGTGCGTGACATGGTGGGCGAGGAGAGGAAACTTATAGATGAGATTAGGGGAAGACAGGGTAGGTGGCTGGAAGGGGTAATGAGGGACGATGGTTTGCTGAAGGCCGTGATAGAGGGTAGGATGTTGGGTAAGCGGGGAAGGGGAAGGAAGAGAATCGGTTTTCTGGACGGAATGAAGAAAGGTAGGACTTATGCTGAGATGAAGAAAGAATTACTAGAGGTAGAAAGGGCACGGCACGTGTAAGAGTTCGTTGGACATTCTCTGACTTTCATCACAACCTACCTTTAATCCGGTAGATTACTGTAATGAATGAATAACTATAGTTTTGAAACATTGTTATAACAATATTTACTTCACACTTCTTACAAACACTTAAATTAAAATAAAATTCGAATATGGTCTCCATTATGACTAGGAAAATATTTCGTACGTATTTAAAAAACGCTATAGCTATGTATTTCAATCATAACGATAACTTGTAAATAACGAGTAGATCTTCACTTGACAATCACGTCAGGCACGATCAAATCACGACCTATCATGTTCAACATATTTCAAATTCAAAATAAATGTTATTTATTTCCACTGCAATGGCAGACGGTAGGAAGGTTCAATTTATTCCATGACAGCAGCGCTCTCGGGAAGTCTGGTTAATATTTAAAATGTCTTTGGATCACGCTTAAGCCTCAAGTACACGAGGCGAGTTTACAAGCTACAAGCCGGCTTTTTCACAAGCAGCTCGCAAACTATTCCAGTGTACTCGATGCACTCGCTCCGTTAGCTGCTTGTAAAAACGCTCTGGAAAAATTTGAACTGCCGGCGACTTCACGCACCACTCGCCGGCTTTTGAGTGAGATAGCTTGTAAACTAACCACGTGTACTCACAGTAGCTTGTGCACAAGTTGCTAGTAGCATTGGTCAGCAGACGACAACACGTGGTTTCCGAACGCCTGCTAGTTGGCTACTGAGCAAGTGGGAACTTTTGTGTGTACTCGGCTACTAGCGTACTCTCCGACTCGCCGGATTTTTACAAGCCTGCTTGTTAGCTTGTAAACTCGCCCCGTGTACTTGAGGCTTTAGGAACAGTCATTACAGCCAACATCAGCATAAGCCCAAGCAAGAGGCGCCTAGGTGTAGTTTATCAGCTACATTTAATTTATCACCAAGTGTTCCGTTAAATTCACCTTATCTACATCTCTACAAAAAACCCTGAAAGCCACCTAAAGGGTGTGTGGAAAGGGGTGAGTAGTCACCAACATGCATTACACTATACCCTATTTAAGGTTAATATAACTACGAATATTGATGCATTATCATAAATCGCTGATTCTTAACACGAGGCGAAGCCTACAACTATGTACTACTCTATAGGAGTGATACTAATTTTAGATGGATCGTTAGTATTTTGCAGCAACATAAATGGCCAGAGGTACAAGAATTATACTGAAAGTATGTAAGGCGTTCCTTTAGTACTAGGTAGCAGATAAGCATACTATTATTAAGTAGCAAGTCAACTAACTAGCTGCACAACCTATCGAAAATCCTAGTTCAAAGTTATTTTTTATTTAATCCAGAGAAAGGGGTGGATGCTTAAGCTCCTTCCTTTATTATAGCATTCCCATTGCTTGAGTTCTCGCTCATACCCACGAGGCATGCTCCACTGCCTTTTTGGAGAGTTGCTTGTGAAGCTTTCCTGCACTTAAGCCTCAAGTACACGAGGCGAGTTTACAAGCTACAAGCCGGATTTTTCACAAGCAGCTCGTAAACTAGTTCAGTGTACTCGATGCACTCGCTCCGTTAGCTGATTGTAAAAACGCTCTGGAAAAAGTTGAACTGCCGGCGACTTTACACACCACTCGCCGGCTTTTGAGTGAGCTAGCTTGTAAACTAGCCACGTGTACTCACAGTAGCTTGTGCACAAGTTGCTAGTAGCATTGGTCAGCAGACGACAACACGTTGTTTCCACACGCCAGCTAGTTGGCTACTGAGCAAGTGGGAACTTATGTGTGTACTCGACTACTAGCGTACTCGCCGACTCGCCGGATTTTTACATTTGCAAGTAGCAAGGACACCTGCTTCTTAACAGAGAGACGTTTACAGGCGTCACACCCTCCATCGGCCAACCCTCCGCCCATTCCTGGTGTCCTCATCCCCGTCCAACCTCACTCAGCACTCCTGTGTTATTTTAGCCCTTCCCGAGCAATCCCCCAGCCCCTCTCGGGTGAATCCTCCCCGTTCGAATCCATTTCCTCTCCTTTCCCCGTTCGACTTGCACACTCCCACGCTGTCCGTCTGCACAGCACAGCGTGGCCAAACGCCTTCCAATTCCTCTCCCTCTCATTGGCCGCAGCCAGCGGAACGAGCTCCAGAAGTGAAAATCTGCGGCCGAGCCCACACGTGATCGAGGCTCCAACCTCATGTGATCGCTCAGCAGAACTTCCCCGGATTTCTGTTCCATTTCCCAAGGGGCTGCGTCATTTAGCCCAAATGTTGAGCGTTTAGTGATCATTTAGACAAAATATTGAGCGAGTGCTGATAGAATGCCATTACTATAATTAGCAATGAACAGATAAACATTTGTGGCGTGTCAAGGCTCGTTCAAGTATTTCGTAGCAGCCGCTTACCATATTTTAATTCCGTCGACTTTTTTTATTATTTGTTGTAATTTAATAATACATATTCTTCGTAGTGAAAGCGGAGGCAAATGAAGTACCAATTTGAGAAGGGTTATTCAAAGCATTGGAATGTCCACGGATGCCATCCGCTTGCAGATGTATGAGCGAGTGTGAGAAATACGCAATGAAAAAAATCACTCGCCTAAATTGGGATTTCAATCTAGATAACGTGGGGAGTTAAATTTGAGTTAGAAGCTAATTCAAGGGGTCAGGATTCGAATCCAAGTCCATTGAAATAATCTTTTTCGATGTGAATTCCCCACATTCACAGAGTTAGGGTATCCAGCTCTTAAGATAGCTTTATAAAGGCCGGTATCGCTGTAGTAGCCGCTCTCAGCCACTGGAGCCAACCCCCACAGACAACTATTTATTTGCAAGGAAGCCGTTTAGTTCAAACACCGCCGTCACGGCCGTCTTTCCTTCTGCTTGACATTTCTTCTCCTTAAAACACTTCTTTTTGTCCCTGGTCTTTGATTATTTCTCATTGACTGCTCGTCATAGCCATTTTGTTCATCGTTTGCATATTTAACTACACTAGAAGATCATAGATGTTCCGTCTCCACAACTGACGTACGTACCGGGGAACTTATCCGAGTAAAGCCAAAATCACTGTGAGAATGCACGTCCGTACGGCTCGGGCTGTGACACATATTCCCTAAAGGCTGCCAAACAACGGTGGTTGCCACTGGCGTTGCGGTGAGGAACTAGAAGCACGGTATCAAATTAAAACAAGGAAAATGGAGAAGGTCATAGAGTTTTTCTGCTTAATGAACATGAAGGTTTGTCAATTAAAACCTTTGCGAATATTGCAAAAAATCCCATGCATGCGGGAATTTCAATTTCGTTTCTCGTTTGTCCACTTTATCGCTATAATTCCAGGATATAGCAGCATCAGAGCTACGACTGTAACGCCAAAGAAGTGAGAAGTATGTGGGTTGGTTACACTGGTACGTGTACTTCCGTCGGTAGTGGAAATGGATAATCATTCGTCGGTCGCGGCAAACTCAGCCGCTTGGATGTCACCACTCATACTCGATTCGGATGCTTTCGACGTATCGACTTGGTCCAGCTGCGCAATCTCTGATTCAACCGCTCGAGGTGAGGGTCTGAAAAAAGCCTCGAGTCCCGAGCTCGCGGACGGAATAGCCAAAAATAGAGTCAGCGAGCTAGCTATGGGTTTCTATTGCCACTGAACTCGAGTTGGTGAATAGTTGAATCCTCTCATAGCGCAAACGCAGCGATTACGTAAATTTTCAGATATCAGGTTAGTATGGTGGACTGAGTACTGGATTCCCAAGCAGAAGCGATTTTGAATCCCGGCTGTGGTGGAGATTTTTCAGCGTAATGCAGATCCCTACTTGGGGGTCTTGTAGAGGGCACTTGTAGAGCAGTGCTCAATCCATCATCAAATGGGACGTTAAACTGTGGTCTACTTGTCTCTTTTCGTTGAGAGGATGTCGACGACAGTTTCGTTCCATCCTTCTTACCCTCCCCAAGTAATCCTTATATTACCAGCCTACCCATGGATCCTAAATGGTGTAAGTGACCTCAGCCGTCGGTCACCTCTCCTAGTTGACCGAACGTATGGACGCTACACTCATTCATGCATGTTCGGGGTATCTCGGCCCTATCATAGTTTCTCATCTGTATCACTTCCTTCCAATGTCTCTGAAATATTAGCTCCATAAGCTCATATATTTTTTCCCGTTGTTCATGTTTTAGCTACCTATCTGCCACTGTTTCTTTGGAGAGGGTTTTTTATTCTGCTCACTGCATATATCCCTCTTAGAATTTTAGTTCTTTTAATTTGCGGTAAGGCCTTTTCAAAGTGTCATGAATTGTCCAGTTTCTTAAATGAATTTTTCCCAGTCCCATATAGAAATTATCTCCCTTGCTTGGTTTTCTGTCTTCTATATTTACTATTCGTTTATAGAAACTGAAATCCGATTACTAGTCACACCTAGAACAGGAAGAAATAGTACAAAACCTTGAATAATATTTTAGGATGGAGCCACTTTTCAAAGTAAAATTTCGTTATTTCTGTGCTCGTATCGCAGAGAGGATCTCTAAAATGGTAGTGCCGTCATTATGGTTTTGATGAGCCCAGGGTGTACCCATTGACTGCCTTCAGCGGCACGAAAATGCTCTGGCTTAATTTTCTCCTTAAATTTTTGTATGCTTTTGAGAATATCTATCATTATCTCAGTGAAAAAATTACAACACATCTTAAAATAATTGGCCATTACGTTTATGTATTTACTCGCCTTGACACCCAATCACAAGTGATAATTTTTTTAGCAGGTGTTGATCATTACTTTCCCATGTGAAATCTTCGATGTGCCAAATCTATGAGCATTTTGATAGTACATCATTGATTAGATGTGATCAATGGGAGGATGTTGCGTTCAAAAGGCCTTTAAGGACTCCAGAGTATCGGATGCTGAACTTTCCATTTTCCACCATTTTAGATGTGAAATTATTTGATACGCTTTAGATGGCATATCTCAAGCGTTGGAAAATAAAACAAATCCTTATGAATGACCCACTTTCATGATTTTTTTTCATTTTTATCAACTTCAGCACTCGAGACCCACGGAGGAATACCTTTTCTTTGAGGAAATTCATTTTCAGAGTTTAATTCCTTTTCGAAGGGGTTGCTGGGGTTGAGTTCAGCTTTTGCAGTTTAAAAAAATCAATTCTCACGACAAATGTTTTTGGCTAATGAAAATTGCAGTACTCTGTAGTGCCACACTTCCTACTATAAGTTTGGGAACCATGTAAGGAGAATGCTTCTTATAACCCCTGGCGTTTTTTCCGCTTGGTTACCATGTTAGGCGTAGCTGAGTAACTTACCTATTAGGGGCTAATAGTTCTATGTGAAAACTACCTTGTCGTGGTCGCAGGAGATATCACGAGGTTATTTGAACAGTAATTTGTATTCTATTTATCGAAATGCTTCGAACCAACCAAAAATAAAAATAGCAAACATTATTGTATCTTAGCCAACATGAGCAAAACGAAGGTTGGATGTTTTCTTGTGGAGACAACTAAAGCTGAGGTCATATGCGTCTTTAAGGATAGGTGGTCAGGCTTGATAGGGAAGCATGCTCAGGGAAAGAAAGGGTGAGATGGCCTGGCGACAGATAGATATTAAAGGGCTCACAGTTTACAGACCCATCCGGCGGGCGTAGTAGGTACTGAACTTGAAACATTTTTCACACTTCTTCATTTTCCCAACTAATATTTATTTTCACGATACTACTTGGTTACGACAACGTAGTGATTTGGCCCGCCGACACCGTCACTGTGCATACGGAAAATACTCGATGCTAACTATTTAAGTGTGGACGTGACAACTCCTGACCGACGCATAGTGAGCTGAAATCGAAAAAATGAGTGAAAAAAAGTTTTAAGTAAAGTAAGATAATTCTGTAAAATTTAAGGGATAAAATTTATTTATTTTATGAAATTAAACGAATTTTAAGCTTTAATAAAAAATCATTTTACCTTAAAGTTGTCTTATCGGAATTTTTTATTCAATGTCTTCACCCAAATGAGTCTGCTCTGCGCTTTAAGTAATTCTCTTACTTGTGGGGGTAAATTGACTGTAGTTTAGGTACAATTAGTTGGTTGGAGGATATCAATGGATCGGAGGAGAGGAGCAACCTTTTGAATAAATCGTCCATCGTACCTTTTTCCTCGAAAACAGACGTAAACATCTGATTTTTACAGTTACAAAGACTTACATGAAACAACATACGAATGGGAGGCTATCACAGGTTCTTGTCTTTCATCTATTCGTTGACAAGTGTGGTTCAAGTAACGCCTGAAGTTTTACGTCTGCTGTGGTGTCTGTAGTCCATTGTTGCAGTATCGAACATCAATTTAAGTGAAGTTTGATGCCGAGATGCGCACTGCAAATACAGCCGAGGGTACTCAAGGTTCGAAGTATCATAACTAAATGGAATTAATTGATAAAAGTGGTTAAAACTATGATAGCCCGGTCTTATTTTATTGTGTTGCATTGCAAAAATAGTCATAATATTCATATTTGAAAAACACTTTTTCCGCTTTACTTCGAATTCAGCCCACAGTGCGACGTGCCATCGTCATTGAGCCGTCCGCGGTAGTCAAGGTCGGAGCACGTCCTAATCCGGCGAACGGCAGCGGAGGAGGTCGAAATGGAAATAAATCGGCATTCGATCCGGTCACTCCCCGTCCCCCGGCTCCATTAAATGCACGCCGAACCACGTGACGAAGTAACAAAGGAACGGGGATGGACGGGAGCTTCCCTTTTCTTCTCCTCGGCATCCACTTATCCGCGCGAAGATTGGGTGTCGTTAGCGACCGTCTGCTGTCTCCCTGGGCGATTGTCGCGTCCCGCGGCAACACGAAGATAATGAGGAGGTGGGGGAGGGTGTGGTGTTGGGGTGGGGGTCAGTTGATAGAGAGAGAGAGAGAGATGGTGGTGGTGGACATTGTTGTGAGTGGACAATCGAGGGGAGGCGGTGGGGTCTCCTTCCTCCGGGGGCGGAGACAGGTGCAAATGAGGGATGTCTCCGCGTCCTTCGTTGGGAGCGGGGGAATAGAGGGCGGGGTTGGAGATGCGGATGCTGCAGTTGAAAAGGCGGCGGGAGGGAAGAGGGGGACGTGAGCTCCCGAGGGGAGGAGGAAGGGAAGGCAGACGAGCCACTCCTTGGGGGGGGGGGGGGGGGGGCGTGGAACGAATTAATGCCGGACGATGGATGCATTGGCGATGGGGAACGAGTTGCGTGAATGTGTCTCCGTGTGTTCTGTGATCTGTGACAGGAGCGTTGTCATCCGAGGGTGCATTGGGAGGCCTTGTCCCTTCCTCCCGGTACAACCTCTCTCAAACTATACCTCTTTCCTCAAAACCATTCCCTCTCCCGCCTTCGGAACGCAAGGGTTCTCTCAACCATGCCCGATTGAGAAAATCAATGGATGAAGAATAATGGTAGCTCTCTGTATTTTCTACCAGTCTTATTCATTACATCCCATCAAAAAATCACCAGCAGAAATGTTATAAGGCAAGAGGGATTTAAAAAATTGTAGTGGTACTGATCAACTTGTAAGTAAGAGATATCATTAGAAAGAGAGATATCATTACGACACGTAGCTGAAATGGTGATTCCGGTGGTAATTCCCTCCACCATCAGTAATGGTTGCCTAAACTGAAAAACCCTTAATGATTATCTCCTTAAATACATATCTCTCGAGGGCAACAACAAAGTAATGGCTACATAGGATAGATAAAATCAAGAATTGCTCACCCCACACAGCCTGTAATAATAGTCTTCAAGGATATGCGTTGAAAAATCAAGATCTCTCTTGATTATTAAAGTCTCCAATCTTATAGTAGGTATCGAGAATATTAATATAAAGATGATATATTATTTGGTTGCATGTGCAACAGGCAAACTAATTAGTTTTAGCTGTTACTGAAAATAATGAACGTCCTCCTCACAAGAAAAAATTATGATTGGGGTGAGGCGATTCACAAATGTCATAGTTTCATCATTCCCAGAAAATGTGAGGAAATAATGATAATTTTTACTTCATCACGTAGGCTAAATTATTTACTGTGAAATAAAGTATTTATCTCCCAGCCTATCTTTACCGTTTCCTCCTCCTTTAAGTCTCCACCGTCATGTTCTTGGGAAATCTGCGGATAGATTAGTCGCAAATTGGGATTTATTAAAGGAATACAAGGAAAATGTGTCAATAAATAAAGAGCGATGTTATTTTTCACTAGTGAGACTTCACTTGGAGTTCTCCGCTAGCATATGGGACCTTTACGATGTAGAACTAATCTCAGAAATAGATCGAATACAACCGAGAGCAGCAAGATTTGTGAAAAATTGTAACGATAAACTTAGCAGTGTTACGGAATTGTTGAATGAATTAGCATGGGAATCTCTAACTGATCGAAGGGAGAAATACAGGTTAAATCTTTTTCGCTAGTTCGAAGCAGACAATTTTTTGCCGGACTTTCAGCATATTTTGCTAGAGCCAACGTACTACGGTAGAGACGATCACACGAATAAGATAAAGGAAATAAACTGCAGAACCGATAGATTTAAAATGTCATTTTTTCCACGTACAATAAGGGATCATATTAGTTGTGATAGATCAATCGAAACTCCCACCCTCACAAGATAGAGTAGAATTTTACTTGTATTTAATAACATAGCATCATTACTAACACTTCACACCGCTTGTTGTATCCGGCATTATTTTATTTTGTTCTCAGCATGAAGTAGTATCTCGTAGCATTCATAAATCAATAGTATTAGTAATATTAACCACTAGATTTATCTCTAGCCGTGCACTGCATATTTGCATGTTCATTTACGTAGCACTCTCCTAGTTTCTAGTTTGACTGCACACTGTTCTCCTGACTGCTTTTTGATCTGCGCCTAGCGGGCGGGGGAACGTGCGAAGTCCCGATTTGTACTGGGAGAAGTGCTGCATGCCTGGTGTGGAATTACCACACACCGTAGTGGCGGCTTGCACGGTACTTCGTAGATTTAGATGTAGATGTTAGTATACTCGCTGACACACCTAAATGGAACTTTCCTGAGAAATAAGTATCTAATAAGAACTGAGCAGAACTAAATATCAACAAATCATAAAATAGTAACGTTTAAATTAAGATTTTTTTAATGTGGCCGTCCGGATCGTCAATGTATGTTTTTTTAAGGATCCTGTTGTATGTTCCTGTACCCTCACGGTGCGACTGTTTGATTGTCAGAACTTCGTGGAAAATTGCATGTGGCCCAGGGAAAGGAACTGGCCCCCCTACCCTGAATGTGTGAACTTCACACGCCAATGGCTTAGTATGGGGTGAGTTCTATTCCACTCTACTCTCATCTATCAAAACCAACCTTCGCGTTGAAATACTGAGTGTGTGAGTGTTGTATGCTGTTGGTACTGACTCTATAGGATTTTCTGGAATTTTTTGTTTTTTTTTTATTATTTTATTTTAATTGTTCATACGTGTTTTCATATTTAGTGAATTTCAATGTACTCGTCATCATTTTAATTTCAATATCTAGAATTGGAAGTAAGAAAATCATGTCTTTGATTCCAATGAGCCGGCTGGAACTCTCATCTTCTTTCCAGCTTAAATTATTTCTTGCATTATTTAAGCCCCAGAAACTCTTCTAGAAAGAGCATACTTCCGAAGTTAAGTAATGCAGTTTATATCCTTATAGTGATTAAAATGATGCACACTTTGTATAATATGCTTACCTCATATATATGGACACAATTGTTTTAAGCGCTATCTATTAAACTTTTTTGTCTTCGCGAAAATATCGGGAGCCCACTTACTTATTATTGCAATTGATTCGCACCCTTGGTCTTACTAAGTGTCCTAGTCAAGGTCTTGTTTTATAGAGTGCAGATTTTTAATTGTAAACTTCTACTTTTCTTTAGTTTTTTCCCGGTGAGCAAGGTTGGTAACTCCACAGATCGCTGAAGCTACGGATTTCATTCAAATCTGTCCTCGACCGTTGCTGCTGAGTTGCCACGTAAATGATTTTCTGATTAGGTTTTTGAGTGAGTTATTTTTGAGATCATTTTAAGAACCAATTAACTTTCTGCCTATGTAAACTCCTCGAGTGTTGATCTAAGTAAATGATAACAGATATCCAGCAAGCAATTTAGCACCTCCATGCAACTCAGTACGATCTCCGATATATTTATTTATGCCATTCTAGATGAACAAGTGCCCCAAAAAATTAGGAGTATGATAATTGCATTGTCCCATTCAATTCATCATACTTTTGACATGTTTATAATTTGTAACTCAAAATTTGGAGAGCTCAGGAATGACAAGAGAACGCAGTTTCGTCTTCCTTTGGCATTTTAGTAATGGGTCAATCGAACCGTTGAACCTTTTTAGCTGTAAGATTGAGACATTGAAAATAATATTGGGAAAATATATTTTATGCTCTTATCCATTGGGTTTGATAAAGCAAATTGAAAGTTTTCCGTGTTAAAAGAGAAAATTGGATCCAAAATTGGGCACGAGAGAAAATTGGCGGACGAAACTTGTGATATTTAGGTTTCGATCCTCTTGTAAGAAACACGTGAGACATTGCGAGTTCCCGACCGTGATTTCCTTCTATAGCCCTTCATTGATTTTCGCTTCAGGTGGCGAAATATTGTCTCTTTTCTATTGAGATAATTGGCGAGTGATTTTGATGGCTGCGTTATTTACGATTGTACTCAACAATTCGAGGATGAAAATTCTTTATCCAATGTCAAAAAGTTAGCCTCCACTACGGAAAAACCATCATTCATAAATAATTATTTTCTTTCGAATCTTGTAATACTAGACACACCTTCACAAACAGCGCGAATACGAATTCAAACAATTCCTTCCGCAGTATTTTCGTCATACCTTGTTTTGTTCAATTTGATTATTTTAATAGTTCTTTATTTTCAACTCTTTGCTGCCTTAAGGGATATCGCTGCGATTGTATCGTCGATAGTGGGGCGCGGGGTGTGATATCGTGCTGCCCAAATGCTCCCGCGTGCCTTGCGCAGATTCTGAAGCGCGTGACCCACACCGGGAATCGAGATAGTCACGCCACTCGCGACGATCCGAGGCCACCGGCCAACACGACTTCCCCGCGCACTTAGCAGCACGCCACCCCCCTCCATGCTTCCCTACCCCCCACAAGGGTTGACCACAGGGCCTAGTAGATTGTAGGCGGAACCGAAGAGCAAACTCAAATCACGGGGAAAATGATTGAATTCCACATTTCCATTCAGTTTTCCCAAAGCGGGAGCCGTGAAAAGACTTGACGCTTGTACTATCATGGAATCCGTGACATTGTAAACGCAACGCCGTCAGCATCGGTGGAGTTCTTCGAACATCATAGTCATTTTTGTACTGGTTCTGAAATGTGTCTATGCGAGGTGATTGTAATTCAATCGTATACGACCAGGGTTGGAGGAAATTGACTGTGAAATCATTCCTCACTAATGGAATATGACGAAGTTTTAATTTTACGTCTTATTTAACTTTTAAAAAATCCTCGATGCGTAAAAACAAGTTAAAACAATGATGCGTGGAAATTTTCCATGGAAAAAAATCATGTGACCCATGACCATCGCGTCAAGTATGATCAAGCCGCTGAGGATGAAGCTACAGACTCGATGGTAGACGAGAATATGATTTCACGTAAACTCCCTAGGAAACTCTCCCCGACTTTTATTGATTTGGTATTATCCACCCGACCGAAAATTAGGAGATCCGTACTCGTATCCTGCTCAAGTTTGGCCCGGCAAAGTCACCTCGAACCCATAATGGTGATGGTTAAAATGTTCATTGAGCATTTGGTAAAAGATCATTGGGATAATAGAAGAGTTTTCCAGCAACCAGCAACAGTTCATGGAATATGTTTGTTAGAAGATTTGGAGATGAATTGAAAATTTTCCGCTATCAAGCAGTTGAGAATATATACTCGGAAGTCATGCGAATACTTCGGCTACTTGCATCGTTTGTTGTGAGTGTTGGAGATGTTTCAATGGAGAAGAAGGAAAGTTAAGAGATGTATGGGAGCGGAACACACTTCAACCCATCTGATAGCCGTAGCGTTGTACTGGCATCATTAACTAAATATCACAAAAGCAGGGTTTTGCTATGCAAGCGTAAAAATGCCTCACAACTGAATCGATGCTGAATCCTGAGTGGTTGATAACATAGCACAAAAATCCGATATCCTCAGTGATATATTTTAATTTTATTCCGTGATTGGGACGCGACGTTGCGATATTTCAGATGGTGTTGTTGAAAGACTTGATAAAGGCTTGTTAAATATTCAGTATTATTTGTCTAATTCAAGGCTAACAAATAATTAACCTACTTATCCATTTTGCTCCTATCTAATAGCTGATTGAGGGCAAGTACGATCTTTTTAGACATAAACGGCCACAAGCCTTGTCAGGTTGAGGCTGATTTTTAATCGCTGAATCTTTGTGATACAGAGGTATACAACGTTAGAGAAATTCATTCCATGCGAGTTTCGACATGAATGTATGCTGAGGAATACTAGTATTTAATCATTTTACTGTGCGGACATATCTATTTATTTGGTAACGTGTACAAAAATTAATGTTAGGTAACTGATTGTGTAATTTACTGATGGTGTAACGATAGTTACACCATCAGTAAATTATATGATGTCTAACCTCACTCCGTCGATTTGCATTCATTAATTGAGTGTTTAAACTAAATGCAAATCAAAGAACCTACTGGAAGCTATCTGATGCCAAAAAGTCTTTGTTTGCGTTTGGGTAACCTTATATTCTCAGATGGGAGGGGATCAGAAGTCGGTGGTGAAACCCCAGTTCTCCACGAGTTTCTGATTTTCTCCTCTCTAAAATGGTAGAGTGCCATTTTAACCGATGTAGTGTCAGTAGTCTCATTTTAACCGATTTTACTTAATAGTATAAAAACTTTCAATGAACAAATTTCCTTCATTATCACATTTTCTAAATTTGAGGGCATACTTTAGAAAGAGAAAGGGGTATTTCCATTTTTATTCAATTTTTCGAAGTAAAAGAATCTTCACATGTCCCAGTAATGTTTGCTCTCCTGTTTTCAAATAAAGATGTTGTCTATTTTGGTATGAGGCATTTTGTAGTCTTCCATTCATTTATCAATTATTTTTCACTGCAAAGTTGAATTTTGTGATTGAGCATAAATATTCAACACTGGAAGTTCTCGTTGATATCCAGACGGTATTCTTCGTATCACTGCTTAGCATTTATCATCACCATGAATATGAGTCAAAATGCAGCTGTGTATGGATGAATAAATTCTATTTACGTTTTTCTAGCTCATTTACCTAACAGTTCAACTCCACGAATTGAAGTACCCTGCATAGAGCTATTCGAGCAAGCATGTCTATTTTCGAACGCAGATTAAAGATTAGAAATAAAAATTAACTGGAAATTTCTCAAATTAATGCCAAGAAATAATTTTACTAGCTTTGAAGACGAGCGAACATATTCAAGTATGCTTTCTATTTTCCATTATATTCCTTATAAAAATTAATTTTTACTCCAAGAGCATTTCAAACGGCACGGCGTTTGCAATGGAACAATCCAGGACATCTTGAAGCAAGAGCCATGAGCCGTCTCCAGTGAGTCCACGGCGCAAGCACCATAATTCGTCCCTCCTCTTTCCCCCCCCCCCCTCACCATTTCCACGGAAATTGTTTTGGGAATAAGATCCCAATGACATTCCGGAGTGATGGAAGGCCTAGATAACTACGCTGGGGGGAATGAAATATTTTTCCAGCCACGAGAGGGCCCTTCGGGAGTGAAAGGGGCGAAGGCTGGACGGATGGCGGATATGATGCAGTGCCATCTGGGGGGTGGCGGGGCGAGGCGAAAAGATGAAGTGGGACGAAGGAAAGGGATGCTGCGTGGTGAGGGGGAGGGAAGGGGCGGGGAGGAATATGGAGGTGGGGGGGGGCGAGGGTTTTCGGAATGTCAGAGACGAGAGATGGGGAACGGTCTGGAGGGACGAGAGAGGAGAACCTGTGCGGAGCGGGCAAAGAGCTAGAGAGATGAAATGAATGCGTTTATTAAAACCGATGGATATTAGCTGGCATGGAATAAGAATACCCACGGGCACGGCCGGCACCAGTCCCCCGAACAATCACAGACTTACTTAGGAAAGAATGTTCAAAATCCTTTGAAATAAACTTACAGTTAAACAACAAGGAAGTCCTATTCATCTCCTAACTAAACCCTCTATCTCTGAGTTGCATCTCGCCAGTACTTACTCTACACACCCTAAGTATAAGTCAGAAACCGTTGGTTATAGGATTTCCGCGGCATTCTACTTGGCGCAAAACGAATTTTGGGCGTTCCTCCGCAAGAAAATATCCGTTGACGACAACTGTTTCTCCAGCCATCCTTCTGGCACCTTTAGGTCTTCAGGAAGTGACTTTAAAACTCCAGTAGATTAACGTGGAAACTATCGCCGCCGATGAAAATGTTGACGCGAAGGAACGCCCAAAATTATTATCCATCAGTATTTCCCTGAATTCAGTAACCGTATTAATTGTTGGGGAAACACTGCGTTATGGCACAATGTGACACCAAGATTGGTGCGAAGCAAATCTGCAGGATGCATTAAGAATATAAGGTAAATGGAATCTGCAATTAGGCTTTGAAAAATCCCTAGGTCCCATTCAGCTCGCACTTCCTCTGTATGTGAACTCCAAAGAATTTTTGAGAGCTCCTTTCACTTCAGTCGGGCTAGGAACTCGGCTGAAACGATAAATATCCCCAAAAATAAATCACACCCGAATGATCACCCAGCTAACCTTCATGCGCCGTGAATAAATCACGATGCTAATTCCCCGATGAAAAGCTTTCTTGGACGACGGCGCGCCTCGGCACGGCGGCGGCGGTCCGTTACAACCATCGGGAGGAGGGCCGCAGAATGACTCGTTTCAGAAAATAATGGTGGACGGAGCAGGACGGGCAGATTGGAGTGGAAAATGTATGCCAGCGGAAAGGATTGATGATGGCGAAAGGTGTTCCGAGGGAAGCGGGAAAGAATGAATTTAATGTTTGATGCAGTCGTGGGGGCGGGCGGGCGGTGGGTGATGGTTGGGGAGGGAGTGTTTTCGGATCTGTAGGGGGGCGTGACGATGGGGAGGGGGTAAGAGGGGACAAGGGAATGATGAGTGGTCGGGGGGGGGAGAAAATCGGGGAGAAAATCGGGGGGAGAAAACGGTGCGTCGACACCCTTGTAGGGGAAGTGAAACGCTTTCGCGGCACATGCGAGCGTTAGCGGGCGTTGGTGAAAGAGCAAGGGATGTGAAATAGGGGGATGGAGGCGCAAATGGTGCGTTAGGAGGGTTGGAATCTGTTAATAAGGGCGGGAATACGATCAACGTTCCTTGACGTGACGGACACGGACGGTGGCTTTCGCAAAGTTTGTTTATTGTCATTCAGTGGAGCCATTGACGATGGCCGGACGTTGACGACGCCGTCGACGGACGATGAAAGGACCTTGTCAAAGTCTTAATTTTTGCGCCACGCAACTTAGATATTAGCCAACCAGAGGAGAATTTTTGTTCAATTTTTACAAAGGTTTATTTCCAGATTGTCCATCTGACTTTGTAAATTTACTTTGAAACATGATTAATCCTCATGAATCAGTGTTAATCGGTATTTTTTGGATTATTTATATTTTGATTTAAAAATGTAAAAATGAACAGATACTTCGCTATCATTCAGAGCTCCGTTTACAAACCCGGTCAACAATTCTGACACTCCAGTCAATCGTAATACACTCCTTCTTGACGGAAGACGACGGAAAACTGAATACTGCTGTCCGTTTCCGTCACGTTTGGTAACGTTAATCGTAATCCCGCCCTAAGCCAGAGGTGCGAATTCCAGTCTTTTCCGACTTGTGTAACTCTTGGTCACATAATTACCTAAAATTCACCCTTTTTTGAGAAGCCATTGTACGTGTATAGTGATAGACATTTCTCCGAGACAACATTGCGAATTCTAGAGTTAAATAATGTGCTCCTAGTACGAATTTCAAAGAGAAATTACGCATTGATTGCTGTCGTAAGATTGGCATCAATACCTAGTGTCGTATCGTAAGTTCTACCCATTTGGGTTTACGTTTCAAGGGTGGGGAAGGTTGAGGATAATTTAACAAGAATTGGACCCTAAATGCTTTTTTGTTAAAATGGGGAATGTACATTGTGCAGCGCCCCCTCGCGAACATCGGCGAAATGGAAAAGGGTGATTTTCTGGTTTAAGGGCCCTCCACTACGTTCTTTCAGCTCCTCTGGTGAGTGGGCTGGCCGAGTCCGTTTAAGGGGTCTCCGGCGGACGAACGCGCAAGTGTCCCGTGCAAATTTGCTGTAGAAATCTTTCGTAAATGGCGATGTTTTTTATGTAACTATTCTCGGGCTTCATCATCTATATCCCCGATGAGGGAAACAAAGACTCTTTCCAAAACTTCGGCAGATATGGAGAACATCTCGCTGTGAGAAGCCAGAGAGAAGTATGCAGACGTAATTCACGGGGAAAGCATTTAATCTTTCATCATGGCGAGCGTTATGTTTGAACATAGAAAGCCCATGGTGCGCCACATTGTTCTTATATAGTGTTATACAGTGAACAGCATAAGTATCATAGCATATTATGTAACGATATTAATATAAAAATCTTATTTTGGATTTCATTTATTCAATTATGAGAATGGAAGATCTAGAACATGGAACTAAAGCATCACAGCTATGTAGTTTGATGACATAGTTACAGAGTGATAATTTTTATTTATTTTGACCGGCTCTTGCACCGAACCCGCCCCCCCCCCCCCCCGAAGAAGAATTGTAGCAAATTACTAAGCTCTGCAACAGGACAAGTATGATCCGTGATATAATTGCCATGAGTAGAAAATGTCTGCAAAAATTCTAATAAAATTATAATTAAAGCCAATAAGATATTTTTCACATCCTCATCGAACTTACTTATGTTGCCAATTATATATGTTGCCTACTAATAGTCATTTCAATGTATTCAAACTTTATGCGAAATGAGCGATACAGCTCATAGTGGACTTAAAATTAAAGTTTAAAGGATCGTCGATGAAAAATGATTATTCCGACGACGCAACGGGAGCAATATAAGTTCAGTTTTTAAAATACCATATCAAATCGAGGATTACGTGAAATGTCCGAGTGAGCTATGGCACACCTCTGTTATTTCCATGCTATAAGTAAGCTCTTTTCGTTTCCACAGCATCGCATCAAATCTTCGTATGTGAAAGCATATTTTTTTCCTCAGAACAGTTTCAAAATGCATGAATGACGAGTTTATTCATCCTGGGAATGAAAGCCGCAAGAGAAGATTTCCGAGGTGCTCGGATTGCCCAACAATCGCTAGTGTCGTCGCCCAAGTGAAAGCTTTTCTCCCCCAGCAATGGCGCTCTCCTCAAGGAATGTATGTCGTATGATAAGGGTGGGGGGGTGTG